>JAQPZY010001544.1:3545000-4067681 GCA_029931535.1 Margaritifera margaritifera
TTACAAGTGTTTCAGAAATCTGATCCCCGTGTGTCTAAAAGGGTGGGCTTCCTAATCACGATACCACTGAATTGTTTTATTTTAAAAATGTTTCAGTATCCCCACCCATATATTACTCAGAGCAATTACGATAAAAGCTGTTCATGAAGACAACTCAAGGGACAACACTGCTTTGTTCTGATGGACATGCACCCTTTAAAATGTAGAGAAATATTTTAAGAAACTTACTGAGATATGGGAGTAAACTTACTTAAATATGGGAGTAAACTTACGGAAATATATGACTGAATTTACCAAATGCAATCCACACAAATACTGTCTTTTATTAGCAGGTGTCCTTTATAGGACGTGTCCGCTAAGAAAGGTTTCATTGTATTTAATTTATTTAAAAGATATTTACAATCATTGAAACTTTTAATGTAGAGATTTTAGAACAAATAAATTGCATCAAAACAAATTTTGCTATTCCCTTCATAACATATGCTAAAGTTTAGAACTACCGTGACATTTCTCAGGTGTATCGCAGAATATTGTGACGCGAGTCTTTGAGCTTAAATTTCGTTTTGAGAATATCAGGAAATCTTTTAAAAGAAAACAAAGACTATCCACATGTCTACGCATATGTCCTGGAAATTCTAAAGAAAATCATTCTTTTACTTAGGTTCATGGTAACAGATTACACTTAATAACACATATAAATTACTTTAAAATATCCATGACTCAACATATATTAGTGTAAGATGATTTCTACAGAATGATATAAGATGAATCTCCGTTGAAAGATAAACTACTATACATTGTGTATTGAGAGTGTGGAACTATGAGAAACAAGGTTACAAAGAGCACGGGATTAAGAAGCGGTGAAAATATTAAATACTATGTGTCTATGTACGATAGTGTACAAAGATCTCTCTTACGTGGTTGTGAATAATCGAAAGACGCTATAGCTATAGAAAGATCTTCTAACACGGCATAAGGGTAAAAAAAACTAGCAAAACAATAAGGCAGGTAAGCAGTTTATGATTTGTAATCAAGCTGAAACAATCTCGTTTGACATTTATGTCTATCTATTGAACTTTGGGTATACAATAATGATAATCAATGCAGAAATATAAATCACTGAGCACATACTTGTAGTAAATAGTCAATTGAACAGAGCAGAGTTTCATTTACTATGGTATGAGATACATCTGGTTAAAAGCAAACAAACACCAACCCTCCACCCTCCACCACCACCCAAAAAAAAACAAACAAAAGAAAAACAAACAAGAAAACAACCAAACAGCAAACGAACAAAGAAACAAACAACCGAACATAAACATGGACCCTATCTAAATATGCTGAAGATATTTCATGAGAAAGTCATTTCCGATAGTTTTGGATCCTACTGATACTGAAAGCTTGAAAAATAATGGCATCACAATAAAAGTGCACGTTTTGTATCTGCAATTGATATTGATGTACCTTTTTGTGTCTGCAGTTGATATTGATGTACCCTATAGTGTCTGCAATTGATATTGATGTACCGTTTGTGTCTGCAATTGATATTGGTGTACCAGTTCATATTGATGTACAGTTTTGTGTCTGCAATTTATAAAGGTTTCATTGTATTTACTTTATTTAAAATATATTTGCAATCATTGAAACTTTTTATGTAGAGATCTTGGAACAAAAAAATTGCAACAAAACAAATTTTGCAATTCAGTTCATTATATATGCTAAAGTATAGAACTTCTATGACATTTCTCAGGTGTATCGCAGAATATTGTGACGCAAGTCTTTGAGCTTACAATTTCGTTTTGAGAATATCAGGGAATGTTTAAAAAGAAAACAAAGACTATCCACATGTGTACGCACATGTCCTGGAAATTCTAAAGAAAACTTGTTTTTACCTAGGTTCATGGTAACAGATTACACTAAATAACACATTTAAGTTACTTAAAAATATCCATGACTCTACATATATTAGTGTAAGATGATTTCTATATTTTGGGCCAAGCTGTAAACATAGAATGATATCAGATGAATCGCCGTTGAATGATAAACTACTATACATTCTGTAATGGGAGTATGGAACTATGGGAAACAAGGTTACATAGAGCACGGGATTAAGAAGCAGTGAAATTATTCAAATACTAGGTGTCTATGTACGATGGTGTATAAAGATCTCTCTTACGTGGTTGTGAATAATCGAAAGACGCTATAGCTATAGAAAGATCTTCTGACACGGCTTAAGGGTAAAAAAACCACTAGCAAAACGATAAGGCAGGTAACCGATTTATGATTTGTAATCCAGCTTAAATAATCTCGTTTGACATTTATGTTTATCTATTGAATTTTAGGTATTCCATGATTATAATCAATGCAGAAATATAAATCATTGAGCACAAGCTTGTAGTAAATAGTTACTTGAGCAGAGCAGAATTTCATTTACTATTGTATAATGTAGAGACAAACAGTCATACTTACAACTACATATTTATATATCTAATATATATATATATATATATATATATTTATATATATACATACACATACATACACATACACACACATATATACACACACACATATATACATATATACACACATATATACATACATACATACATACATACATACATACATACATACATACATACATACATACATACATACATACATACATATATATATACATATACATATACATATACATATACACATGTATACAGCATATGAGTTTCTAAGAGAATGAATAATCACCGCTTTCATATTAAAAATGGTATGGATCTTCAGTTCTCCTCTCATGTTTCAACACATGTTAATACAAATAATCACTCTTTACGTGATTTTTCTTTTATGCCAATCGATATTGTGCACGGAGAAATAAACAGACTCATTAAAGAAAGTTACTGGATTAATCGGTTAGGCATGCTAAGGCTTTATATAAAATTGTATAAATTTTTAGTGGAGGAATTGATATGTTGTATACTTATGTATATGTATATTTATATATATGTATGTATGTATGTATATATATATATATATATATATATATATATATATATATATATATATATATATATATCTATGTATGTGTATATATATATATATATATATATATATATATATATATATATATATATTAGTTATAGAAATATGTAGTTGTATGTATGACTGTTTGTCTCTACATTATAATTTCACTGTCAGTTTTCATTAGAGACTCATGCAACTTTCTGATCCCGTTATACATATGATATTTTTATGATAAAGCATATCATTTATGACGTTATGTCAATGACGTAATTTTTTATAAATATATAGACGTCATCCGTTTCTTTCAAAAACATTTTGTGCCTGAAGAAGCATATAGTAAATGCGAAACTAGTCGCACAAATTTATCGGCGTTTGTGTTGTTTTTTTATTTCAAATCTGAATTTACAATTATATGAGACACATCTGGTTCAAAGCAAACATACACCCCCACCCCCAGAAAAAACAAACAAAAGAAAAACAAGCAAGAAAACAAACAAAACAAAACAAAACAAACGAACAAAGAAACAAACAACCAAACATAAACATGGACTCTATCTAAATGTGCTGAAGATATTTAATGAGAAAGTCATTTCCGATCGTTTTGGATCTTATTGATACTGAAAACGTGAAAAAAAATAGCATCACTATAAAAGTGCACGTTTTGTATCTGCAATTGATATTGATGTACTGTTTTGTGTCTGCAATTGCTATTGATGTACTGTTTTGTGTCTGCAATTGATATTGAGGTACCGTTTTATGTCTGCAATTGATATTGATGTACTGTTTTGTATCTGCAATTGATATTGATGTACCGTTTTATGTCTGCAATTGATATTGATGTACCCTTTTATGTCTGCAATTGATATTGATGTACTGTTTTGTGTCTGCAATTGCTATTGATGTACTGTTTTGTGTCTGCAATTGATATTGATGTACCGTTTTATGTCTGCAATTGATATTGATGTACCCTTTTATGTCTGCAATTGATATTGATGTACTGTTTTGTGTCTGCAATTGCTATTGATGTACTGTTTTGTGTCTGCAATTGATATTGATGTACTGTTTTGTGTCTGCAATTGATATTGATGTACCATTTTGTGTCTGAAATTGATATTGATGTACTGTTTTGTGTCTGCAATTGATATTGATGTACTGTTTTGTGTCTGCAATTGATATTGATGTACTGTTTTGTGTCTGCAATTGATATTGATGTACCATTTTGTGTCTGAAATTGATATTGATGTACTGTTTTGTGTCTGCAATTGATATTGATGTACTGTTTTGTGTCTGCAATTGATATTGATGTACTGTTTTGTGTCTGCAATTGATATTGATGTACCCTTTTATGTCTGCAATTGCTATTGATGTACTGTTTTGTGTCTGCAATTGATATTGATGTACTGTTTTGTGTCTGCAATTGATATTGATGTACCATTTTGTGTCTGAAATTGATATTGATGTACCATTTTGTGTCTGCAATCGATATTGATGTACTGTTTTGTGTCTGCAATTGATATTGATGTACCATTTTGTGTCTGCAATTGATATTGATGTACCATTTTGTGTCTGCAATTGATATTGATGTACTGTTCTGTGTCTGCAATTGATATTGATGTATCGTTTGTATCTGCAATCGATATTGAAGCGCCGTTGTCAAGATCAATTAAATCAATGTGTACCAAAAGCGTAATCATGTTAGATTTCTCCATATAATTTAAGAAGATCAATACACTTTATCATCAACTGATAAAAGATTGAAATTTATAACTCACCAGCTCTGCAGTTAGGGCTGTCCTTGTACTTTCGTGAATAGCATACAAGAACGACACGCGCATTCTCTACTGCCTGGGCCATGTCTTGGAGTGTGGAACCGCCCATGTTTTCGATATCCATCCACACAGGGAAGCCTTTTTTCTTCAGTATGTCGCTGATTTTTATCAATTCTTTCTGGTGACTCCAGTTGTAGCTGATCATAACATGGCCGTTCTTCTCTCCTAATACCTGTTTCCCAGTTTTGTCTTTTTCGGTAGAATCAGTTGAACTCTTCTTTATATAAGAATTTGCTGAAATGATATAACGCAAGAACATGTGCTTTTGGACTTGCGCATTGCCTTCATGATATACGCAAATCAAAGCCTCATATTTTCCATCGAGCAGATAAACCTCTAGTTTTTTAAGTGTAGATACGAGCACGTGCGCCACGCAGTGTCATATACCACTGTTGTTAATATTCATATCATTATATGGTAAATCTCACTATGATATTATTTTCATAGCGTCTGTTTTATCCGTTATTCACTAGATGTATATATATATATATATATATATATATATATATATATATATATATATATATATATATATCGGTATATAAAGCTGCATATGCACTACAATTTTAGTAAGCTGCATATGCACTACAATTTTAGTGGGTGAGGAAATTAATCTTACACCCGTTTTGTGCATACAAAATGATAGAACAAAATAAATTTTGACAATGTGTATAATCTCTACTCTTGCACTAAATGTATGACGCTATAGATGCCTTCAGCACATAAAGAGATGAGAAGTACAATCACTGTTTTCAAAATTTATATTTTAGAATTTTTAAAGATGAATATAATTTTCATAATGTCCACAGTATGTGAACAAAAATGCCTGTAGCATATGTCTTTGAGAAGTAAATGTATTGATAAACACCTTAGGGTAAGATCAGAAATGTTTAAATTGTTACAACCTTTCAATATTAGTGATGCAGAAGTGGTTCTGAGTGTAGGCAAATATCTATCAGTATTAGTAGATCGTAAAATGTGATGTATGAATATGTTCATCCTCCAATTGATGAAATTACCCTTAATCATGTATTAATTTCATTAATGTCAGAGACAAAATGCATCGTGAAAAGATATGTTATGTACTCAACAAAAAACGCTATGTTTAAGTCGGTGATGAAGATATTAGCTTTAGTTTCAGATTCTTAGAACAAAGTTTACCTCTTCATGTCGGATTACCCTATCGTGACCCCTCGAGTCGGATTCCGCAATCTTAACTCCTTGTTTCGGATTTCCCTAACTTAACTCCTAGGATCTGATTCCCTTATCTTAACTCCTTGGGTAGGATTCTGTTATCTTAAATCCTTGGGTTGGATTTCCCTAACTTAACTCAAAAAAAATATATAAATGAGAAAACCTCAAGCTAAAAAGTTTGATATTTTAATGTACTGTGAATAGAAACACAATGTATATAATCAAATAAGAATGTACTGCTTCATCAAAATAGAGTCGTTACCTTCCTTTTGCACATATACCTATATGTTTGTATTTCTCATAGTTCTGAAGCTGTTCTCTGAGTATCCACAGGGTGCTGTCAGCAGCCTTTCTAACCTCTTTGTCCTCCGATATTTTTAAGTTTGCAAGCAGTTCGATGATTTGTAAATCAGTGTGCTCCAGAATCTTTCTTTGGTTGTCTTTATTGAATGCCAGAACCCAAATTGCACCAACGGCCTCTATGTAGTTATAGAGAATAATAAAGAACATCATCAGGGATAGATATTGATACTGTATTCCTTGGCACTGATGCAAAGATGTCTTAATAAAGGAGAGTGAAAAATGACTGGTATGTGGCGATATAAAAGAGGTAAATGGTTTAAGTTTCTAGCATATAGAGTCTTGGTAAACAATGGCAGATGGCGGTATGCGGGGTTGGAAGATTAACGGTATGGGGAATTTGTAGTCTTTAAGGGAAACTGATAGGGAGATTATTATCGATTGAAGTATTTGGCAGAAAAATCTGCGATAGTAGAGAGAATAATAAATTGATACAGAACTATACGTCTAAGAACGTCAAACACACATTAAGCTGTCTCCTTATAACCTCAAGGTTTTGAAGAAGGATTACGGACACTTAAACTTGTCTACTGCCATTCAAAACTTGACAAAATCCCAAGGAGCCCTGATGATTACTAAATAAACAAAAAGTATATATCTTGCTTTAAAGGAAACACATAACTTTGTACAACTGATAACACTTACACGAGGTACCTCGTCTTTAACATGGAGATATTAAATGAAACCCACAATAACTTACAGACATTAATGTTTCATTCAATAATAAATACGTACAAGTAGCGTGTCCTTATTATACGACGCATATTGTAGCCTCAAGCATAGTATCTTACTAGTTCCTTATCCAAAGATTATTTAGTCTGTAGTTTATCACGTCCAACTTATTATCTTGTCGGTGTCCTGTCCAAATATTCTGTATCCTGTTGCTTATCACTGCAAACTTTGCTTAATTGTTTTCCGTGGATTGATTGGAAAAGATCAAGTCATCTGCTAAGCAACTTCGCAGACCTTTCTAGAAACTCATTAGATTGTTTAATTACATTATTCAAAGTTAAACCTGAAATTAGCCTGTAGCTTATCACTGCAAACTTTGCTTAATTGTTTTCCATAGATTTAATGGAAAAGATAAAGTCATATGCTAAGCAACTTCGCAGACCTTCGCAAACCTTTCTAGAAGCTCATTAGATTGTTTGATTACGTTGATGCAAAGTTAAAAAGAGTACTGTACACTAATGATATATAATATTTTGGTTTAAATACTTACTAAAACGACTCATTTTCAGAAATAATTAAATTTAAATTCTAGTGTACTTTGAGATTCTAATTAAACACAACAAGTAAAAAAATAGCAGACTTGGTATACAAGCTGTTAAATATACAGTTATTTAAGAGAACTTCTATTGTTTCGTATTTGTCCGTTTATTGTTTAGAAAGGGGCGAACGCGAATTATTTCTAACACAAAGGAGACAAAAATCATCTCCAATTTTTTCCCGGGTCGAAATTATTTTACATTTGACCAGAGACGAAAATATATTTTAAAAAATATAAGAGAATTAGAATATTATTTAAAGCATCACTTCATTCTTGCTTATAATTAAACTATACAGCTAATGTTTCTTTAAATTACGTTATAATACATCAGAATGCCACAGACAAAATGTGTGTTGCCTTTATCCCGCTGTTGATTTTTAAAAGACCTGTATTCATTAGCTATTTTCACCAGTTACCAGTTTATAATGCTGTGAATTGACTATTTTTCGTGGGTACACATTTGTGAACGTTTCGTGGTTGTTACGAAACCAGAAATTTAAGGATTCAACGAATAATTATCAGTTTCTGAATATAATAGAACTAAAAAAAGGAAAAAAAACCCATCCCAACAGTTAGCATAAAATGGTAGTGAAATGATTATTGGTAAGGTAAATTTGATGATCTGCTTTGGACTGCAACTTAGCCAAAGTACCATTTGTTTGCATCTATATATATATATATATATATATATATATATATATATATATATATATATATATATATATATATATATATATTGTCAATGAAATCATTCACATTCGCTTCAACCTGCCTGAATTGCTTTAACTTGAAATGTTGTCGTTATATACCGTCCGAAGAAGATCGTGAAACAGTACAAGAAAACCAACAATGAGGACAAATAACATTACCTCTTTGCTCTTCCAAAGTTTTACAGTTTGCTAATTTAACTAATTGATCGAGGCATCCCATTTCAACAAGAGGTTTCTTATTAGCGTCATTTCTGGCAAGGCGGCGGACACCTTCAACAAATGAATATATATAAATATATATATATGTGTATATATATATATATATATATATATATATATATATATATATATATATATATAATGACATAAACGTTGATAACGGCGCAAATACAAAACAGTTTTTCAACGTTTCGAGCTTAACAAGATCTTTGCCAAGAGAAGAAATAATTTACATCCACAAAGCAAACACTAAACACAAAAGCCAAGAAGAATTCTTGACTCCTACACGTTTCAATGACGAAAAATTGAACAAAGGATAAACAATAGAAGAACGAAAGAAAACAAAATCAAACATCGGTCTAAACCGGGTAAACTACATATATATGTTATGCGGGTTATGGCACCCATCGCCTTGCCTGTAAGCACGAACCCCCATACCATCTCGACCATGCACATATCACCAAAACCTGATGCTACAACGTCGGTGGTATAAGCATTCGTACATAGCAGACATACCCGCATGTCGACCCAGTAATTAATTCTCATCTAAGTACACAGTTCATCTGGATTCCTACTACGGAAATCAAGGCATATAGAAGTTATTATAGAGAATTACAAATATACACCAAAAAGAGTGGAAAGTGCTATCCCTGGATTCTACGGGAGATGCTTGATAACATTAACAGAATTTTTAAATACGAATAAATAAGATTATCACACAGATTAGATATTTTTAATTCGTACTCTACAGAGATTAGAACCCAAAAAGTTGTGTACAAATATTCAAAGAATCGTTTATCGTGCGTATTACGCAGAGGACCAATTTAGTACTGCCTTAGTTTGCACGAAACACTCTTTAAACTTTTCTTTAAGTACTGGTCAGTATGTGGGCTATGAGTTCAGGCTTTATGCGAGAAATTACATCATTTTACATTACAAAGGTACAAGAATAACTAAAAAAACATTCTATTGAATTTGCTCAAATTTACAATTTTGATCTTCTGCGAGTGAAATCAATTAGTCTAGAAAATTTGTAAAATTTTTATTCATTAAATATTTTAATACAAATCAGTGGTGAGCGGGAAAAAATGCAAAATGATGAACTATCAGTTATCAACAAACTTTTATAGCAGCTAGTGATCATAATTGGCAAAACGATGCTGTTCAGATCACTATGCTTGAGGGAAAGAATTTTTAAAGAGTATGAATAAAGAAAATGAATGCATGGAAATGTTTATTCATTTCTCCTCCAACCGACTTTCCATCATAGCCATTGTATGAAATTTCGTTCTAAATCAGGTATGCTGTGTTTTCGTGATGTGAAACATTTACTAAAAAATGCTTTTCATGTATGGTTTTACGTGTGTATGTATGTATGTATGTATGTATGTAGATAGGTATGTATGTATGTATGTATGTATGTATTTATGTATGTATGGATGGATGGATGAATGGATGGATATACACGATTTAATTGCCGTTAGCATAATACTGGCAATATGGTGCCGATTAAAAGCTTTTACTAGGTGGTACATCATTATAAAATTTCTTAATTGAGCTCACATACAAATATTTAAAAAGAAAACAAAACGTATGTCTCGCGTGGTAGAAGTCGATACACTCAACAAGAATGTGTTCTACTGTCAGTATAGATTTTATCTATGACTCGTAACCATATCTGGTTATCTATCTTGTGATGCTGTTGTTGCGTGGTCGACTTTAGTTTATTAGTATGTCAACCTTACTACATATATGCAATGAAATGAAATTAAACCACTTTATGATAATGGGTAACTTTCAGCAATGAAAATTAAAAATGATAAAAAGCATTATCAAACGTATACATTAACTTGCTCTGGAAATTTGTATCATCATTTATTCCCTTGTTCAATTGTTAAAAAAGACGAATAAAACCGTATGCATTACCAAATTAGATCAAACAACAAAATGCAAACTATTTTGATTCATGTGTGCTTATAGCTGGCTTTCAAGACAATAATAACCTTATAATAATATTGTTTGTTATGCTACAACCTCATAAATAATTTCATAATATCAGAAAAAATGCTTGATTCTTGACGGTTTATACTCAAAGAAAGCTGATACAAATGTTAATATGTGCATATATATATATATATATATATATATATATATATATATTATTATTATTATTATTACCAGAGATATAGACTGGAGGTAAGTTTTTCAAATTGGTTTACGAAATACTTTCTTTGAGATTCCGGACTCAATAAAAATGGTTTAACCTAAATGTGTTAAGGGTTATTGAGCCAGTGATTCGTGTTTATTGTTGCAGACTGAAGTTATTGAGATATCTTTAAATTTGATGTTATAAGGCCGTAAAAGACAATAATTGCTTGAGAAAACTAAACAATCTTCAAAGTCTAAACATGTTAACTTCATCGCAAAAGGAAAAAAGGCACAAAACTGGTATTTTCAGTCAGGATCTGAACAATATTGTTTTCTGATCGCTGTTTTTTTTTTTTTCTTATTCTCTAGATACATTCCTGTAAAGCTTGCGAGAAGCTTGTTTTTTTCTTATGACAATAAACACTGCCGTGCATAAACAAAAACATATTTCGTAAAGGGCCTCTAACTTTCTGAGAAACATCTTCTACCTTAAATCCATTTAAAATAAGGAAACGTATACTAATTGGAATTGTCTTTGACAAGACAACAATCAGTAATATTTAGCCATTCTGATTCAATCTTCTTCTCCACATTTATTTATCTCTCTTTTAAAATATACATTTTTACCGTTATGATTTGAAATAATGACGTGTTTTACTTATTGGGAATTAGTTTGTCAAAAAAATATTAAAAATAATTATCAGTATTAATTTTTACAATAAAATTAAGGATATACAAAATCGGTTGTGTAAACTGAGTCGCAGAAACGTTTACATTATTTGGAGATGTCAAATGAGGGGATCAATCGTCTTTGATACATTTCATATTTTTAGTGGCAACGTTTATCATTTATTAGTTTTAGATCAAAAACGCAGAGAAAAATGCCCAACATTCAAGGTTTTAATTCCTAATTGGTTTCATATTTTAAGTTTGAACTGAATCAATCAAAGTTTCATGAATCAAAGTCAAAGAAGTTGTCTTTAAAATGCAATGATGTAAGGGCATGCTTCGATAAATATAGGCACACTCGGGTATATCATGCAGATTTTGGGTTATGTAGCTTTGGGTTTTTGTAATGTTTACACTCGGTATATTTATGTTGTAAGTGCTGTTTTCCCGAGTCAGTTAGAAATGTAAGGACTTTTGTATAATATCATGGCCAATGACAAAATGGCTCAATGTGCATAACAAAGAAAGTGTTTTAAAATGTATTCAGTGACTTATAGTATCTTGTCCATTCATTGTTCACTCACATTTTAGTAGAATGGTCTTTTTTGGAAGCCCCCTAACACTGTATTTTTCTTATGAACTGGAAAATATATTCTAGAGAAGAAAAATGAATAAGCTATCTGACATTCTAAAGTGTTCTGTAGAGTAGATCGAACTCACATAATCCACATTCCCTTGCCGTCCATCCTTTATATCTGTGATCCTCTTTTGTCAAGGCCGACTCAAGTGTCGTCAGAAGAAGTTGTATGGCGTCATGCTTGTCCTTGAGAACTTCACTCTGTTCCTCGTCAATGATATTCGCAAGGGTGGCAAGGGTAATGAGACGCAGTTCGTCATCGTCTGCATCCAAATAGGGATTAATAGTGGCCACAATATCGAGGCTGCGGAGGCAGGGAATAGTTAGGTCCACTTGAGAGACATTGCAAACTATGGCCAAAGCTCCTTTCATCCAGTGATGCTCATACTCTGTCTGAAACGATTCAGAGAATTGATGGTGAGAATGTACTGTTTTTACCTGAAGAAAAATATTTTGCCGTCTTAAACACGTCTTATATATCAGTATCTATTTATTTTATCAATCAGATAAATAGATAAACTACGGACATATATACACACCAGCACAACAAGGATAGTCAAGTTTGCAAGGAAGCATGGCGTAAATCCTTTGCATTCAACCAAATACCTCGTCAGACTTTTATGCCAAGATTTAAATTTGAACTATTCCGAATTCAACGATCAGTATTTATACAATTTAATGGAAATGCTAGAAAAGTAGACTGCTGAACGAGATACAACGTAGGCTGGTGCAGGGTCATAGATGAATGAAAGTGTGCTTTGAAAGTAGATAAATTTAAAATATTTCTTGAGTTCGCCAGTACTTTCCATTCGGCTAGCAACTTTACACCATAGTGGTCAAGCAGCTCCAATGTTTCTTTCGCTAATCAATCCACCCGCAGGAACTAGAAAACAGGAACCGAGTTATGCTGCAATCCAGCCAACTCGCATCAATATCTGCTATAGACATGCTGCCACCCTAAGCACATCATAAAAAGAAAAAATACAAAACAAAATAAAAAAACCAAAATAACAGACAAGAAAAAAAAACAACAAACAAAAAAACCCAGAAAACTCCCACAAAACACTCACTAGGCTTTTGCATTCGTATCAAACACATCTGCTCCAAGCCAAAGACATTCGAAAACAAAGTAGGTAAACTGAAGTGGTATCTAAGAAGATGATACAAAAGAAAGGATATTAAGAGAGCCATTGCAGAAACACTCTTCTAATGTACTAAACCAACATAGATAATATATGCATCACCTTAGTGGTAACATACTAACCTGATGCCCCAAGCTACAACAGATCATCCGGAGACATAGACACCTCATTGAATCTTCAGGCCATCATAAGGGCACATTCAATGGTCTTCCCCATGTTTCGATTTGTAGAACAACAAAAAAAACAACAAAAAAAAAAAAAAAAAAAAAAAAAAAAAATAAACACAGTTCAAAACAAACAAGAAAACAAAAAAGAAGAAAAACAAACCAACACAAACGCAGAGATCATCTGGTACGATCCCACATTAATCCCGGCCATACTTTTGACACCAGAAGTAAGCTTCAACTTTATTCACACACTGGGATGTTGTAGCAACAATGTCACATACCTTCTGACATGCAAACAATATGCCGCTCAATAAATAGGAGAAACTGTAGATTTTAGGCAGAGAATGAACAACCACAAGACCCAAATTCATAACAAACTTAATACTTAACATGCCTAGCACAATAACTTAACCGGACGTTCTGCAAAATGACTTGAGATCCTACCTATAGAGCCAAACCCGTGTGGACCGATGTCGGAGATGCAATGAAGGATAAGTATTGGAGTCTACGGTTGAAGACAGGCGAAGGATCATCAATTGTAGTAGTACCGAATTGCAAAGCTTTGCATTTGTTATAATGGTGTGTTGCTCTTTATGGTGCAATCTACCTACAGTATCAAGTTTTATCACTCTTCAGTAATTATGCCTAAGAAACTGAGCTAAAAGTAAAAGTTAATGCAGATCTTCGGAACGTGAACAAAGTGATCTAGTTTTGAGAAAAACAATTCAGTACTTCTCATGAGACATCGACATGCCAAGTTACATGATTATGCAGACAATATTGTCTGAAAAATTGAGCTAAACAAAGAAGTTAATGCAGGTCACTTGTGTGAAAATATAGGTTACAGTGACCTAGTTATGACTTATGGGCTTATGTACTCTTTAGGATGCATCTATATGCCAAGCCACATGACTCTGCAGCTGAGAGTGTCTGATAAAATAAGCTCAAGGCATAATTTAACGCAGCTTACCATCGTAGGAGGTAAAGGTTAAAGTCACATGGATTTGGCCAAAGCGTGTAATACTCCTCAATATGCATCTTTGCCCATGATACTACAAGCAATAATAGCTGAACTCAAATCCTAACCTACAGAAACAGGGCTTAACGCAAAGGTAAGCACAAATCAATGAACAATGCGGTATAGGTCACAGCGACACGCAGTTCTACAAAGATCTGATGACACACTGTTTAATAATATGGGTGAGTCTAAGCTTTTATCAATAGGAGGTTCGATTTATAGACAAAAGGAGGTAAACATACAATTTTAGTATAAACAAGACGGTTCCATTACGTATAATTAGTGCTCTATGTTGTACTTGAATCGGTCAGAGCTCTGTATACATACATAAATAATAAATAAATAATTCATACATACATACATACATACATACATACATACATACATACATACATACATACATACGTACGTACGTACGTACATACATACATACATACATACATACATACATACATACATACATACATACATACATACATACATACATACATACATACATACATACATACATACATACATACATACATACATACATACATATTAAAATCACCCATAATGACATATAAACTATGCCAGCTAACCACACTATTTCAGGGCTAGTCCATGCTTTGTTGGCATGAATATTCACATTCTTGCGGAAACCGTCTGTGCCATCAAATTAGTGTATGCCTGTAGTTTTCACTGATGACTGTAGGACAGATGCACATACATTATCAACGCATAAACCAGAATATTTCCTTGCAATCCGGCCAAAAATCTAGCCTGCCCACTGCAGTCTTTCCATTTTTATTAATAGATACAAGCTCGTCACTCATTATTTTGTCTTTCCCCATTTTCGTGCCATTTTTTTTAAAGAACTTTACAGTGTTTTATGATCCTGACCCTATACATATTTTAATACAAATTATTAGTTATTATTATTAGTAGTAGTAGTATTAGTATTATCATTATCATTGGATGTTCCATATCCTTTGTTTCTTTGTACTAATATTAGAATGGAGATTATAGATCTTTGTATGCGATACAATTCTTGGAGAAGAAATCTTACATAAATGGTAATCCAGCGGTTCATTCATCGTTGCAACGGTTTCTCTCAGATCTTTCATAGTCGCCAATCAGTGGCATCTCTTTTCAACACTACGTGTTAGCATTACCATTTTTGTATTTTGTTTACCTTTTTTATATAGATTATCATTGCTTTCTATAGACATAGAAATGCTGTTTATCTTTATGTGGTTTATTTTTCTCGTTCCGTTTCTTTTCCGTTTTATTTGATTAGTTCAATAGTTCTAGTCAGTCTAGTCAGGTAGATATTATAGAATCTTCTATGGATTTTGTTTTAAGTGTTTGTTTCAATTTAAGATACAATATAAATAATAGTCCTTTGGAAGAAAATCAAATAAACAATTAGCAGTGTTAGAGCTATGTAAATAGTTCATGCATGAATTCTACTACGATAAGTTGAAAAACAAATAGGGTGATAGACTGCTCCTGCTCAAAACATGACGTTTTTTGACACTATTGAGCATCATATGGTCAACATATTTGGATTACCACAAATTTATAACAACATTCCTGGACTTTTCAAAGACGAACTGAACAGAGCTGAATCTATAGAGTTTTTGGGGTGTAAGGTCATAATCTATTCACTCAAGACGGGAAAAGATGAAACGAAAGTCTGTAAAGGATCTGAAAATACGTTAGTAAAACTAATTTAAATTTCGAGATGTACAGAGAACGTTTATTCAATGAAAGGAAAAGTACCAGGGAAAGAATTTACTTAAATCATACATTAATGAGATTTATAAAATCAAATAAGACAAAGTAGTATCGTTTATGTTTGACGAAAAGCTTTTTTGCTGGCAACATAAATCCAATACCTTATGGATATGTAAACACTCTCTAGTCAAACGGATATTTAAGCCTCGTGTTCCTTTTATATTCTTGGACATTTTTATTATTTCTCATGTCATGGTTTTCATGTAATTTATTGATATTGTACGACACTACCAAAAATGTGTATTTTCTCTAAAGTCTATAAATACAGAGTTGATTTTTCTTCATGATCCGTCAAACACCGATATTTCCAAAGTCTTACCACTTGAGCTAGCTTGGTTAGGTGTGTTGGTTTCTTTTGTACATCATCGAAATTCCCAGTCATCAATCATAAACAAAGTAGTTTTCTTGATGTATATATATATATATATATATATATATATATATATATATATATATATATATATATATATATATATATATATATATCAGTAATTCTAAACAATTATCTAATTTATTGTAATGATATGTTAATGATATATTACGCTCATCGTTTCATCAGTGAGTAACCGATTTGTATTGCAAATCTTGTAGATGAAAGTGAGATGTAGTCAAAGAGATTTTGTATTTTAAGAGATTAATGTAAAGATTATTTCCACAATTACCGACCCCTTGTTAAGTGTCAAGTTGAAAACAAAACATCTATAACACTAACTGTTGCAACTGTTCAAGAAACATCAACAACAAAAACATGTTTGAGAAATTAATTTTAAGAGAACAAGGTCATAATCCAGAGGAAAACATTAGAGCCAGGTTTCAACAATATATTTCAAACTCAAAAGTTAAACTTGACTATGTTGTTGGAGGTAATGGTACATTTTGTTATTGAGTGATATGGTTATGAAAAAGGGGTAACGTGGTTGGATTCAACGCTAACTACTAAAACTGATGTGACACTTCTAAAATATGATTAAATTCAACCATAAATACAAATGTTGCAAAAAATGATTCCAGTGTCTAATAAACAGCCTGTAACAATTCGTTAAAATTGATAATGAAGCAAAAGAAGAAAACGTGAGTAAGAAATATGACCGATGACAGAAATGGTTATTGTATTGTACTAGCAACTGCACACGATTTAAAAGACAAGGAATACGAAACTAACGAAAAATTCATTTAAAATATAACAACTAGATAGAAGAGTTGCTTTAATTTACCTTTTAACACAAAGGTTATTGATTAGTGAATGTTTATGAGATAATTGAAGGGCCTATCGATCTAAAGCGGCAAAGCGAGCAATAGATTATGAATTACCAACCGTTCTTTTCGCCTTGTCTACACCTTGGTCTAAAACTGCAAACGACAATCCAACTAATGCTAGAACAAGCAAAATGCAATGATCAGTTAAGAAAGAAACAATCTGTACAGCTGCTTGTAAAGGCCAGCTTATTACACTGCAATTAATAATTCCAGGCAATGCTGATACTGCCATTTCAGCTAACTCAAACAGATAATTAATAATATTTTATCATGCCTTGTGTACGTTTAGAAGCGAATTACTGTTTGATACCTTTTTCACCAGCACTTATTCTTCGACCAGCATATTTTCCACAACCACCTCCTACTACATCTTTTACCAAATTTGCTATTGATATAAAAGTGGATGCAATCATACCTATTGCTGTAACGATGGTATCAATTCTTACTCAGATTTTAACAATTATTTTCTTTTACTCTTTCAACTGATGGTACCTTTTTCTACCGTTTAAATTTAAATTTTCAATATTGGTTCTAAATTACGCACTAGATCTGTTAAATATCTAACTGTGCTCTTTTACTTTCAACACTTTCCAACAGTTTTATCAAT
The DNA here is from genome assembly GCA_029931535.1 of Margaritifera margaritifera. Classification (NCBI taxonomy): domain Eukaryota; kingdom Metazoa; phylum Mollusca; class Bivalvia; order Unionida; family Margaritiferidae; genus Margaritifera; species Margaritifera margaritifera. The sequence goes on from JAQPZY010001544.1 coordinate 3,563,025, forward strand.
TTAACTTTTCTGGTTGCCTCTGTTTCTTTGCCACTTATTTTTTCTTTCTATCTCTTTGTCACATCTTTCAATGTCTTTTTACATAGCTGATATGTTTGCTTGAACAACTTCCACAGCAGTTACACAGCGTCTTAATTGTCTATCTTGTTGTGACGTAAACAATATTCTATCTCCAGGTAGAAGTTCTCAGTTTTAGTCTGCATCTATAATTGACACTGCTGGTCTTACTTGCTGGTTGAATCATTTATTTTTATATATTATTTTCATCTATGTTTCCTCGGGAACCTTTATTTGCTGTCTAATGGTAATTGTTGGGTCTAACGGCTGATTAAAAGGACCCTTGTTTAGATTATTTGGTGATATCCATTTTTTGTCCAGATTAAAGGCTTAAGGAAGTTACATTCACCTTTGTTGTAGCTACAGAGGTAGGTGCTAACATTTTATTTGGACTATCTTTTTTTAAGACATTCGTGTTGATCTTTTTCTCGCCTTATACTTGGTAATACAATGTTCCACTCTTAAATTTTAAATTATGTTGAATTAATGTATATTTTGTTTCATCTATGTTTAAGTTGTGTTTTCAGAAATTCTTTGTATTCATCAACTGAAGCTGCATATGCAGGACTTTGTTGAAAAGTTCAAAATCCTTCATTATATAAATGATTATCAGTGAGATCATAATCAATTGTGGCATCAAGAATTTGTCCGCCATTACCATTTCCATAAATAGGATTTTCAAAATGTAAGATCAAAGTCTCTGCAGTAGCTGCTGATATTTGAACACTATTTAAATGATAGATAAACAACCTAAGAAAGAATCAGAATTTGTTGAAGAGTGAATAACAGTATCCAAATGTTCCCTGACACTGGGAAATATAAACAAGAATGTAAAGTTAGTATAGCAAATGAAACATACAAAGGAACAGCTGTTAAAACCTTATGACAATAAATTAGAAACAAATGGAGGTGACGTAAATAAAGAAACATGACATTTTTGTTAATGTGAGATCAGTAAAATTAATGTGAGATCAGTAAAACTATAAAAGTCATTGTCAGAATTAGTTGTCCTCGCATCAATATCTTTGATTAGTAGATTTCTATCAATTGACGAGTTACTTAAACTACAGAGATAATTAAACGAAGATTACGTGACATCAAATGGTATGAGATTCTTTACTGGGATTATCTCATTGTAGTCTGGAATAGCTCTATCATCATTAAGTGCAAGTTAAATAACATTACTACATGTTACAGTCCAAAACAACCCGAAGAAAAAGAACAGAGAATTTATACAACATTTCATCAATACTCGCCAATTAAAACAGGCCCCACCTTGTTATACATGTTGCATTATTTCTCTTTCCTGTTGTATTTTAGCATCCATTGATATATTATCGCTAGATTTCATATGTCTAAGACATGACCAATGAAAACACTTTCGCTGTTGTTTCTGAATCAGATAAGTGAAAATAAATACAAGGAATAAAATGATCTATATCAATATCTCGTCGGGCTTTGTAGATTCAACCATCTGCTTTACAAATCAACTGATGGTACACCAGACATTATCAGCCTTATATCAGATTCCATATTGCCACACACTGTCTTTAAAATATTCCAAATTCTACTCTCCAATGTTTGTAGTAGTTCATATAGTTTGCTCTCCGATGCGTATAGTATTCACTTGTGCAACGCTTACAGTAGGAATAAGTTCAGTAAAATACGTGTCTTACTTTCCATGATTTATCGTGTACCATTTTGTTTTGCATCATCGTTGTAATGCTGTTATTTTCAACATAATTGTAAGATGATTTTAAATTGATGTGATGTACTAACTTGATTAATTTTGAACTAACCTAAAGTCATTCTTTTATTAAATTGTAATTTTGACGAAAATTAAGTAATATTACAGTTGTAAATAAGTCTGATTCTAAGGTTGAAAAACTAACTTTACTAAAAAAGAAATATCCTTGTAGAGTTGAACCTAGTAGACCACTTGGGAAACGTTCACAAGAATTAAAAGAAAACAAACAACTTAAAACAGAGTAAAAACCACCACCAATTGAAAACAAGTGAATGTGTTACTTGATAGTGTTGAAATTGTGTTGCTGGTGTATTTGCATACACAAAATGTAGGGCAAAACCTAAAATAAAATAGCAGCAGGTAGACATTACTTACATACCAAAATACCAAAAAGTTATTTTTCTGTGAAGCTGTAAAATGTTAACATATAAATACAATGGCAACAAAAGCATCATAATATTATCCAAACTTTAGTGATATTGAAACTGTAGTTATTAAGGTCATTATTGGTGCAGAACTAATACTTATTTTCACTATTATATTAAAAATCTACTCAGTATAACTCTGGTTTGACCTATACACTTTAATGAGTCAGCTAAATTAATAATGTCTTTAAGTTTTCTTATTGGACACATAATTGCATGCACAAAATAAGACTTATTCCATGTAAATGTTCAGAACAAATGTAAAGCTAAAAAATTTAAACATTTTGGCAAACGAAACAATAAACATAATCAACACAATTTATCATACAATAATACAATTCATCACCTAATTGTCTTATTCTTTTAAAGTTTACAATATATTAACCAAGTATATAACTGATTTTTCCAGTTTCTTTGTCACCGGTTACAATTGATTGCAGTTTCAATTTATTGTAAAATAAATACAATAAATGACTTTCAAAATAAATATAGAAATCGTAGATAAACACTTTAAAATATATAAAATAAACAAATGTATGAATTTAGGGTTGGAATAAATCGATGCAACTAACAATCATTTGATTAGAGAAAGAACATTACAAAGGTGTCAGACAGAAACACAAAACAGAATATGAACTTTCAAAATGGGCAGAAGTTAGCATGTCTACAGTTTCAGATGGGATGGACATAGCAGCTGCTTGTTTAGGAATTTTAATAATTATTTCTTACAATGTTAATGATCATTACAAGCAATTACAGAGGGGATCAACAAACAATTTAAATATTAGTAAAAAGATAATGGAAAAAGCGAGATTTCCACAGAATGCCAGTAACATAGTTCCTTTTTTCTTGTTAAGTAAATGATAGAAATAACATTAAGAGATCCTTGTGAATTAAGTTTGAATTCACTGGATGAAATTTTAGAGGAAAAAACAATTATAGGTCAAAGATTAAATAACAATTTAAACATGAATGACAGTCGTATTACAGGTTTTAGTGAAAATAAACGAAGCTGCTGCTATGCAATTTGTAAGTACACGTATTAGTGGTCAACTATGAAATATTGTGGAAGATAATAATTTGAAAGATATTGAAACATGAAGGGAACAAGGAGACATCAAACTTCAATTGATTGAACAGGGTGGTACGAAAGAAAGCACTGAAATACAGAAGCTTCAAGAACAGATCGATGATAACGGGAAAAAGAGTTTAGACGAAGAAGTTTTAATATTTTATCTAATGCAAAGCACGTATTAAAAACTGTAAGAGAGGCCGCAAGCATGATAGAGGAAGCAAGTAAACAGGCTCGAAAAATACCAAATATTCAACAATACTTACAACCAACTGAACAAACGATAAATTCAGAGACGGATGCATTAGAGAGGGCACATGGAAGAAATAAAGTCATTTCTGAAAAACTATGAAAATGTACAATCACAACTTGAACAACTACATAATGTCTTAAACAAGAATTCAAAGAAAATGATCAAAAGATTAAAATGTTGGTGAATGATTTTACCACACAAATATCCAACTTAAAAAACAAGGTGGTTGATAATAATAATATCTTACCACAGTTACAAAAGAAAACGAATTGTACTGACATAACTAAAAATATAGTGTACAACAGCAACAATATAAATAATAATGAAAGCAACATAAGATCTATGAGAACAACTGACACTGTATATATCACTGATTTCAACGATACAATCAAAATGATAAATGATCAGACTTTATCAACTCTAATACATGAGCTTGCTGATGCAATAGAAAAATCAGATACAGATACTAAAAAAATGTATGTTGATTTTGAAGTGGTAAACAATATTGTTGGTACAAAGGTAATATAAAAGATTTAGACAGAAGGATGAAACACATGGGACAAAATTTTAAAGATACGGCACAAAGTGTGTAACATAAATAGAGGCGTTCAAATAGATAAACACAGAAATGGGTATAAAGAGTCTTGCATTTAATGACACAACTGATACAATAATAGGTTGAATGAGGTAGAGAAAACAAAATATATGCCTGGATGTGAATTGCTTTAAAATTTTGTATTGTACTAGAGGATGTTGTAACAAATATGATATTTCAATTTCCAAAAGGACAGAAACAGACGGTATTTTTTAAACTCAGGTTCATACACAATATTTATAAACTTACACGTTGTACCCATAGAAAAGCTGTTAGGATCTGCTACTGAGTTGTACATTGGATTAAAGGTAAACAAACACCTTTTTGCTTGCCGATTACACGGTACAAAAAGTCCGAACCTAACTTGACAGTATAAAATATATACATATTATATATGTATATACATATACATATACATAACAAAAAACTAAATTAAAACAATTACCGCTTTATATAATTTTAATAATTGGATCAAAACTCAAAGATGAAAAAGAGTTTTCTGGCTGTTCAATTAAGAACGGCAGCTGTATCAGAATTTGCTACCACTTTAACCTAACACATTACTGTGTTTATATGCTCCTAGTAGTATTAAAATTGACTTAAGATTGCAAGTGGTAGGACCTAAGTTTGAGCTTAATGTCATGATTACACCTATTCATGTTTTCATATCGTTTGATTTAAACTTGAAAGAAGATGCTATCAAAAACACAAATTAAGCAAACAAAGATCTGGGGAATACATTATGCACGATGAAATGTCTTTAGGTGCTATCAACAAGCCAAAAAGATGATTGTCTCCGATAGGTACTTTTAGTTTCAGCAATTTTCAACAATTCTTTAGTCCTTTCAAACATATGAACGTATTCAGAGAAATGTCAGTATGGATATTCCTATGGTTCACTATGCTACTGTTACTTCATATAATGAGTCACCATGTGCTGTTTTAATGTAAATGTAGTAGAATATAAATTTGTATATTTACCAAAATTCTCTCTGAAAACTGCTGCATTTATCACGATGTAGCTTTGTGCCAATATTTATGATCTATACAAAATATTTTGAGCTTGTTATTTTATGTTTTCTCTGCAGCTTTTACTGCTTCACTGCGCTTGAGTGCTGTTTAAGGCGTAACTGCTGCGCCAATCGTCTTAGTCTGACTAGTCTAGTGGCTTTCCAATTTGTAAATAATACACTCAAGTTTGACTTTCCTAGTTATCATTAATTTTGATTTTCAGAGTCATCTTATCCCTATACTGGATGAAAAAAACGCAACGATATGATTGGTCTAGTGAGTTTTAATTTTTATTTTTTAATGTTCTCGTATCCCTGTAAGGAAAATATAAAAAAATTGAATTATGGCAGTAATAAACGTGGCACTTGATTAAGTGTAATCCTATTATCCACGTTTTCTTTAGCTTTCAACTTTTACATGGGAAATTTACTAGTACTGCTTTGCAGGAGATGTACATTTCTCATAAACACCAGGATAATTACCGTTGACGTTTGCCTTGCTAGTATTTAAATAATTTAAATTTCATCAATGTGTGTCATACAGAAATTAATTTGCAATACTCCACAAATGGGTAATTTACCTTCTTGTCGTCCTCTTTATTTGTTGAAGGTTGATATGAGGTCAGAATTTCTTTCAGTGTTGCAATGAACCTTTCTTCCTTTACAATGTCACATGATACTTCAGGGTTGCTGTCGGAGATTTTCCATAAAATTCCTATTGCGCAATTCAGAACGTCAATCGTATTTTTCACATTCGTATCATCTTTGTTTATGCAACATACATGCCAACAATCCATCACTACATCGAACATCACTTTCGTAGTTTTGGTCTCACACATTTTCTTTCCTGCTTTGCGTCGGTATCTCAGCGCAACATCATAGGCTGAATTGTAAATGTTGTCTATCTCTTCATACACTCCTGCTATATGGTTTAGACTTTCCCTTAAGTCTTCTTTCCAGTTTATGTTGTTATCTTGTTGACTATGAATTTTATGAATTGTATCAATGACTGTATTTAAAACTTGGAAGGCATGTTCTCTCCTAATTTTAAGTTGTTTATCTTCGTCTTCTTCTTTCTCTTCTTCTTCCTGTTCATAATAATGATCTTCGTTTGCGCTTGGTCGTGAGTTTGTCTCATATTCCAGGCTTTGATCCAATTCTGAATCTCTTTTAAATGCACCAGATTCACTTTCCCTCGATGGAATACCTGCTGAAGTCCCCATGCTTACGATCAGATACAGTTGCTTGGTAAAGTACCTGAAAAATTTTAATAGTTTCTTTTTTTCCGTGTCTGACATTAACATGTTTGCCCTGGAACTGAACATACGTGTCTGACATTAATATGTTTACCACGGAACTGAATGCACGTGCCTGATATTAACATGTTTACCCTGGAACTGAATGCATGCGTCTGGTATGAACATGCTTACCGTGGAATTGAATGTACGTGTCTGATATTAACATGTTTACCCTGGAAATGAACGTACATGTCTGATATTAACATGTATACCATGGAAGTGAACGTAGATATTGCTGTTACAGATCGCTGACGGGTGGAAACACTTTTTACTTACAATAATATGTGTCGTAGTAACTCTGTTTGAACACAGAATTCTAGAAGATAAGAACTGTTCAAAGTTGTCCAAACATGTTCAAAGTATGTCCCCATTTAATATGATAAGTCAATCAATAGCTGTAGGCATGGATTCGTTTCGAGAAAAGATGGGATTCTTTTCATTTAATGAAATAAATGTTTGAGATTTGGATAAACAAATTAAATGCAATATAAGTTTGCAATTTGAGCTCGCTTAGAACGAATTGTAGGCGGTTCGCGTTGCATCCTGTAAAACGCAAAATGTGTTAAATTGTATTCTGAATTACCTAGCTAATATAAGATTTTGTGTATCATGTTGATTAACTAGAAAGTGATATAAGTCAATTTACCTATGATCTCTACACTGACAGCAACGAAAATACTAGATGGAATAAGAGCTGTTTCATAAGTCTCACAAAGTTTCTTCATATAAGTTATATATTACATGTATGAGGTGGTATCATTTCATTTCTGACATAAGTTAGGCGTTCACTTGCCGGCTGTCATGCAGAAGACATGAAACTTTTTCGACTTTTCTATTTAATTTGATCGATACATCCATAAACAAGACACTAAATTTTAAACAAGTATATATATATATATATATATATATATATATATATATATATATATATATATATATATATATATATATATATAACGACGAATCCTACCTTTGGGAGAGAGCATATAATATTGTACCATCAGGCGACATATTTGTACAGTGAATATGGACGAGTCCTTTTTGTACCCGTAGGGTGTACTCAGTGCGAAATATTAAAAGGAATGTAAAAAGGCATGAAAAATGGGTAAAACAAATTAAATGAAAAACATATTTTGTGTCGCCCATTTACTGTCGTCAGAAGGTAAAACGATCTACGTTCATGTATATGATCTACCACTGGGCGACGTAGCCCAATGGTTCATGTGTATGTGCGGCCCAAAGGTATTTTGTATATGTGACGCTCAAGGATAATACATATGTGACACCCAATGGTATGATATACAGTGCAAATTCGCTATTACGACCATTGGCGGGCCTAAAATAAAGTCGTTACATAAGCGGAGTGGTCTAAATATCAAAGATCCGCTTTCGGAATCCAATCAGGCAGTTATAATGATATATTATTATTATTCAATATTTTGGGGACCCGTGACAGATTTTACCCTACCCACCAACCCCCAGTCCAAAACTTAAACATATTATTCAAGGTAGTTCAATAGAAGGTGGCTCCATCCTCATATTCATTATAAAGTCGTACAAAATAAACATTTGTATGAGTTTTAAAATGAATTAGTAATTAAAAAGTAAGTTTTCCGAAAATTTGTTTAAAAAATTGTTGGGGTCCTTTGAGTCGTGGGAGCCCGGTGCAGTGCACTCACGCCCGCCCCCCCCCCCCCCCCCTAACGTCTGCCATGTTTGGGTTAACGGGGTAAAATATAAATGTAACATATCAAACAGGACTGGAATAATAAAATCCTTCGTATGCGTCATTGTATGATTGGGAAATTCCACTCGAGGGTCAGACATTCTGACCTCAAGATAGATCGGAAAAAGTTGAATTTTTGCATTGACTTTAAATGATATTTACACACATTTTAGTGTTCAAGGAACAGTGGTAGAGGCGGTTATGGTAATGGCAAGACGCAGTATCAGAACGGTGTGCTGCAGATAGCTTGCACAATACAAATATGAAAAGGGCAAAAAATAAAGCCCACTCTTATCCAAACGATGATTAGAGACAGACATACAATAATGCAATAGTCCTCGATTCAACTTTGATCTAGAATTGATTTGCCATTCATAAATAATAGTGAGAATATGGATCTGAAATAAATAACAATTACAACAGCGGTTTTTGAGAAGCTGGACGTGTAGCTAGTTCGATCAGTGTGAAATGTACTGTTTGCAGAACAAATAACTTCAACCACTATCCGTTGTAGTACATAAATGTGTTGCAGTTAATGTTTATTATCTTGACTATTGTGAACGAACGCTAAAGTGATGATCAAAATCGGGAAGTTTTGCTACTATTTGTGTGCTACGCTCGCACTACAAGGTCGAGTAGTCCCCGAGTCATGATAAAGGTCACGTGTGAGGTAGGATAAAGATTTTCCTCAATGGCGTTCAGCCTTGAAAATCTATATTCATACTGATAGGGAATGGGAGAATCTCTGGTTGTAATACAAGAATAGCGGAGTGGTCTTGATTCGGGGTTGTACCACACTGGAATAAAGAAGGAAAAAATTCGGCTCTTTAGATTTCCGATCGCTATAGTGGGGTGGGGGTGGTCTTAGTATTGAAAACCTAACAGGTCAAGTAAGAATCTATCTGATTAATAAGTTAATTTTGCTTGGTATAGACAGCCATTTTTTCATTTACAAGAGGGCAATTGTTCAAAACACTGTTTTGGCTAGCTACATGTACCAAGAGTTGACGTGGAACTAAATGGATAGATGACCCTAGGCTAGCAAAAGTCTGCCGCTATGTTGGTGCAAAATGTATAGCTTTTGTTTCGTTTGACTCAGCTGGTCGAAGGGTCAGACCATTATAAGCCTAATACGACTTGGATTGATTAGCTACAACTAATCCATGAACCAAAATGATAAGATTTCCACAATTTGAAGCAAATAGGAATAGCAGATGTTTTTATTTTGTTTTAGAAAAAAGTCTGATCGTAACTCGTAAGACTTATACTTTAGCCATTAGCATTTACAAGAAAATATGCAATATTTCTTAGAATCTTTCAATCGAATTATTATCTCTAAGCAAGGAATAATTAGTATGTTGTTTATCATAATTATTGATTATTTCCTGAGGAGGCTACAAAGGTATTTTGAAAACCTCCGTTCCTCCACACATCTGCTCTCCGTTTTGCCATTGCGTCCATCCATCATGCTTTCTACTCCAATACTATCATGCAGAATCACAAAAATTTCATAATATATGTTTCCACGTTCTGCTATAGTACAGAGATCATGCATACGCCAGATATTTTTTAAACCCATGACCAACTTCCCTCCTTCCATCGAAAAGAAATAGGATCTAATCATTGAACATCCAAAGCGAAATATAGATCTGTTAACTAGGTATAATCAAACCTGTGTGCAAAGACTGCTCTGAAGAAAATATGGAAGTGGTCTTTATAAGAAGGCTGTTTTTATATACATGTATTCATTTATATATAAATGACATCTATGGACTTTTGCCCTTATACACAGATGGTCCTTATACACAGTACTTATATAATGAATTGCTAAACGGATTCTCTGTTTCATTTTTTATTTTACTTACGTTATTACTCATATAAATTTTTTTATCACACAAAGCTTAACGTCGCGTTTCTTTCCGATGAATAGCATGCCAAACTATATTTAGATTCAGTTTTAAATAAGACCTTTATTTCGGTGCAGCTAGTAATTGCATATTTTGATCAAAACTTGATAATGCATGGAAAAAGGTAAAATATGAATCCAAGCTGTGTAGCTAAATGTTAAAAGAACCCTAACTCTTATGTTTACATAAATAGAAAATAGTACGTAACTTAGCCAAACAGGGTTCATCATATTAAACGCCATACTTGGTAAATTTGTCTTCACTTTTTACACCACGCCCTATAGTTTACACCTAAATTATTTCAGTCGACCTTACATAGGTCAATACGGGTTCTGAAACATTTATGAAGATTTCTGAATACATTTTAAACACTATCTGCAATATTAAAATATGAACTTATGATCTTAAAAAACGTTACTTCACGCTTATTTTTAAAGGTATTTGATACCCTAGAATAGTACATATCTTCGAGGTGTTGATTTTGTGGACGTTATTGTAATTTCTGGGCAAGTATTAGGGAAAGAAAATCACTTGATTTATAACTTAAGTTCGGTTTGATCATTAACATGATAGTTAAATTTTAAAAACATAAATCATCATATGTTCTCAATGCGTCTTAAAATGAAATCAAACATGCTTTGTCAAAATATATATTTCAATAGCACTGATTGTTTATCCTCTCTACGCAATTATATAAAATATAGTTTGCTGACGCAACAGCATCAAAACGTCTTCGATGACATAAGTACCCATCAACATTGAGAGAGGTCCTATCATGTGACTTGTTTACACATCAACTTTGTGAGGTCTTAATGATTAAATTGTGTATATATTACCTACAACATTGGAGGAAAACCTCATGTTTACATACCAAAATTTGGATATCATCTGACATTATGCATTTCTTATTTTTCCAAGATTTTACGATAATTAGTTTATAAATGAGAGAATACACACCTATTTACCACAGTCATCATCAATTTGGTGTATACACAAGTCACACGATAAGACCTTACAAAAAACACACACAAAAGCACACGCCGTCTCAGTTTAAGTTCTGGAAATAAAAAAAGAAAAGAAAAAGAAACTATTTCCATACATTTAAATCATAGCCTTTACTTGTTGTTATTGAGTTCCCCGTACACAAACACAAACACAAACACAAAGTTTATACTTAAAATGTACGAGATAGTATTACAATGGGTTATACAAATCTCTTTCGCTTTTTTCCTTTTCTCTTTCTGACCGCCTTTATATCTACACAACAGATTGAGACAGACAGACAGACAGAGAGTATATCCAAACGATACAAACTAATTCATATAATATAATGGTCAATGCTTCTCTCTCTCTAAGGACGAGTCTGTTGTCTTGGGCAAGATACTTCGCTCCCATTGCCTCGGCACGATATACTCAGCATGTATTGATGTGCCATAAAGCACCAAAATATGTCAAAATGAAAATACATTTCCGACCAGATAGCGAAGTCAGTTATTAAATTATTGGTAAATATTCTTAGCGCGGCATTACAATGAAGCATATACATCAGTTTATAAAATACAGAATAAAAACAGAATACTAAAATAATCTATTATACTATTATATTTTTGTCTAAAACAGATTTTTTGTGTGGAAAAGAATGATTTTCTTCTGATTGTTATTGTCTCATTGGTGAATCATATAATATGCTTGCAGATCAAGATTATACTGGGATTCGTTTTGTCACGCCGAGGATGAATTTTTGCTTTCTACTTCTTTATTATCAAATATATGTGAACAAAGGGACTTCTTGTTTATAGATGTTGTTCCGTAATCTCGACGAGTTATGTACTTGACTCTGAAGAGAAAGTATAACCCTTACAAAATTGACCCAATTATGCAGGTTTTGTATCGCAGCTGTCTCACTTAATATGTTTTCATGTTTAAATTATTATGAAGGAAAAAAAACATCCTCGCTAGTTTTCAAATAGAAACAATTTGATAATTGAGGTGACACGTTTTAGAGCTTACTTCAGTACTGTAGTGAAGACAAACATAAAATACGCAGCGCATATATGTCGTGTCCGCAGTCAAAGGGTTAAATCAAAGTGCATCAAACGAGAAAACCAATAATCTCTACCTCATCCATCTGGTCCATTACCACATTAATATTTGACGCAGATAATACAATCTCCTTATATCAGATATCCCGTCCTTTTGTTAGACAAAAATACACAATGAAGATCGTGATTCTTCTACAATTTAAATGGACACTCTGAGGATCCAATGCATTGTTCCTTTTATACTGAAAAGAGCTGACTAAAGGATATCTACATGGAGACATTTGTATCTTTACAAGCGGGGCTTTGTCAGTGATTCTTTCCAAATAAGACATTGTTTCTGATTTAACCTTATCTCGAATGTACATTATAACCTGCCTCAGCGGATATCCGTTCATAACGAACACATTCGAGGATCTCCAGGGAAAACCCTTCTTATAGTGGAGCAACAGTCTAACGCTGACGGCGGACAGTGATTTTTTTTTCTTTCTTTCGGTCAACAAAGTTGTGTATAGCAGACATCGTGACCTAACACATGTGTAAGGATCTGCCTCCGGTGCATCTCGCCACAGGCGATATTAAATCCATACAGATTAGCGAAGCCCATCTCGTCTTGACAGTTAACGACGCAGTAGACAATGCCCATTTTCGACTAGGTCTCATAACATCATAAGTTCCCCTTGCATTCAGTTCATAATCGATATGATCTGGCTATAATGTTAATAGTGTTCTCAGTCAAAATCCTCACGCATCAATGTACGATTATTTAGTTTCATTGTTACATGATGTTGACATTTTAAGTGCTGGATTTTCATTCTTAAATTTGGCTCAGAAGAAATCCTATTACCTATAAGAATATCTATTTTATTGCATGTTATTCAACACTCAGGGTCATAAATGAACGAGTTGTAAAGTACATCAAGAGTAATGGCCTGGTATATAAAAGACATCTGTTTATAGAGGCTTATTGCCCTGTCTCTTGAGTGTCCTTTCTTTATATGCAGGTTTCACTATAATTGGGCTAATGTCATTTTGACATACACGGCCAAAATCAGCCTCTCTGGTGCGTGAGTCAGTTGTTGTTGTATCAGAATTTGCCTTCTTTTAAGTTAAGAAAAATCCATCTGATACATTTCATCTTTATGGTTCTACAATGACTTAGTTTCAAAAAGAAAGGAAGAATGAAGGAAGGAAGATATAGATACATACGTAGCTAGAGAACGTATACATACATACATACATACATACATACATACATACATACATACATACATACATACATACATGCAAACATACATACATACATACATACATACATACATACATACATACATACAATAACATACATACATACATACATACATACATACATACATACATACATACATAGTATGCTAATATGTGGCGTTGTCGCGGAGCTACAAGGATTGTCTCATAGGGACAACGCCGTTCATTGTGCTAGCTCACCAACAGTGCAAGAGTAGAAAACATTTTCTGTTTTGCCGCACTGCGGCAAGAGTCGACACTTGGTAGTGTCCTCATTGCACCTTCTGTGCACGTCGTTGTCGAGAACATCACAGGCTCAGTTGTTAAATATAGAGCAATTGTTAACTTGGTCGCAGTTGTTTTACTTATTGCGCATGCATAATATTCACTGCGCTAGGCATTTTTTTGTACCCATATATTAGATGTAAACGCACTGGTTTAAAATTTACTAGTGCGCCAGAAAATTGATATTCTCGTATCCTCATAACAGGCGGTGACACAGAGTAAATAGAAAGTGGAGATTCTGGAATTTCGAATTTATTACTGGGTCATTTTTTATTTTGTTTGTTGTGCTAGATCGTACTATTTTTTAATTTACAAGTGCGCCAAAGCCCACAATTACTATCTGATAGGGGGAAGAAAGAAATAAGAGAGAAAATTAAAAAGAAAGCAGGATTGATGAAAAGATTACTACATGGATTACGACATACATGCATCATACATACATACATACATACATACATACATACATACATACATACATACATACATACATACAACTTACTTAATTGTTTACTTACTTATTCACTGATTCCTTCTTTATTTGCTTACATTTTTACTAAATATAACTTCAACAATATTGCATTTACTCTAGACATGCTAGAATAATATTTTCTGCAAAGTAACATCTGCCTGCGTGTTTGTGATAAATTGTTGCAGCTAGTAACAGAAGTAGGTACAGAAATGTGACCCAAAATGAAATCTTTGACAGGTGTTGTTAAAATTGTCAGGAGTAAGATTATTCACTCTAAGATAGTGAAGAAACCTAGTTCCGATTGATAAATAATTAGTCTAAATGTCGTAATGTATGCGTAACACTAACGAATATAATATAGTTTAATTTTTTCATGCCCTACTGCTTTTTACCTATTATGGTAGAGACTACTGTAAATTCATGGATTTTCGTTGGACAAACAGTTCTTCGTTTTGCAATAAAATAAAAATGACTTCCTCCGACACCTTATTCTCGAGTATGCCACTGTGAGAGGAAGTGTGCTTTTTCTGTGTAGATCATTCCCTTTCCTGTTTCTTTTTTTTTTACATACATACATACATACATACATACATACATACATACATACATACATACATACATACATACATACATACATACATACATACATATATACATACATACATAGACAAATTGCCAAAAAGGATGGTTGCCCGTGGAACAACCAGACTGAAGTATCTGGTCGCCCAGCAAAGACATCTGGTTGTTCGTTTAAAAATCTTTATGATCATTCCAATCGAAACAGTGATTAATCAATTATTCAGAATTTAGCATTAGATTTCTTGCAAATTATTTTAACTGCGAAGTCCAAAAGCTCCTATATTTAATTTTCATTGTATGTTGACAGCTGAATTTATTGATTTTGCATACTGGTAAACATACGTATTTTTCCTTTAACAGAGGAAAACTGGGTGTCCTGCCGGGTTTTGACCTGGAGTCAATTTGGTTGCACAGCTTTGATTTTAGTTGCCCGGTGCAGCTGAGTAAGGGATTGTTTTATCTCTACACACACACACGCGCACATGAGCACAAATACAACATATCCACTTGCTTTGATCTTTATTTCGCTTTCACACATACATGCGCGCGCACAAAGATGTACTTATGTATATTCCCCCTCTCTCTCTCCCTTTCTTTATTTCTGCCTCCACCGCTCTCTTCACACAGACGCACTCTCGCTCACACATGTGAAGCCACATACAGATTACATGTCAATATTTTGGGTCTATGAATTACAACTCGTTGATGGTGCATCTCGCGAAACGATTAGTTCACGGATTAAAACATCTCATATAATAATAATATAATAATGAAAAACGTATTCTGAAAATGCCATTATCATATTGTAACAACTGTGTATATGTTCTAGAAAACTATCGTTATCATCCAAGTATGTTAGTCCTAGCTGTTAGCCATATGTCCCAGGTTTAAACTATAACAAAACTTGTATAAACAATTACTGGAATTGATACGTTAGAATAGATTTTCATGTGCTAATCGGTATGAGTGGAGATAAGGGCAAATTTATGGAACTCAGAGTCAACCGTCATATTTTCTCTGCTATGAACTAACGTTCACCTTAGCCTTGAGGTGCATGTATGTGAAGCAACAAATCCCGTTAATGTTTCTGCTGACCGAGACGCATTTTAATTATTCCCTAGCGTTTGGTGCGACGACAAAGTAAGTACCGGAGAATAATTCTCTCAGCATTCTTTCTCTTTAGGTTCTGATTTTCATGAAACATGTCAGAATTGTACGCAAGTATTCACGTGGTTTTAAATAATATATAATTATTACTACAAAATCAATATATTTTGATTGTATGATCACAGATGAAAATAGGCAATATTTCAAGAGATATTTTTGTCTTAAATAAGAAGTCAATGTATCTGCCAAATGGGAATATAGATTGATCACATATTAATATTTATTCATTTTCTAATGTCTTGTATGACTTAAGTGAGCATATACAGAAATGTATACATAATTTCCAACGTTTGAATGGACACATCGTGACCAACGAAATTATTATTGGTTAGAGCCATTTTGTGACCTTATTACCCAGAGGAAATAAAACAAAACCCTCCCATTTACGTATTATAAATTGCGTGCACTGGTTTACTATAATTTTTAGTTTACAGGTTGGGTAAAACTTTTAAAAGACCAGACTCCATTATTTAAATATTGCAAAATGTTTGTATTACTTCCGCTGATCAAACTCATGATAAATCTGACAAAGGACATTAACAATGTTTGAGTTAATTTTGGGCCTGGTGTGTATCATTTAGTGAAATATGAGCTGCATCTGTTCGTCTCATTAGTCATATGGTTCTAGTAATCGGGGCACCTGCTGGACTCACGGTACTAATTCAACTCCCATAGTAAACCTATGAACACATCATGATATTAAAAATTCAATAACTTTAAATTTCGGAATGCTCATGATCAAACCTATATTTATCAGTATAGACCCATCCTAGATGCAAGCTTCTGTGTTAAGAAAACCACATGAGCCGCACCATATTTTGGATCTACATGTACATGAAACATGTGTTATCCATTCTGCACCTAATGAATCAGGTGCTACTGTTGTTATTGACTGTTCCTAAGCCAAGTCTATAAAAATACTAAAATTGCATCAATAGAATCTTGTCTCTATTTTTTTTTAGGTACAGATAGGATAAGCTCTCAAAATAAGTTTTTACTCAAATTTTACTTTTCGTTATTAACTAATTATGGACCACCAAACCCGTATATACTCTATTAAATCTTGACCCATTTCTAGACTGGTTCACAGTTGTTCCCTATAATTAGTACCGCGAGTCCTGCTAACTTTCTCCGTGTTCAGATTAGTTCTGGAAGCTGATAAGTTCTCGCGAGGCTTGGTTCTCATTAAGGCCAGCGGCTGCAGGATCCAAATCTAAGGTTCAGCCTGCCATTATTATTATTTTAAAAAAATAAAAAATAAAATGGCTGTCTGCTTGTCAGGAAGCTGACTATAGGCATGCGTCCCACTTGCATGCATAATCACGGGAGGTTAAACCTCGTTTTTGGCCTAACCCATAGCTCACTAATTTCAATACGGCGGGGTCATGACATTTCGCATTATTTCTAAGAGCGGTTAAATATCCAACAACGATGATGATAAACATTTTCGTCTCAATGGCTGAAATATCGTTAATATACTCTGCGACTTGACGCGGAGCAATAAATGTAGAAGAACTGCAACATTTAAGACATCAAATTGAAACTGCCGACAATTCGTCTACTTCTCACTAAACGATTAGCGACTTTTTATATGTTTACAGTAGCTTGATCTGCCAATCTGACAAGTTCCAATTTGACATCTTTCTTGCCCTTAGCTATATCGTTATGATAAGCATAAACACAGAAGCTTACCCTGAAGAGTTTTGTTATACGTTTCACTGGTGATAATCGCATGTAAAATAAAGATCATATAATCTTCACTAATTATAAACAAGTGTATACTCTTCTAATTCAGATTCAACTGCATCGTGTCTGTAAATAAAATCTTCCAACTTACGTTCAGCTTATCGACAAAAAAGTAGTGAGGAGAAAAGATGGCGTCTTAATCAGTTTTAGTGGAACTGAATATTTGTAACAATTATGTTTTTCAGATCTTCTTATTTACCAGACGTTGAGAAAAAGGCCTGTCTCGAATAACGTTTACTGCATTCTTAGTTTTAAAGTTATATTACCATACTTATAGAAATCGGCAAATAAGATTGCATGAAGACGGATTGCCATTATAAAGTCTTAAAAGTATCAGCTTAGTGGAATAAAGAAAACAGGAAACAATTGGATAAAATATTCCTGTCACGAGGCTGGTAATTTCGCAAAACGGCGCTCAGAAAAAATATCGAAATAGTAATCATAAAGAAATATTTCTATCGTTTGTCGTTATATGAATATATATATATATATATATATATATATATATATATATATATGTATTAAACATTTTAATTCACTTCAGTTCAATTCGTTTGAACATTATCCACCAGTCAGCTAATAGGGACGCTAAGCATTGCATGAATCTTAATGCTCGGAACTCAATTACCCGTTATTTGCTCGTGGTGAAACAGTCTCAGATCATCTCGTAATTTCCTCAAATTACGTTGATTTCAATATTAAATATACGTTATAATTCCAACCAATGTCAATGTACAGACATGTGTATTTAAAAAAAAAATTTGCATTATTTGTTTTGTATGAAAACAAATATGACATGTTTGCCTTTGAAGTTGTAAAGCGCAATGGTGATTTTAGTCGTAAGGATGAAGAAAGAACACAGTCATCAAACACAAACCTCTTTCGTATACCTTTCAAACTTATCGTTGTTCTATGCACATGTTTCTACTAAACTGAATACTAAAAAATCAACATTGAAAATTTCCAGCACATCAAGAGCTGTGGGTATATTTAAATGCATAAAATAATAATAATAGTAATATTAATAATAATAATAACAGTAGACAAGCCAGTTTTGCGGAGTATTTTGAAAATAAAAATTAATAGTTGCTAGACTAGTCACATTTCAGTACACGTACAACTAAAATTCATCTGCTAGAATGTACAGGTGATCAAAAGCCATGTGATGTAAGCATGTGTTCCAAAACCACGTGTGCGTATAGTACTTACTAGCAGTACGTAATCAAATGTCGTCTACTGGTATGAATGCATATGTAATCAAACGTCACTGCCATAAGCACGTGTGTATAGCATACAAGAAACACTAATAATTTCACATTGATAGTAAACAGATACATCCTTGGCGAATTGTTAATGAAGTACATATTATGTTAACTGGTCGGGCCCTAAAGCAATATTCTTCTTACAAAGATATATTTATAAATTTACTACTTTCAAGACAAGTCACGCAAAGTCTTTGAGAGAAATGAATATCGCCAATATTGAAATATTCGTGTGAGGTATTGGGTTTTATACCATGTAATAATATTGAATGGGTACATTTACAGTTTGTAGAAAAGTTATTAGGAGCAAAGAGAAGCACACAAAATGATTTTATTTATGTTGAACTTGGAAGAACTTTTTTTTTATTGTGAAAAGCTATTACATGTATATTATTATCAAATAATGGTTGAAGATTTTGACTTCTCAAGATGGAAAGTACATAACATCTATTTGCAATATGATGATGGTTTAGAAAGATTGCTACATAAGGCAAGCTTGGCTTTTTAATCTACATAATTGCTGTCTAGAGTGGAATTCTATGAAGTCTGGACCAGTGAAGGGTTGGATAATATTAACATATTTCAGGGTGCTTTCAAACAAATATTGACTGATACTTTTTTGTTTCAAAATTGGATGGAAAGATTATGGAACTATAAGAGAGATTCTTTTATGTAAATATTCATTCATTTCAGTCTTAGGTGTTTTTTGATAATCGTTACATTTCAAAATTTAGAAGTGCTATACCTCGATTTCAAGTGTCATCACATAGATTGGAAATGGACGCTGGTTGGTGGGAAAGATTTACTATTCTTCTTCTTATTATTATATGACCAAACAGGAGTCAATTATTTTACAAAATGAATATATGAAAACTTTTAGTTTGCAGGCAAATCTTTCTCCTATATCCTCCTCGAGAAAAGAATGTGTGCGTGCATTTGTGAGTATGGTGTGCAAAGTGTGCTTGTGTATGTGTCCGCATAAATGAAAGTATTGCTTTTGTATGATTGTCGCTCTTTTGATACAGTTTTGTAGTTTTCTTGTGAAGGTGTTTGCACTTTCAATAAAAATCATTGTGACAATGTTCATGTATTGTAGTTTTTGCTTTTTATGTACGAGTGTGTATATTGACAGCCCATTTAGAAGAATGGAGATAAATAAAGTCTTATATTGTTGAAGTATTTCAATATATATATGTGTGTGTGTGTGTGTGTGTGTGTGTGTGTGTGTGTGTGTGTGTGTGTGTAATAACATATTTCGATTGATTTAAATTCTTTTGAACATCATTATCCACCAGGGTTTTCGGCATTTTATAGAACTTTTGCCCAACAGAGTTGTGGTCTTGCTTGGTTTCAAGAAATGCTTCTGGTTTGATTTCATCAAATTTCGAACTGAATGTGGCTGAAGAATACTAGCAAGAGATTGAATGTCATATTTTGGCTGTTTTTGCTTTGAATTTATATTAGAATATTTTGTAATGCCAATCAAAATATGAACGCGTTTTCTGTACTAGTTTCATTTTATTCAAAAGCACAATTAGCTTAATTTTATTGTTCCTAGTTAAAAATCACATTTTAACTGATTGCGGCTGACAATTGGTAGGAATAGAATAACGATGTGCCTGATTGGACAAATATTTATATCTCTGTAAATAGTATTTGGAATTGTCCTTTATTTATGTAGTTTAAATTTCCTCATTCATAGTTCTTCAGTTACATCAGAATAAATAAACGTTTATCTCCATTTGTAAAAAAATCTCTCCTGTCGTCCCCTAGTGCACGTGTCTTCAATTCTATCACGATGAAGCCGTCATCTAGATATATTCTTCATACGTACTTTGATGCTTAATAACCCGCCTGAACCTTACAAAAGCAAACAGTCAAATATAAATTACACTACGATACAAGAAGCATTTCTATATATTAGATACATGTCTCTCTGAGTAAAGGTGAACAGACATATCTTTTCAAGGCTCATTCTCGTATCCCTATTGGCTTAATCCTCGTACCTCTGATATAACGATGATAAATAACTCCACAAAATTGCTGCAAGCAGCAATTTTCGAACAGGAGTTTCAGCCCATTAGCAACTTTCGCTATCAGTGTGAAGCTGCCTAATGCAGACTTGATTTCTTTCTATCAAGCGTTCGGTTCGACGATCCCTCCATGTTTTTTTTACCTAATCCTGGAGTGTTGGGTATCTTTGATCTCATTTTACTGGTAGGTGCAAACTATATATAATAGGAGGGGATCTGGCTTTTATTGTATAAAATTAATCGGTCTGAATTTCGGAGGAACAAAATAAATACTGAATAAATAAAAAGTGCTCCAATTTACCTTTCGCTGATCTGATTGAATTTAGAAGATAAATACGACATGCATTCATAAGGCCTATAGTTGAAGTACCGCTCCTATTGTGTAGGAATATATAAAATGTCAAGGCACTTGCACCAAAAATAAATGAATAAATCGGAAATAAAATAAATCAACTAAGTACATGTTGTAAATAATGCAATTTTTGGTGTGGTTTAATTAAGGAAAGTCTTGAACGAGTATGACTATTCAGTCTGGAAGTAACTGATAATGGGCATAAATTCGTAAAATCTCTGTGTCAAAACGGCTTGTCTAAAACAGCCACTATATTCCTCACACTACAACACATTCAATCTGAACAGAGACCCCACATGCTTTATGAAGAACATTTCAAATGTAATAGAATAAACATAAATAGGTTTGAATCTCTAATAGTCTAATCTATTAATAATAGTCTATAATCAGATTAAATACAAAAAACGAAACATACACAGAAAATAACAAAGATATACACTAAATAAATGTATAAAAACAGATAACCAGTCTAAAGAGTGTAAATAAAATATATAAATGTATAAAAAGAGATATCCAGTCTAAAGAGTGTAAATAAAATATATAAATGTATAAAAACAGATAACCAGTCTAAAGAGTGTAAATAAAATATATAAATGTATAAAAAGAGATATCCAGTCTAAAGAGTGTAAATAAAATATATAAATGTATAAAAACAGATAACCAGTCTAAAGAGTGTAAATAAAATATATAAATGTATAAAAAGAGATAACCAGTCTAAAGAGTGTAAATAAAATATATAAATGTATAAAAAGAGATAACCGGTCTAAAGAGTGTAAATAAAATATATAAATGTATAAAAAGAGATAACCAGTCTAAAGAGTGTAAATAAAATATATGAATGTATAAAAAGAGATAACCAGTCTAAAGAGTGTAAATAAAATATATGAATGTATAAAAAGAGATAACCGGTCTAAAGAGTGTAAATTAAATATATGAATGTATAAAAAGAGATAACCGGTCTAAAGAGTGTAAATAAAATATATAAATGTATAAAAAGAGATAACCAGTCTAAAGGGTGTAAATAAAATATATGAATGTATAAAAAGAGATAACCGGTCTAAAGAGTGTAAATTAAATATATGAATGTATAAAAAGAGATAACCGGTCTAAAGAGTGTAAATTAAATATATGAATGTATAAAAAGAGATAACCAGTCTAAAGAGTGTAAATAAAATATATGAATGTATAAAAAGAGATAACCGGTCTAAAGAGTGTAAATTAAATATATGAATGTATAAAAAGAGATAACCAGTCTAAAGAGTGTAAATAAAATATATGAATGTATAAAAAAGATACCCGGTCTAAAGAGTGTAAATTAAATATATGAATGTATAAAAAGAGATAACCGGTCTAAAGAGTGTAAATTAAATATATGAATGTATAAAAAGAGATAACCGGTCTAAAGAGTGTAAATTAAATATATGAATGTATAAAAAGAGATAACCAGTCTAAAGAGTGTAAATAAAATATATGAATGTATAAAAAGAGATAACCGGTCTAAAGAGTGTAAATTAAATATATGAATGTATAAAAAGAGATAACCGGTCTAAAGAGTGTAAATTAAATATATGAATGTATAAAAAGAGATAACCGGTCTAAAGAGTGTAAATAAAATATATAAATGTATAAAAACAGATAACCAGTCTAAAGAGTGTAAATAAAATATATAAATGTATAAAAAGAGATAACCGGTCTAAAGAGTGTAAATTAAATATATGAATGTATAATAAAGATAACCGGTCAATGTATCCACCTATCTACAGGCCAATTGATATGTTATTTGTTCGATAACGGAAGAAAGAAAGAAAAATAAATCTTCAAAACAAAGGACTAGATAAAAAAAACTGCAGTAAAAAAAATACACGGATATTGGGAAGAAGTAAAGGAGTACCTCTTCATCAGAAATATAATAAAGTTGCATTTTACCATATATATGCATTTACAACTGTTATTCATGACATATCTAGCTGGTTTTATCCTCCCTGTGCATCTGCAAATATTATCCACAACATGTCTAGCTGGTTTTCCCCATGCCTCTGTTATCTATGATATGTCCAGCTGGTTATGCCACGACTGTGCATTTACAAATGTTACCCATTATACGGTAAGCTGTTGATACCATGTCTGTTCATTTACAAATGTTATCCATGACATGTACAGCTGATTACATCAATATGTGCATTTACAAATGTTATCCATGACATGCACAGCTGCTTATATCAATCGGTGCATTTACAAATGTTATCCATGACATGTACAGCTGGTTATACCATGGCTGTGTATTTACAAACGGTTTTGAGCATGCAACGTCTTGTACAGTATTATATAAATATAAATGGGTGTTAAAAGTAGACATGCTTCTCCATTAAAAGGAATATAACAAATATAACAGTTTCTTCCCCCTTACCATCTCTCTCTCTCTCTCTCTCTCTCTCTCTCTCTCTCTCTCTCTCTCTCTCTCTCTCTCTCTCTCTCTCTCTCACACACAGACACACACATACACATAGAGGCCTACATTCCATCATACTTTATATGTATATATACATATGTATGTGTATATATATATATATATATATATATATATATATATATATATATATATTAAACTTACCTCGCATGGACCGTAGAATACGTTAAATTCTCACTTAATCTTGGGATTACTGCGAATAGTATGCGTAACATCAATTGAGTATACTCAGTATATATATATATATATATATATATATATATATATATATATATATATATATATATATATACATAATAGAACTTGAATATGAAAACAAATACCGTATCTATAAGTTTATAAGTCGATATGACGAGAACTATTCTTTGCAATTGCCCTCCCTTCCCCCAGCCATTCTCCACCCCCAGTACCACCGGCTATTGAAAGATTATCTTGTTCCTCAGATTTCTAAGCGATTCATAACTGGCAACTTTGATGATAATGTAATCACACATTATTAGGGACTAAACGATATACCTCTGCCACGCATCGATACGATTCTCGATACACAGCCTACGATACGATACATTATCGATACACATATCAACTTGATGGTCTTTTCATCTTTAGAATGTCTGTCAATGGTAGGGTGGTGTCATTTTTTGTGTTGAAATATTGGGTGTATTTCCAGTATGCAGATTACAAACAAACATAGACTTATCATCTGTTCATATGCCATTCTCATTCTTGACAAGATTTGTTTAAAAATATACTTCTAAACTGACTAACTGTTAGTGATTTTTATTCACCCTTTTGGGACATTTCAGGCTGCTCCATTCGATCATATGCAAAACTCATCCTGGTCACCACGCCCTTTGTTTTACATTGAATGAATGTTTTTAAAACATTTTATTGCCAGTTTCATGTCTGTACTTAAATTTTGGAGAGATTACGGTGTTATATTCAAAACAGAAGAAACAGTGCAATTTCCTTGTGCAAGGAAATTCTTATCTAGAACAAATCCGAGTGTGGGAGTGGAGATGACTAATAGCCAAATACTTGACATTGTACTTCCTGCAGATGCAAATCAACTGCCGCGGTCACAGACATTTGTTTCTTTCAGTGAAAAAGGAAATTATTGACAACACCCACTCCCTTTCTACAAATTGACGAGGTGGCTATAACTCGTGCAATTTGGAATCTGCCCCCTTGCCGATTCTGTGCTTTTTTTGTATTTTCTTTATCCCATCGGCAGGTTCGGTCGCTGATTACATATATCAACGTAAAAGGAGATATTCCAAACTTATTCCCCATGTACGATTTAAGTACTTTATACATATCATTTAATAGTCACTTTTGTGTGAAGTTTCTATGTTGCTTTGTATCTATTTGGATATAATTTGGATGCCAATATTTCCGGTATGTCATGCAGTGAACACGCTACAGTTAGTTATGATTGGTGGTTATTGTTTTACCCTGGACTTAAACAAACACTAACCACTAATCAGAACTGCATGTAACACTGGGTGACACACCGGATGTGTAGCCTTCAATTCGATCCAAGTAGACAAGATGCGATGCAACAGATAAATTTCACGTAAAAGTGGTTACTAAATGATCAGTAAAGTACTTAAATCATACATATGGAAAGAAATATGCAATGTCTTTTTCCGTTGATATATGTTATCAGTGGCTGAAGATGCAGACGAGATAAACTAATTAGCATGGTATTGGGGCGGGAGAAGGGGCAGATTTCGAACCACGTGAGTTAGTCACCTTGTGTTAATTTGTAGAAGGCGAGTCAATTGCTTTTATTTTTACTGACAGAAAAGAGTGCATGTACTTTCTACAACTGTCTCAGATGAATTCTCAATTTATAGAATGAAAAGGCAAATGACGAATAATTATTCACGACTGCTGAAGATTAAAGTAACTTGCATAGAGTAAGTATCGTTTTGCATCGATTCTTCCCCTCTTGTATCGATATAGGTATCGATATAGAAAAAGTATATCGATATATCGATTAATCGTTTCACCCCTACACATTATGTAAGGGCAAATCGTCGTGTCGCAATTGACCTTGCAAGGGGACACATACAGCGTTAGTTACTACCGACGCTAAGCATTATATGAATCTAAATGCTAGCAACTCAATTAAACGTTATTTATTCATGGAAAAACAGTCTCAGATGACCTTGCAGTTTCGTCAAATTACATTGATTTCAATATAATATATACTTTATTATGCAAAACAAAGTCAATGTACAAATATGTGTATTTAAAACCATGCTTGTATTACTTGTTTTGTATGTAAACAAAATTGACAGGTTTGCCTTTGTAGTTATAAAACGCAATGGTGATTTAAGTCGTAAAGATGAAGAAAGAACACTATCATCAAACACAAACTCCTTTCGTATACCTTTTGTACTTATCGTTGTTCTATGCACATGTTTCTACTACACGAGAATACTAAAATGATGAACACTGAACAATTTCCACCACATCAAGAACTGTGGGTATATTCAAATGCATAAAATACAAATTTTAAAAAATAGTAGACAGGTCAGGTCTGTGGGGCATTTTGAAAAATAAAAATTAGTAGTTTCTAGACTAGTCATATTTCAGTACACGTAAAATAAAAAGTCATCTGCTAGAATGTACATGTGATCAAAAGCGATGTAACCACGTGTGCCGTAACCGCGAGTGCATATCACAGGACAAGTGAAATGTTAGAGACTTTCCGAAGCAGAACAGCAGAGTACTTACTAGCTGTACGTAATCAAATGTAGTCTGCTGGAATGAATGCATATGTAATCAAATGTCACTTGCCGTATGCACGTGTGTATACCAACACATACATACATTGGCTAATTGTTTGATCAAGCACAGATTATGATAACAGTTAGGCCCGTAAAGCAATATTCTTACTACAAAGATATATACTGGGGGTCTCGGGTGGCCGAGTGGTCTCAGGCGCTCGCCTTCATCGATCACTGCAATCTCACCTCTGTCCGCGTGGATTCGTGTCTCTTGCTCGGGCAACGTGGGTATGTGACAGCGCTTGTCAGTTGCTTACTGTGGGTCGGTGGTTCTTCCCAGTGCTTTCCGGGTTCTTCGTCCATCAGATATACTGGCTATCATGTATAGCCTATCATGTGCTAACCAATGGCTTAATGACACAAAAACCGAACCAAACAAAGATATATTTATAAATTTATTACTTTCAATACAAGTCACGCAAAGAGTCATTTTTGGGAAATTAATATCGCCAATATTTAACTATTCGTGTGATGTATTGGGTTTTATATCATATAATAATATTAAAAGTGTGCATTTACAGTTCTTGAAAAAGTTATTAGGAGTTAAGAGAAGCACACAAAGTGATTTTATTTATGTTGAGCTTTGAAGAATGTCTTTATTGTGAAACGATAGTACATACATATTATTATCAAATACTGGTTTGAGATTTGGACTTCTCAGGATGGAAAATACATAACATATATTTGTAATATGATGATGGTTTAGTAAGGTTTTTGCATAAGGAAAACTATCCTTTTTTTTACAGAATCGTCGTCTAGAGTGGGATTCTATGAAGTTTGGATGAATCAACGGGTAGGTAATATTAACATATTTCTGAGTACTTTCAAACAAAGATTGACTGATAATTTTATTCAAAATTGGATGGAAAGGTTATGGAATTATAAGAGAGATTCTTGTATGTAAATATTGATTCATATCAGTCTAAAGTGTCTCTTAGTAATCTTTACATTTAAAAATTTTGAAATGCTATAGCTCGATTTCGCGTGTCACCGAATAGATTGGAAATGGATGCTGGTTGGTGGGAAAGACCTACAAACCAACTGAAGAAAGATTATATTCCATATGCAATGCACTGGAGGATGAGTATCATTTTATTTAGAGTGTCACTTATACAAAAATTTAAGGATTAAGTATATAGAGAAGTATTATTGGAAAAGACCAAATATGTTGAATGTATCGATCTTGTAAATTCAAAAAATATTACAATTATACGCAACTTAGGTGTTTATATATTTAAGGCTTTTGAATTGAGAAATAATATTCTATAGCTATAATAAAATATTTAGTAGTAGTAGTAGTAGTGTTTTATGACTAAATATGTGTAAATTATTTTACAAAATGAATATATCAAAACTTTTAGATTCCAGATAAAATCTTTCTCCTATATCATCTTCGAGGGAAGAATGTGTGCGTGCATTTAAGAGCAGCAAGTGTAAAGTGTCTTTGTGTGTCCGTGTGAATGAAATTATTGCTTTTGTATGATTGTCACTCTTTTTGATGCAGTTATGGAGTTTTGCATCTGAAGATATTTTGCATTTTCAATATAATTAATTGTAACCATGTTCATGTATTATACTTTTTGCTATTTATGTACGCGTGTGTATATTAATAGTCAATTTAGACAAATGAAGGTAAATATATTCTGATATTGTTTAAGTATTATTTCAATATATATATATATATATATATATATATATATATATATATATATATATATACACATATGTGTGTGTGTGTGTCTGATAACAGATTTTGATTGACGTCAATTCGTTGAAACAAATTACAGCACAATACAAAAAATCATTTCCATATTAGATAAATGTCTATCTGAGTAAAGGAGAAAAAACATATCTTTTCAAGGCTCATTCTCGTATCCCTATTGGCTTAATCATCGTACCTCTGATATAACGATGGTAACTAACTCCACAAAATCGCTGCGCGCAGCAATTTTCGAACAGGAGTTTCAGCCCATAAGCAACCTCCGCTATCAGTGCGAAGCGGCCCAATGCAGACTTGATTTCTTTCTATCAAGCGTTCGATTCGACGATCCCTCCATGTTATTTACCTAATCCTGGAGTGTCATGTATCTTTGATGTCATTTTAGTGGTAGGTGCAAACTATATATAATAAAAGTGGATCGTATGAACATGGCCGTACTGAATTTCGGAGGAACAAAATCAATATGGAATAAATAAAAAGCTCTCCAATTTACCTTCCGCTGATCTAATTGAATTTAGAAGATAAATACGACGTGCATATATAAGGCCTATAGTTGAAGTACCGCTTCTATTGTGTAGCAATACACAAAATGTCAAGGCACTTGCACCAAAAATTAATGAATAAATCGGAAATAAAATAAATCAACTAAGAGCGTGTAGTAAATAATGCAATGTTTTTGTGGTTAAATTAAGGAAAGTTTTGAACGAGTATGACTATTCAGTCTGGAAGTAACTGATAATGGGCATAAATTCGAAACATTTCTGTATCAAAATGGCTTGTCTAAAACAGCCAATATATTCCTCGCACTATAGCACATTCAATCTGAACAGAGACCCCACATGCTTTATGAAGAATATTTTAAATGTTATAGAATAAACATGCATAGCTTGGAACTCTAACAGTCGAGCATCAGATTAAATACAAAGAACGAAATATATAAGGAAAAAGAAACAAAAGACTAAATAAAATATATAAATGTATAAAAGCAGATAACCGGTGTAAACAGTGTCAATAAAATATATGAATATATGAAAAAAGATAACCGATCAATTTATCCGCACATCTAAAAGCCTATTGATTTGTTAATTATTCGATAACGGAAGAAAGAAGGAAAAATAAATCTTCAAAACAAAGGACTAGATAAGAAACTGCAGTAGGAGAAATAAAAAACAATACACATAGATTGGGAAGAAGTAAAGGAATACTACTATATATAAGCAAAACCTCTTCATCAGAAATATAATACAGTTACATTTTACATAAAAATGGCAGCACCATTCATGATATGTCGGCGACAGCCCTTTATTACTACTACTGCTACTCAGTGCTACCAACACCACTCTAACATATCCATATTTTATAATAATAATAATAATAATAATAATAATAATTATTATTATTATTATTATTATTATTATAGAAGAGGCAGTATAATAAAGAAGCGTTTAAAATAAAGTTTCAAAACATCATTCTTAATTAATACAGACATATTTAAATATCTATCTTTCTATCTATCTATCTATCTATCTGAAATCCCAAAGACAGATAAGAGTTGCTTTAGAGTACATATGAGTTACATTAAACTTGCAGCGTGCACGTATATTGGTGATTTATTTTCATGACAAGAATGGCGAAAGGGAGGCATTAGGTAAAGGTGTATATTAATGTAAGTATTGTCGACATACGGTAAAAAGTTTACAATGACACAAGCATATATCATTTTTACCAGCTGTCGATACATTTCATACATTATTACCCTATAAACAAAATTCTTGCAGTATGATTGGTCAATTATCAAGATACAAAATCCAGTATTTGGGTTAAAAAAAACTATTGTATTGGGGTGTAAGAACTCAAACAAGGTCATAACTAGATCATTTAACTTATATAGATTGGTAAAACAGATTAGCAGACACTCTCCGCTTCAAAAGTTGAGATGCAAATGTCTATTTTGCTATAATTGAAATATATGAAATTATTTCACCTTTCATAGAAATGAGTTATGATGTGGTTTATTGTCAGTGGACAATTTGAATTACACAATCCGCATTCGTTAATTGCTTGGAAGGATTTATTTGTTACTATTTTGCCAAAGGGATGTAACTGCTACCAGTTGCGCGTTATTTGTAAACAATTGTCTGCATGGCAACAATGGCAGCTAAGAGATTTGTATGTGTTAGCCTTTCAAGAAATAAGTTTATGTCAGGTTCATGAGTTAATAAATTCATTACATGTTAGCTTACAGGGTGTACAGAATATAACCTTTCAGAACCAATTCATCATATGGTGTTCAAGACGAATATAACATACTGTACACTTGAGTAAATTAACATGTAAGTAATATTATAATACACTTTGCAACAAGATTCACTCAGTTTAGACCATCTTACCATATGACTGTAATATGACTGAAGTTTAAAAGTGTTTAATTAAACGTGCATAGATGTTATCAACGACATTTCGAGCTAGACATACAATGGCTGTTCATTTACAAATGTTATCCACGACACGCTCAAATGTTATCCATGACAGGTCTAGCTGGTTTTCCCCATGCCTCTGTTATCTATGATATGTCCAGCTGGTTATGCCACGACTGTGCATTTACAAATGTTACCCATTATACGGTAAGCTGCTGATGCCATGACTGTTCATTTACAAATGTTATCCATGACATGTACAGCTGTTTGCTTCAATATGTGTATTTGCAAATGTTATCCATGACATGTACAGCTGCTTATATCAATCGGTGCATTTACAAATGTTATCCATGACATGTACAGCTGGTTATACCATGGCGTGTATTTACAAACGGTTTTGAGCATGCAACGTCTTGTACAGTATTATATACATATAAATGCGTGTTAAAAGTAGACATGCTTCTCCATTAAAAGGAATATAACAGTTTCTTCCCACTTCCCATCTCTCTCTTTCTCTCTCTCTCTCTCTCTCTCTCTCTCTCTCTCTCTCTCTCTCTCTCTCTCTCGCTCTCTCTCTCTCTCTCGCTCTCTCTCTCTCACTGACCTTCTTAAGTATTGTTTAGAAATTGGTGTATTCCCTGATGAATTGAAGCAAGTCACGGTTTTTTCCTATTCATAAAGGCGGACCCCACAATATACCCAACAAATTATAGACCTATTTCTATCCTCCCCGTCGTTTAACAAATAATTGAGAAACACATTTCTACCCACCTATGTCGCTATCGCAATACATGTAATCTTCTACATCGATCTCGATCGGGATTCAGACAAGTCACTGTCAAACTGCCATAACTAAACTAAGAGACGAATGGCTATCTGCTTTTAACGCAGGTAAACTCACTGGGGTGGTCTTACATTTTTTTTTTTTTTTTTTTTTTTTAATAATTTTTTTTAAACAAAGCCATTTAATATTTTGATCACGATAGTCTTTAGAAGAAATCTACAGCCTATACATTTTCAACTATTACATACTCTTATCTCAAATATTACATAACAAACAAGGTTAAAAATGTCAGTATTGGATCCAGGTATCAACATTAGTATCAGTAAAATGTGGCGTCCTGCAAGGATTCATGTTAAGCCATATTTTTTTTTTTTTGGGGGGGGGGGGGGGTTTGTATCTTTATAACGATTCAGTGTTTTAAATACTCTGATTCCTATATATTCGCTAACGAGACAACTATAAACCATTCGGGCAGTTCTACATCCGTTGTCGATTATGATCTTCAGACCGATAACCAATCTGTTCAAAACTTGTGTACGCAAAATAAAATGCACATAAATCTATCAAAAACTACTTGAATGACATTTGCATCTACTCAGAAGCTGTAAACAATTCTTGCACTCAAATTTAAAGTTAAATGACTTTGAACTTGCCTGGGTATACTGTCATTAGGTAACTTCATTGATAACAATTTTCATTGAGACACTCAAATTATTCACATTTGTCGTTTACTGAATAAACGTGTTGCACTTATGAAAATTCATTAAAATTAAGTTTTTTTTAAAAATCTTAAACTATAATATAATAGCTACATTTGAGAAATCTTAGATTATGGGTGTATCATTTCGGAGAAAAAGCAGTCCCGCTCAAACTGTAAAGTGTACTAAATTGCAAAAACGAGCTTCCCGAATAATTCTAAAAGCTCATATTTTCACATAATAAACATTGGCTTTGTACCTGATTATCTAGATTATTTCACCAAATCGCTAATATAGCACTGTGACTTTCGCTCTTTTTCCAGACAGTATATCTTTATTCCTCGGTCTTGCTCTTCCTATTTCGATAAATCTCTAGCTCCTTCGGGTCCAAAATTATGGAATACTTTTCCTATTAAAATTAGAAAATTCAACTTCTTACTGTAAATTCAAATCCTTACATAATGACTACCTTTTGGCTCACCACTAATCATATCCAGACTTATATTCCATTGTATTAACATGCACAAAAATACATACTTTTTTTCTAATTTGCTAACGTAATAGATGGCCCGTTATTTTTTTTAATTGAGACCTTTGTAGAGGGAAAAATGTACTCTCACCGAACGCTATATATGATATGCTTGACATGAACGCTATATATGATATGCTTGACATGAATACTATATATGATATGCTTGACATGAATACTATACATGATATGCTTGACATGAACGCTATATATGATATGCTTGACATGACAAATTAACACTTTTGTTCTCTTGAATGTTATTCCCCACACAATTACCTTTGATCACATTTTTATCTCGTCAAAATCTGTAAACAAAAAGGCATTATTGCTTGATATTGACAATTTTGCTTTTATGTTCATCTCATGCAATATGTATATGAATTATCTGACAATGGTTGAATTAAATACATTGTAGCTTTGCCCAATCATCTATGATTCGTGCGAAAATTATTTTGTTTAGATAATATGAAAAAAGAATGTAGCTAAAGCCCAGCCTGTTGACCAGGTGCTAGCCTTTAAGGATGTTTTTATTTTCCTTTACCATCAAGGAATACAAACGGTGATCACAGACACCAGTTTCGGACCTAGCCATCAGTATGATCGATTTCGGTGACCAACTCACCTATCACCTTTTCAACTTTATTTGATCACCGAGGTCATGTCCACGGCGGAGTTAACTCGTACCGGAGCCTGCGATCCGACAGGTGGACAGCCCAGCGGGTTACAAGGTATTCCCATAGTTATTCATATATGCATCTCCGATTCATACATAAACCATTATCTGTACCGTAGATCATGAGAGTGTAGGTAAATGTGCATGCATTGTACTGATGGTATACTTAGCTGTAACCAAGAGAACTCGTCATATCATGATAAACTCCACGCAGCTTTATCTAGTTTTGCTCAGACAGATCTCAGGATTTGTTTTTAATTTGTGAAATACCCAAGCATGACTGAGTATGACTGATCTATTAACTTTTAGAGTAATGTACATTTTGTTCTTAAATTATTCTTTCTTGATGAAAAAATTTATCTTGTAATTGCTTGGGGCCAAGCGCACGGAAAAAAAGCAGACAAAAGAGCAGTCGTACTAAGTTTTACTTCATCGCATACTTCCATAAATGTACACTACTAACAAGGTATGTAGGTAGTTTGGTAGGTAGATAGGTTGGTAGGTAGGCAGTTAAGTATCTATGTAGCTATACATCGATGGATGGATAGACTGATGAATGGAATGGCGAATGTATGCATGTATGTAGGTATGTTTGTAGGTATATAGGTAGATAAGAATTAATTTATGCAAAAGATTAAGTGTGACGCACGGTAGAAAAACTTAAGAACAAGGATATTGATGGTCAGTTTCGGCCAAGATTAATGACTTTCATAAAATGGACATAAATACTAGTCCAATTTCAACTATTAACAGGACAAAATAACGTATAACAGAAAATTCACGCATTAAACGTTATCTCTATTTATAGTGAATGTGAGCTAAATGATTTATTTTTAGGTATATCGAAACAATGGTTTTAAGTAAGCGTAACTTTTAGGCAAAGCATTTTTTTCTGAAGCAGAAATATATCGTTATGACGGCACGGTTCATCTGGATTATTTATATTTCACCATGTGATCTTTAGCATGTTTACAGCATGGCATTTTTCATTCACTGTATAATCGTAACATGCACCTTTGTCCATAAAGTGTGCTATTTCAGACAATTATGCATGGCGGCATTTGCTATACGCATTTTGTAACACTTAAATGTCCCAATGTTAATTCACAAAAAAGTAGACTTGTTTCAGCAGACGTGATTTAAATGCGCCTTGTAGGGATGCCAAAATGCACGTGGCCCTACCTGCACCGGGCCTTACATGCTTTACACCTGCCACCACGCCACTGACGTTGTGAATATGTCTCTTTGTTTGTTTTGTAGTTTAACGCCATTTTTCAGCACATAATAGGCTATATATGGCGCCCTGTATATTTAGTGGAGGAAAAACTCGAGAAAACCCCGGGAAGAACCACCGACCCACCGGAAGCTACTGTCATGCCTTTTCACATACCCACGTTGGCCGAGCCGAGACTCGAATCCACGCTGACAGAGATGAGATTTCAGTGACCTGTGAAGGCGAGCGCGTTCGATAAATCGGCCACTCGAGGCCCTCTTTGTGAATGTATATGATGTTACAACTCGTCGTTCGATACCATTGTTACAAATCAAATCTGTATAATGGTAATAGTATTGATTTTCCTTGTCATGTTTCTTTCTTCCTTCCTTTCTCTTATTTTAAGAGGGTTTTGTTCCAAGGAATTCTGTTTCATTATTTGTATGATTAAATCATTTTGCATGCAATATTGTGTAAACTGATAATAGATAAGAACATAACAGAATTAGGGGTACAACTTAAAGCATGATATCCGTGTGATAATTAAAAAAAACAAAAACAAAAACAAAAAAACGCCCCACCTTGTGCCCTAATATTTCACAGTTTAACATGGATACATGTGGTGAATAATTATGTATCACATTTGATTCTGTCTTGACATAGTTTGCGCGAGGGTTTTCTTTAGCAGGACGGTAAATAGAAAAATGAACACTGTGAGATTATCGCATTATGTTGCACAATTTCAGCTGTGCAAACCTGATTTTAAAAAAAACAAAAACAAAAACAGAAACAGTATCAGAACAGAGGGATTTAATTATATGAATTTAAAAAATTTCATAATGAAGAAAAAATGTATTGTGGACAGTTCTGGAAAATTTTAGTGAGAATATAATTTTAATCTAAACGAAGAAAACGTGTTTTAATACAAATGTGTAGCAGCTAGCCATTAATATAGACCCTTTGATCTGTCAATCATCCTTGATGGGCACCTACTTATCTAATTACATATTTGTATGTGGTTACTTGGAAGGCTATTAGCTTAGACCTGGTATATATACTGCAGCAACTGCCCCTATTTTCGGAATCCAATTCCTTTGTAAAAAAGAATATCCCATGGAATTGTCCCTATACTCAAATGCAGCCACTATCCCAGGTCTTGTGTAAGTAGTTGAAATGACGCTATGCTCAAATGGAACCATTATCTCAGGTCTTTTGTAAGTAGTGGAACTGACCCTGTACTCAAATGTAGTCATTATCTCAGGTCTGGAGTAAGCAGTTGAACTGACTCTATAGTCTAATGTAGCCATTGTCGCAGGTCTGTGTTCTTCGTCCTTCGAGTGCGACGATGACCATGACATCACTAACTGGTTTGGCTGATCAGCCCAATGTGTGATCTGAACTGTCTGTGGCACATTTTACAGGATATATCACCTGAGTTTGCTCGATGAATAGAGGACATGCTGCAGTTCTGAAATGTACGCTGCTCGCGCTTCTCCACTTTCTCTGCAATTCTCCTCTGTTCAAAGTCTGTAGCTCCAGTATGGATGAGACTCCGCCAGGTGGAGCGATCCTGTGCGAGATCTTCCCAAGACTCAGGGTCAATGTTGAAGTGTTTCAAGGATGACGTGAGGGAATATTTGAAGCGTTTCTTCTGACCACCCTGAGATTGATTTCCCTCCTTCAGCTCGCCGTAGACGATCTTCTTTGGTAGTCGTTTTGCTGACATTCAACTGTGATTTCATCAGCAGATTGTGAATGCTTGAAATGTCTACCTGTGTGAGAACCTCAGTGTCTGGGACCCTGTCCTACCATCTTATCCTCTTCAGTTTCCTCAGGCAGCCCATGTGAAAATTGTTCAGCTTTTCGACATGGCGACTGTACACCGTCCTGGTTTTGCAAGCATACATCAGGGTTGGCAACACAGTGGCTTTGTAGACCTCAAGCTTTGTTTGTAGACTGATGCCTCTGCGCTCCCACGCATTTGGACGTAGTCTACCAAAGGTCACATTTGCTTTAGCAATTCTGTCATTGGTTTCATCATAGTTGTGCTGCAGAGATAAGTGAACTTTTCTACTGTCACGAGGGTTTGTCCATTTATTATGATGGTAGACTCTACGTAAGGCTTTCCTGGTTCAGGTTGGTGAATCACCTCTGTCTTCTTGGCGCTGAATTTTAGACCTTAATTATCACAGGCTGAAGATAAATGGTCCATACTGTGTTGCATTTCAGTCTCAGATTTGGAATTCAGGCAACAGTCGTCAGCAAATAGGAGATCACAAACATTCACTTCCTGTAACTTCGTCTTCGCTTGTAGTCTCCTCAGAAAAGCTCAGTCCGGTATCTGAAGTCGATCCCAGTGTCATAGTCACGGAACGCATGGCAGAGAACATCATACTGTAAAGGGTTGCGGCCAACACACAGCTTCGCGTGACTCCATTGGTGACTGGGAATAGTGTAAATAGTGTAGGTAGTGGAACTGACTACAGTCAAATGTAGCCATTAGCTCAGGTCTGGTGTAAGTACTGGAACTGGCTGTATACTCAAATGCAGCCATTTGCTAAGGTCTGATGTAAGTAGTGGAACTGACTACACTCAAATGTAGCCAAAGTAGTATTTGCAGTTCTACTTCTCTATTGTAAAATCTTGAATGGAACTAAGTATATTATCAAAAGTGCCTGTGGCTAGTATTATGTAAGTGCAAACGTGAACATAATCCATATGGGTATTTTGTAGTAAAATTAAGCTTATATACAAGAAATAGCCTTCCAAAAGCTTGAAGTCGCATTTAATTCATTGTTTGGTTTGGAAGAAGAAAAAAAAACACTTTAAAAAGAAAGGGTGGCCAGAGTAGTAGGTCAGGTCATATATTTGAAGCAGAAATATATAAGATGTAAGCTAACTTTAAAGTAGGATAGTTTTGTCTTGTTCTTGTTGTACTTAATTGAATTTCTACAGCTAAGAATATCATAGATGGTGAAAAATCAGTGCACCAATTGAATCACCTCTCATAGAGAACATTTCGCCAAGCACATGAAACCTAAGTGTAGTCACATATATGCCCTTTTAGTATGACCCAACTAATGAAGTAAAACACCACATCAAACTAACCAGGAACTGTACTAAAATTTTCTTTATCTCTCATAATCGTTTATAAAAGGTAATACTACAAAGGAATTTATTTATTTCTTGATCTATTCGTTTATCTTTTCGTGTAGGAGGGGTGGGGTATGTTGGTGTTTTACAAATGCAAAACAAGTAGCTTATTTAGTGCCGAGGCAATTTGGAGCAAAGTGCCTTGTCCAAGGATACACCACAGTAGCCGTCCCGGGCTGATGCCATGGTGGGATTTGAACCCTCACTCTTTCGGTTGCAAGTCCGGCACGCTAACCATTTTCTACAAATGTTAAATGTACCAAAGAATTAAAAACTAATGCATCATATTAAAATATAGGCCGGATAGTTGATGTGTTTCTGACATTTATGTAACAGATTCATATTTAAGAAATGCTACAACATATGTAGAAAAAATTATGTTGTCAAATGTTCGCAATGGGGCGATTTTAGGAAATGTTGTGTGTGTAAATTTCATGGTTTGGTCTTTTACGATCATAAATAATTTTAAATTCCAAAGATCTTCACGAGTTTCAATTTTCCCGATTTTTAATCCGATTGCTAGAATGGTGCAAATATAGAATGACGCGAAAATTTACTTGTAAACGGTAGATAGTGCGGCCAGTAAAGTATAAAATAATAAGATGGTATTGCTAAAGTTAGATTTAAAAACAACAACTAAAACATACAAATATAGGCGTTGTCGAATTTATGTAAATCTTTTACTTCTGTAAAACAAGAAGAAAATATTGATGACAATTTTCTCCGGTTGGTTTACGTATGTTAAAAATACCGGTGATATGTATATATATATATATATATATATATATATATATATATATATATATATATATATATATATATATATATATATATATATATATATATATATATATATATATATATATATATATATATATAAATTATCTATGACCTGATATTTTTCTTTCTTTTGTGTTCAAAAACTCATTTCACCATTTATATTTAACAAATGCAATTTTAAAAATCCCCGTAATAATGTTTTTTATGTTTTTATTTTGTATTGTACAGTTGATTGCAGTCTTAGCAACAAATGTTCCAGATAATATGGACTTACATATTTTTTGTTTTTCTTTTGTATGTGTGTGTTTTCAGGAAGTTGTTTGCCTCCGCACCAAATACAAATATGTCTTGGTTCCAGTGCATTGTTGATTATATTTGTATTTTCTTCTGTAACGAATGCACATTTGGCAATTAGTATTACCCTTTCCTGTCTGTCCATCAGTTCGTCCATCCATACCCCTTCAGTCAGTTTGTGGCAGGTTTTACTATTGCATTTATTCAATATAACACTGTCTACAGGTTATATCAAGTTTCACACGATCACTTATCTTTGTTCAAAATATCGGCGATTCAGGTCAATTTTCATAACAGGGGTGTTTCAGTTTGAGATTTAGCTACTAAGAAAGTAAAAACATCTTGAAGACTGAACGATTTGTGAGACAAATGTCTACTTTAACAATAACTTTCAGTTTTATGATGTAGACTTTCGTACCAACGTTGAAATTAGTTTAGATGTTAACCAGGTCAGAGGCACGCATATTTCTCGAAATACCTTCTTTAGAACCTGCAAAGCGATTTCGACGAAGGTGAATAATAAAAATCTAATAGAAGAAATAACCCCAAGTCGACATCTCTGAAGGAGTAGCAAAAAGTGTTCGGAATTTCAGTTTTGTTTTTGTATCCTTCAGCCTTTACGTCCAACTTAATATTACTTATAAGGCACAAAACTTTTACCGTTCAAGCATGATTTATGTATATATTTAAACATTCTGAACACGGATGCACATAAGGTGTCTAATATGAATAAAATAGCAGAGAATACACCTATACGAGTCCCGGCTGCTACTACTATTACTACTGCTACTAATAATAATAATAATAAAAACTTGGGATTTTCAATCCGTTTTATTTTGTGTCCTTTTACTTTGTGGAAGGGCCTTGCTTGTTTCTAATCTGTGAGAGTAAAACATGTACACCATAACAGGTCATGTTCTACAGCAAATATGGACAAATTAAATCGACGTGTGTGGCTTTTATTGTTTGCTCTCTTACATTCAGAATTTTAAGACGAGAACATTTGAAATCTACATAATACTATATGACAATCTATACTTGATTGATATCAAAATCTGGTATAATATTTATGTTTACTAACTTTCACCACAGACCGACTTTATGTTTGCTACCATTTTCTTGTTCAGTCTTTTTACGTTGACAATTAATGATCAGGATTAGTTTATACTCCGAAAATGTTAAAGTTGTGTGCCCAAATCATTCTAATGATTAAATAAAAACATATCTTGTGCATTTCAACTTTTGTATAGTCCTTTTTGCTCTCCTCTGTTGGCTCAGAGATATACAGTAGGCCCAAATGAGCCCTCCGCCAGATGATAAAAGGCAACTAATGGAGGCAGGGCCGCAGTGGCTCAGTAATTGGCGTGCCAGACTTGTAGCCAAAAGGGTGCAGGTTCGAATCCTACCATTGGATCAGCTCTGGTCGGCTACCGTGGTGCGTCCTTGGGCAAGGCACTTTACTCCAATTTCCTCAGCACTAAATAACGTACCTGTGTTGCTATGCCGTAAAAAAACTAAAGCAAACCAAATACATTTTGTTTTTGGAGTATGTTTTATTAACGTTTGAAAAATTTAATTGGGGATGACCTCCGTCTCTGTCTACACCGCTGTCACTGCCTAAACAGCTTGGTGGAAATGTAATATTCTTTGCTGTACATTCAACTCTAATTAAACAACCAAGCATATGTCGTTATTAAAGATCATGTCTTTAATTTAGAAAAGCGTTCATTCTCAGATCGTTGTCAAGCCAATGTAGCAGTGAGAAGAATGAGTCAGAAATAGAACTATATATATAACGCGTTAATGAACCAATGTGATGAACTTTTACAAACACCGATTGAGTATCGCCAAGAAAAGACAGTGGTGTTTACTCATTTAAAGCGCAAAGGAAGATTTTCCGTCGAAA
Source organism: Margaritifera margaritifera (assembly GCA_029931535.1). NCBI lineage: Eukaryota > Metazoa > Mollusca > Bivalvia > Unionida > Margaritiferidae > Margaritifera > Margaritifera margaritifera. The sequence goes on from JAQPZY010001544.1 coordinate 3,603,745, forward strand.
CGATCGCAGCGGCGGTGTTCTCGATGGTGTTCTGAGTCAGATATTATCACTCCGAGTTTTCTCCGGAACAGCGTCCGAGTGATTGCAATAACATTGACTTGGCGTACAACGATGTGGACGTCGTCGTGTACAATATATAACGCTCGAAGCAGGTGTTAGTGTCGTCTTTGAGTGGTTTAATAAAATGTTTGTATTTTCGTCTGGACTGGAATCTGCGTTGAGGAAATCAATTTCGCCACAGTAAGTTATCAACCAACATACGGGCCGACGTCAGTAGAATCGATCCGGAGCCTGGTACGGTACCGAGAAAAATATCCGACCCGGGTTGACATCCCCGAGATTAATTCGTATAAGATTTTTGCGCCAAGTGAAATCGAAGTCGCATTTGGCTACGCATTTTGCCTGGTGCTGTTTGAGGAAAATAATTCGAAGAAGTATTTTACAAACCGTCTTTATATTCTCTGGAACAAACCAGATACGAGATGAAATACAAGCTGCTGTTGATCGGTTTGAAACAAAAAAAAAAGTATTATTAAGTAATTGCAACCTCCACAAGGGTTTCATCCACATCTGTCCTCAGTTCTTTACGGCAATTACATTGTTATTTGAGTATTTGTTATTGTGATTGATTGTTTGTTTGATTGATTGACCTATTGTCCTGCAATTAGACTTTAGTGTGTCATAACAAGTTTGGGAATAGGGAACCGCTCTGGGGATTATACCATTTTGCTGGATTTGAGCGTTTACAGCAGAAATCTGCCTTCATCGTCAATGATTAGTTTTGTCCACAAAAAGTAGTAATATCTTTGTTGTTTAATACATGTGTTAATCTCTCTCTCTCTCTCTCTCTCTCTCTCTCTCTCTCTCTCTCATACGTGCAAATTATATATTGAAAATAGGAGCAAATGTTTGTGTTTACAATACTATGTCTTTCGTGGTGACTTCGTCTTTTTCAAACCCCTTTACCTGAAGAAATCGATCATGCATGCAACATTATTGCTGTTGTATTATGTGGAGTGTTTTATATTCATCGCAACACAAGGACCACTAGTATACAAAAATACATAAATAAATAAAAAGCACAATATATCTAATTTAACCGAAATGATGTTTCTAGCTATAGCTACATCACTGACGGCTGATGTAACAGCCTTGACATTCTGTAATTCCAAAAGTGAAGTACAGGGATCAAACTGATCTATGATAGTATATGTATGTATAGAGTTAGGGGATGGGGGTAATTTTCTTATACATACTTGCAAACAGTTTATACTTTTGTATTGCTTTGACGCCAATAGTTAGAAAGAAACTCTTTAATGTTACACTACTCTCACAGCTCACTTTCCAGGACACTTAAATTATACATTTGGCAAGTCAACGTACCCTGTAAAGGTGTTTTGTATCGCTGATTGCTGTTGGACAGGGAATGTGAAAAAAAGTTTGAAATAGTTTTCTGATTTACAGGTCGCTTTCTGTGTAAAACTTACTTATGAAAGACTATACCAATAGGAATGTCTAGTACATTTATATATGATAGTCCCGTAGACTATTATGTGCATCTTGTCCATCACTAAAACACTTCTTAAAATTGAAAGGAAAGAAAGTGTAACAGTACCTGATTGACACCGCTGTACTTGTAGATAGATTAGTGTTTCATTTTGTGTGTTGTTTTCATGAGACTTCCTTCACAATATGAACTATGAATGCAAACATCATCTATGATCTGTAAATCAATGTCATCAAATCAGTAATGGAGGCAGAAGAAAATGTGTAAAAGTACATTCAAAGTATATATCCGTTTATGATTTGCTTGCACATATTGTTGTAAATCTTGCGATTGCGATGATGAAAGGCAAATATTGATGTAATTAAATGTTTTTATTGGGACTGATGTTTAACTTCTATCTGTTTATCTCTCTATTGAAGTTACATGCAAGTAACTTTCAAATTAGGTTTGTCGTAATTCCATGTCACTATAACAGGATCTATGATAAGTTGCACAACCGTTCTCTCCTGTTTCTAACACTAAGCGTGATGTACACCGGGTGGAGATAGTTCATTGAATAATTCAAATGTTGCATATCAAGGGATTTTTCAATAGCTTTACATGTGTGAAACCCCACTGCAAACAGGCGTTTTGACCTTACGTTCAGATAGGATAATTTCACACTGTTGGTACAACTCTACAGGAAATTTGTACGTATTTGCCATAGCATTTTCATCTACTTCATTCGTTTGTTGTGCCGTGGGTGGATTTATTTGCTTGTATTAGACATGTACATCATGATTGCATCTTGAGTTTCCTATCATTATTGACTGACTAGTATGAAATATTAATTTTAAAAAAATACCAGGGACGGTTATATGCACCAGCATTTCTTCTTCTAGTTTAGCTAAGTAATGTGTATTTGATGTCTGGATCTAAAGGGAAATAATAACTTTTGGAGACACGCAATTTCATAGCACAGATCTCTTTACAAGGTTCCAAACGGACAATCGAAGGCATGTTTTCAGGCGTGTGTATCTCCCGCTTTAGAGGAAAGTATCAAGTGTGCAGACGGCGACCTTTCTTCAAATCATGTTTTTATATTGTTATGTGATAAATTTGTTCGTATAAACAAGGGTTGACCCTTCTTCCAACCAGCGACATCCTCGATCGGAGGTTTTCCCTAAATACGTTGGTGTGCAATCTCATGAATATCCTCTATTTACACCAAATACACACACACACACACACACACACACGAAACGAAAAATAAGCAAACGAACACATTGGAGAATGGAAAAACCATAATGAACAAACATATAGAACTGAGACTATATTTTATTGGAAACAAAGCAAGTTTATCTAAGAAATACTTTGACAGGATAAAAATTAAGCTCCACACATAATGACATAATTACTAGTTTCAATATTTTTTTATTTTCTTCGTACGGAAAGTGTCATAGGCAAAATAAAATGTTATGTTTGGTTTGATTGTTTGCTTATTCATTTGGATTTCTTTGCAAATGAAATGCGTTTTAATCGGCATTTATTTCGCATCAAGATAATTATATCTTATTCGTAGATAAATTTGCACTCGGTTGAAAATGGAACTATTTTCGCCGCCATCTTTACGGCGTAAAAAAATGCGGCTTTAATCTTGAACAGAAAAATGAATCAGTCGAAAATTTACAAATCTGCTTTTTGTCATGTCTAACGCTAACCCTGAATCAGTCTGAATTCAGGGGTCTATTTTTGAGCTTATCAACGCTAACCCTAATTTTAATTTTCCAATACAGCTGATGGACACGTTTACTATAGGCCCTTTCGGAAGAAAGCCACCGTCCATTGTAATATGGAGCTAAAATTGAAGCTAAGATTTAAAATTTAAAATTTAAGATAAGAGCATAAAAACAAGTCTTATAGAGATGGCATTGAAAACTGTTAGCTTCCTTTTACTCATTATTACATTTTTGTAGCTGAAAGTTATGATGAATTTCACCGGAATCGAGTTAATCGGAAAATTCTTCGTTATTCCCGATCCATGGCAACGATAAATTGTCGTGTATGCCTATCAAAGAGCGAGCGTATCACTGCCTTTTACAGATCTCGTGGCTGATGGGTTTCTCGTCCCTTCGATCACAAATCTCTTGTGGAACACTGCTTCCCTCTTGTTTTCTTTAAATTCTCACCTACTTTACTTACCTTAATGAATTCAATCATTGATCATCTACAGTTATTTACAGGATTACTACCATAACTACCTTCCTAACTGAATTAATCTTAATCTTCTTACGCGCATACACCACACACACATATCTATCTATCGGTGTAACCATCTCTCTCTCTCTCTCTCTCTCTATGTATGTATGTATGTATGTATATATATATATATATATATATATATATATATATATATATATCTATATATATATATATATATATATATATATAATCAATCAGGTTAAATAATAGTTCATTCCAAGCTGGACTCAAATCCGTGTAGCAAACACGTATCGCCTAGTTCTCATGCACCAGCGGCCTAACACTCTTGGCCAAACGCTGGTACCAAAGAAAGGATAGAGATAGGTCCAAGGTAAGGACGAGAAGTGCACGAGAACCTACTTGCTAAGCATGCGGTATTTAACACTCAGTTACATGCACAAACCCACTGGATTTCTATTTTTAAATGCAAGGCATACCCATGAAATTATAATTATGAATTGACACTATATACCAAACATAGAGGCAAGAACTTATCCATGAATCTTCACATTATATATTTGGATACATGATTATATGAAAGAATGTATATAATGGCACCAATATAATCAAACAGGTTCAAGAGGTATAATTCGTTGCTAGAACGACTCGAACCGTTTTGCCAGTTACGGTACCTATTGTCTAGCTCTCATTCACCGACATGGATACATAAACAGATTTGTATTTCTCGTTAACCCTAAACCGTTACGATAAAACAAAAACTTACATGAGCAGGAAAATAGCGGAGCATTTTATAAAGAACTTGTCTAACCATATTCGATATAATTTTTTCTAGAGTTCCTTTAACAATCTTTTTTCTTTTTCTTCATATTTAATCTAGTATGATAAATAAGGTCTTTCTATTACTGTTATGTAATGTTAGTAGTAATATGGGTAAGATTTCCCCGTTATTTCTTCGGATACTGCAAGCAAACTTAAGAAAATATAACATGTTAGCCAAAAATAAAAAAGGGAACACTTATTCATCCTACTGCTTCTTTACAAACTTCAATTATCTGATCTACAATGCCTATTGTAAATTTACAACGGTAAATAGATGGAAACTGTAGCATATAATTGTTGCGAAGACAATATAAGAGACGGAGAAACGTGGAACAAGGTACCACTCATGTCAGCCATGCGCATATAAGTAGTATAGTGAGCGGATATGGGGCATAATCGGAATTAACATAAGCTAATGTTAACCTATGGCAAATACACTAATGGGGCGATATGAGGTATGCGGGGGATTTAACATGGGAATGACACTATGGGGCATAAGGGGAATTTAGCATGGGAATGACACAATGGGCCATAAAGGGAATATAACATGGGAATGACACTATAGCCATGAGGGAAATTAACATTAGCGATATGAGGTATGAAGGGAATTTAGCATGGGAATGACGCAATGGGACATACAGTGAATTTAACATGGGAATGACACGATGGGTCATTAAGGAAATTTAACATGGGAATGACACAATGGGACATTAAGGAAATTTAATATGGGAATGCCACTATGGAGCATAAAGGGGATTTAACATGGGAATGACACCATGGGGCATTAAGGAAATTTAACATGGGAATGACACTATAGCCATGAGGGAAATTAACATCAGCGGGACGTTTATGGGACATAAGGGAAATTTAACATGGAAATGGCCCTCTGGCCTCAAATGAGAATATAGCATTGAGGCTATCAAATTTGGTTTCAAATATGGCTTTCTAGCATCAGATATATGACCCTGGCCTCTAATGTAAATTTAACATGGAGATGACACTCAGATCTTTAACGGGAATTTAACATTGAGGCTATAAAACCGACATTTATGGCCTCTGACGGGAGTTATCATTAGTTAATATTAAACGTATGGACATTCTTAAAGCTGCCACTCTGGCGTCCAGATGGGGAATCCTATGTTAAAAAAGTTCCACGGGTTTAACGTTATGGGCCTGCATGTTAATAGAAGAAAATGTAAACACGTCCATAGGTAGGATGTAACAGATGGCGTATAAAATAGAATTTAAATCCCTTATAAGCAAAACTAACTTCTCTATCCTTTATAACTTCCCTATTATCCATTCATAAACAAAGTAAAACCGCTTCTCCGCTATAACTTCAATATTATCCATTATAGACGAAACTAACATCCTCTACGCCCTTATAATTCCTATAACACTATCATGCAAGACAAAAAAGTGTAGCCGTATATATACATATAAGGATGAAGAAAGGAACAAATACATACTTACCAAATTCCTAGATATTATTCTATATTTAGTGTTTATTTCTAAAATGAGGAAAATAAAAGGGCTATTCCGATTCTATTTTGATAGACTGGTAGGAAGACTGACCTGTATAATTCTACCAACTTTGCCGAAAGCAAGTAATGCACTTCCCTTCTTATTTCGCTATAGAGAATGTCAAATTTTCTGTTCAAGTTTAAACTAAAGTACATCGAAGTTGTATATCTTATATGGAGTGTTTTATACTTGTTCAAGAAATATTTTTTCTTTATGTCTGTATAATTGCAGAGTGACTCTAGTTCTATGGAAAGAAATTATACGTAAGATTTTGTAACGTTTTGTCATCCTGTCTTTTACCTGTAAACGGCCGACTAAATGTACTTCGGAGAAACTTCCGTTCTTTTGTATGCCCTACTTTGCCAGCAAAGAAATTCAAAAAGGCAAGACAAGCAGAAGAAAGAGAAGAAAAAATAATGCCAGTTAAGAAATTCAAAAAGGAAAAACAGTAAAAAGGAAGTGCCTCTATGTCTTGATTTGTTTTTGTTCAAGTATAGATACGATAAAAGACACATTTTATAATGGAGGAATTTGTTTTTTGTTTAATTTGGCAGTCATTTGAGTAGTAGCTCTTTTCGAAGAGATATAGGCTAAGTATCAAAAGGGTCGTCCGGATTTTTTTAAAAAAAAGATAACTTTGACAAAGGGTAGGCGTAACTGCCTTACACATTTTGCACGACCAAATTGCTTTAGTTGTAGTGATAATTGCCGCTGCTACCCACCGTAAGAGAGTGTTACCAGGTTAAAAAAAATAAAACTCTTTTCTTAACAAGTATAAACACTCGATATACAATGCATAACTTCGATGTACTTTAGTTCTGATCTTTTCAAACTTGAGGAGAAAATTTTAATTTCTCTCTCTGTCAATCTGTAGTTTGCCACACAAATATTCTATCCAAAGTTTAATGTGTATTGAAGTGAACTGACATTCGGCAAGCAAAGGTCAATCAGTGTAACTTCGCTAGGACGGCAAAACATTACCACATCTTACGTATCATTTCTTTCAAGAAGACTAAGTCACTCTGCCTGTTTACTGACAAACAGAAAACAATTATTTCCTGGCAAGTCCAAAATACTCCATGTAAGATGCACAACTTATATGTACTTCACTTTGACCGTGTTCAAACTTGAACAGAGAATTTCACTTTCGCTACAGCAAAATGAGAAGGGGTGTGCATTGCTTGCTTTCAACAAAGTTGCTACAATGATGCAGATCAGGTTTCCTACCGGTCTATAAAAATATCCCTGTTCTTTCCAAGTTCTAAAATTACACGCTAAAGACAGAATCATACCTAGGAATTTGATAAGTATGTGTTTCTTCTTCTCTTCATCCTTTTGTGTGTGTATATTCCAACCCTTTTTTCTCCTTGCACTTCATAGACTATGTTATGGGAATTACAGGGTGGTAGAGAGTGTTAGTTTTTTTCTATAAGGCGATGATAGCTACGTTATAGGGGAAATGGGGTTTTACATTGTTTATAAGGGCGTAATAGGGAAGTTATTGGGAATAGGGAAGTTATTGTGAATAGGGAAGTTAGATTTGTTTATAAGGGCGTATTAGGGAAGTTATTGGGAATAGGGAAGTTAGATTTGTTCATAAGGGATGTAAATTCTATTTTATACCCCATCTTTTATATCCTACCTATGGACGCGTTTAACATCACGTTTTCCTTGTCACCATAAAGGCCCATAATTTTAAACATGTGGACACATTTTAATATGGGATTCCCCATCCTGCCCCCAGAGTGGCAGCTTGAGAATTTCCATTCGTTTAATATTAACTAGTGTTAATTCCCGTTTGTGGCCATAAATGTCGGCTTTATTGCCACAGTGTTAAATTCCCTTTAGAGGCCAGAGTGTCATCTCCATGTTAAATTTGTGTTAGAGGCCTGAGTGCCATATTGGAGACTAGAGTGCAATATTAGAAAGTAAATATGATACCCTGAATGTTAAATTCCCATTTGAGGTCATGGTGTCATCTCGATGTTAAATTTCCTTTATGCCCCATAAGCCCCACTAAGGTTTATTCCCCTTTATGCCTCATGGTGCCATGCTACTAATATAGCAAAGGAAAAACGACGTCGATATTCCATGGTCTGTTATATATCGGATGCCATTGATGATGAAAGGTTTAAATGTAAGTGTCGTAAGACGATATAATATATACCATATGACCAACTCTGGAAAACAAAAGAGCATGAAGAATATGAAAAAATAACTCGGAGTGCATGCAAGAAAAAAAGGAGTATCATAAAAAGGAATATATGAAACAGAGGTATAGCAGTTAGAGAGGAATTACGCAAACAAACATACAAAGAAGAGAGTAAGTATGTTAGTGTTTATGATATAATTGAATTATGAAAAGAATCCCCAACCACACAAGTGGGTATTTTAAATACCATGTTTAGGTGACCATTCAAATTGATTGTACCTTCGGTTTCAGCCAGTTAGTCATTTCTAAGAGATAACCTTACATAATGCCGCGTTCTAATTAGTACTTTTATTAGTATTCCCTTTGTTCAAATCTAGATATGTAGGCTTAGTCATATGGTCGGTTGCTAACCTTGTTATGTTGGCTGGTTTGTAAGAATGCTTAACATGTTTCTGTATATATTGTACTTTGGTTTATGTGTTGTTGTTTTTTTCTGCAATAGCCAAAGGGAAATAATTGCTTCTACATTCGATTTGTGTAGGATCTATCCGACTTGCGTATATAACATATAATAACAGCTTGTTTTGTTATACACTTTAGCAACAGGTTTTAATTCTTAGTAGTATAGACGCCGTTTGTTGAGATGCAACATCATTTAAAGACCTAGTTTGAAATTTAAATTGAGCTTTTATTTATAATTTGACGATGACTGTGGAAGTATAAATGTTAAGTTTTAACAATTTACGCTATGTACATCATAATTGTATAAACAGCATAATCTTACAGAGAGATTTAGATATCGTGTCATAACATAAACATTCTGGAATTTTCTATTTTATACAAAGACTGTAATAAAATTAGTAATGTTTAATGATTGTATGTTTATTCTTCAGGTCACGTAACAATAATTAAAGTTATGGGACAATCATTACATCCATGTAGCAATCACTACTCGTGGAAAAGTGTACCCAATAAACCGCAACTACTTTATCTGTACGGTCTTGATGTAAGAAATCAATATCCGTGTGTGTGTGCTGTTCAAAAGCACCTTGCAAAGTATAAATGAGCGTCTTTACAATTGAATAATGTCATAATCTTTCATCATCCAACCTTCCGATATATATTATTAGGAATCGAATATCCATACATTTTGTATGTTTATATACACAATGTTGACATCGTTGGTATCTTGTTCGACGTTCTTCCACATCTTCTATTTTCTTCTGTTTTTCGCAACAATTGCATTATATAGTTTCTATTTATTCACCCTACTAAATTTATAATAGCCGTTGTAGCTGAGATAGCTGATAATTAGTACGATGGATGAGAGTTTCCCGTTATTTTCTTCGGCTGACATATTTTATGTTCTTCAGGGATGAATCCCTCGACACAAAATTTGTTTGCAGTAGAAAATAAATGGAATTTTTTTATCTATCTTAATACTAATATTATTACGGTGAAAACGTGGAAGCTAAATATGGAATAAAATCACACATTCTTCTCAACATATGAAATGTGTTTGATTTGAAAAATAAAATAGAAAGTGAATAAAGGACTAGAAATACGATTGTAAAAAATTTTAACAAAACAAAAATTGGAACGTACAGCCTAGTTCCTAATTTTAGATTCGTATCTCTCGTCCACACTTAAGAATGTCATGTATGTAACGTAGACCTGAAATAAATGTTTAAAAAAATAATATGCAGTCCAAACATTTAGTTTGCAAATATCACCGCAAAAGTATTAGTAATGTAGAAATCCCACTGAGGTTGATATTTACGAATGGATAACAATGTAACAGAAAGCTTTTTTGAATGACGGACAAGTTTCTTTATATACGTGTAAAATGTCAAACCTCCAAAGCAAAACTGACTGAGTTGTTATACTTCTTTTGTAGTTTTGCCTGATTAATTAAACTTGATCTCTGAGTTCTTGTATGCCACACCATAACCTAGAAAGGGAAAAATAAATAAAATACATTACAAATTCTGTATGGTAGAAAAGAGAATTATATGTGATATTGATTGTTTTTAAAAAAAAATGATATTATTCAAATATACAAATAATGTCTCAGATGAGTCCAGGATGGAAGAATTTTGCGTTCATATTATTTTCACTTTTCATCTGCAACCCTTTGCGTGTATGATGTAAATATTAATCCACTATGTCCTAAATTTCATATCAAGGAGAAGAGATCCTATATTTTACATGCAACACGCTAGAATATGTTGCCGGAGAGATGAGAGTTGGAGGCAAAAGGTGTGAGAATTTAATGCAGCGATCATAGTGTTTGTAAACTGTTACAGTGTCCAAATTAGACCGATTAGGAAAAGGTAAGGTCAGTATTCGACCAGGATGCTGCCAGTGATTTCGCGAGAGTGGTTTAATCGGTCACTGACTGATGCTCAACTTCCAAAAGTGCGTGTGATTGGCAGAAAGAGTTATAAGTATAAACCGTCACTGCATTGAGCTGAACCGGTAGTCATTATATCATGAAGACTGGGGTCCAGCTTGTATTGTAATGGATTTACGATATATAATAGAATGGCAGGTTATCTCATGGAAATTTACGAAATTGAAATGACTGTTGAATCCGTATTTAACCCGTCTACAGATTACATGGTCATCGACAGTGATAAAACAAAAGGAAACAAATACAAACTTAACTGATGACTGTTGTTGACATGGTCACTGTGTCTTATGGTGAATTTTAAATAGTGCGATGCATACATAAATAAATTCATCAAGACATTTCACGAAATTCAAATTCCAGAACTGTCAGTTTATACATTACTATAGAGATATTCTGCCATCATTCTATGTGAAATCTTACAAACATAAATGGAGATGATACAATGGCCAAACCTGATTAAAGAGAATGATCGTACTGAAGATACAATTACTAGTGCTACAGTTGCTCAAAGAGCGGATCGACGGCGGAGCAGACACTCATTTCGTATATTTACGCAGCATAAATAATGGTACAAAGCTACATTGTGTTGGATTCAACAGTTTTTTCAGAAATATGAGAGAAATATTTCATGAGTTTAACGTGAACAAAACAAATCACTCGTATTTTTCTCTATCACCACCTCGTGTAGGAATGCCACAACACGAAAATAAAAATAAAAAATAAATACTTCTAGCGTACTAGCGCAGAAAAGAGAAAATAATACTTTGATTTTGGTTACATATCTTAAATGATCGTGATGAACGGCGAAACCATCTCAGTGCTATGCATACCCCAGTGCAAATACAAAAAGAAAGATAATAATGAATACAAATATATTGGACAGTTTTAGATATTTTCTTAATATTCGCTTGGGCTTAAAAAGTGAAAGCGAGCAAGGGAGATGACATGAGCAAGCTTTTAGAAACATTTTTAGGAATAAGATCTGAAGATAAGCAACTTGATGAAGGAAAATGATTTTACAATAAGAACATTAATGATTCTTTCTCAGACAAAAAAGACTGTTTAAGAGAACGTTACATACTGGAATATGTGAGCATTTCACTCAAAATAAAACCAGACAATCGATTGACTACAACAATCAGTTGACGTTTTATCAAATCTAAGACTGAACTCAGATAAACGCCCATAACACCGGTTGAAGCAAGCAAGGAATAAAACATTAATAAATAGCATGGAATAAACTATGTTTGGTTACTTAGCAACTGATACGCTAGGAACATGTACATGTTAAACTGGTGGATGAATTTATAAGTTTAAAATAATAAAAAAAATTGTGAAAATGGCTACCTTTGCAATTTTAGCTAGAAATATTCAAAACAGGCAAATATTTCTAGATACGTTATTTATTTTGAACCTGGAAGCCTTGAAGGAGAATGTACAAATGGCATGTTTACGAACAAGAGTTATCTGTATAGAGCAAACAAGATAAAATGTACAAAGTTTGAGAGATTTTTCAGACCAAAATAATGTACGGTAAATAGCGTCTACTTGTGTGTACTAGAATGGATTTGCTGTGTCGCTTAACAGTTGAAATCCAGGTGAATACATTATGTCATTAAGATAAAAGTTGTACGGAGAAGACGAAGCAAAAAACTCCCCTCCAGATATTACGTGTCAAAGACGCACCTCTCCTCCAGACACGGAGGAAGCACAATGCATTTACAGCAGTACCAAGGAAAATGAAAACTTTGAAATTTTGAGAGATAATGAATAAAGGGTGAATCGAAAGATATGTCAAAGAAGACAAAATGAAAATACACCCAAGCACATCAGAAGGAAATAAGACAATTTTACATATGAAGATATGAAAAACGTGATACAGCGACTTTAATCTACACAGTGTCCAATCAAAGTAATAAATGATAACAGAGAAGAAATGGAAAGAAATAAAATTAAAAGCTATGTCTCTAACAAACTATAGTAACCAAAACAACAATTTAAATGAAGAAAAAGACTGCAAGCTAGTCTATGAGATTTTGAACAACATAATGGGTAATGAAAATGACATAAATGTTGGTGCAATCACGGGGATATTTAAATTTCTCGTTCATTTTATATAACTTAGGTATATAAAGTACACAATGAACTATTCAGTTTTTCCTGGACACATTTTTACCAAGTACAATTGTAACACTTCTCTAGAACCTTCCATCAACACAAATTGACAAAAAGAATATAATAAGTTGATACATGCCAAGGTTTTACACTACACGGATGAAGTAAAATTCATTGCATCTTGCACAATTTGTAGATATAAAGATTTTGAAGATGCACAACTTTAGAATTTTAAATTGGCATCTTGTAGTGTAATGGAAATGAAAGTTAAACATTGCTCGGCACAGTCAATATTAAAGATACACTCAGCTGTAAAACGTCACAAATGTAATAGGGAAAAGTTGATAGAACAAATGAACAAGAAAAAGTCAAAAGAACGTAATGTGTGTGCGTAAAATTAACTGGATTGAAGTGGTATTCTGGTGAAGGGAATTTAAAGATTAGAGAGAGAACAAAAGAAAGAATTACACGAAAACACGTTAAAACAGAAAATATAAACTTAATTTATTTACACAAGAAAAATCAATTTCACAAAGTTTTTTTAAACTGAAATACTGCATTTAACTCAGTTTACTTGTAAAAGCAGGCACTTGCTGTTGCAGACCCTAAACACACAGCACAAGCTTGATGAGTCACTGTGTTTACGGCACAATTGTAAACACGGCGACAACACTGAAGGTTTCTAGCACTAAAGTAATGTCCTTTACTTCTAAAGTGATCGTGCCTAAGGCTCGACGAAATGCAGTTAAAATACAAACGATTGTTGCACCTTGCCCTTTTCTTGCGATTCAATTTAATAACATAAATATTTTAACACGCCTCATCTAATTTAGCTGGTATAGGTAATAGATGAAAAGCATCTTACCTCACCTTATAAACGAGAATCAGATTGGTTTTACTAAGGGAAGATATATTGGGGAAAATATCAGAACACTGTATGAGTTAATGTTTTACACTGAAAGACACAAAATTCCGGGTTTAATTAATCGACTTGAGAAGGCCCTTGATTCATCTGTTTGGTCCTACATTAATAACGTATTCTCTTTCTTCCATTTTGGACATTCTATTATAAACTGGATATCAACCTTTAATAATAATATAAAATCATGTGTTACAGTAAATAGCTACATGTCTTCTTGGTTTTACATACGAAGAGGATGTAAGCAAGGAGACCTCTTATCTCCATATATATTTATCATTTGTGCAGAGATACTGCCACACATGGTAAGAGGAAGTCCAAATATTAAGGGAATACGAACTAATAATGGAGAATATTGATCTCTCAATATGCAGATGATACCTTTTTAACATTGGATAGGAATAGTAAATCCTTGAAGTCTGCCCTTGATCTTTTATTTTACTATTCTAAATTTTCTAGATTTAGTGTAATTATTGATAAAACTAATGTTATCTGGTTTGGAAGTAAAGTTGGAAGTGAGGACCGACTTTGTCAAAGTTATCAAATAAATTGGGGAGACAGTGAGTTTACAGTACTAGATGTAAGTTTTCAACTAATCTTCAAAAAAAGTAGAAATAAATTATGAAAATAAAATTAAAACAATAGCAAAAATCTTAAACCAGTGGTCACAAAGAGCCCTTATACCATTTGGTAGAATCACAGTTATAAAAAGTTTAGCATTATCTAAAATAAGCCATCTACTTCTTTCCTTACCATCACCATCAAAACAAATTCTAATCGAAATTAGCAATATATTTTATAAATTTATGTGGAATAATGCAGTTGATAAAATTAAAAGAAAAGTTGTTGTTAATGATCACCAGGAGGGAGGTTTGAGAACGATAGATGTATTTGCATTCGTCGAAGCACTTAAGATCACTTGGATTAGGCGTCTTATAACTACATCAACAAAATGGAAACACTTCTTAGAGGTATCCTGCCAAAATATCACTAATTTCCACTATTTGGCGTAGACTACCTGAAGAAAAAAATTAGGTAACTGAATTCTTTTTGGAGGGATATTTTTACGCATGGATCAATCTTGAAAATACCTTTTTAGTCGATACACATGTCGATTTTTAGATAGTCACATATGGTACAATCACAATATTAGAGTAGGTGCTAAACCTGTGTTTTATAAGAATTGGTTTGAACATAGAAGTAGAAGAATTAACGACTTAGTGGATGCTAGTGGACAGTGGTTTCGTATGAATCAGTTTCAGCTTCGTTTTTCAATTCAAAAAAATAGTCTAATATACCTAGGCTTAATAAGAGCAATAACCGAATATCAGAAAAAGTTGGAATTAGAGAAATAGAAAAACGCGCAGATCCGTGTATTAGCTCAAAACTACTTCACGTGGTAACGGAACAAACGGGTTGCAAAAGTATTTACACCAAACTGATTAAAAATGGGGAAATTCCTACCTCAAGAGGCAAGTGGCGCAGAAAATTCGGTCAAATTGAAGGTGATCATTGGCAACAAATGTTCTCCCTTACATTTAGATTAACAAATTTGTCCGCAAATAAGGTGGTTTCAGATAAAGATTCTACACAGAATTATTCCTACAAATACATTTTTATTTAAAATTGGTATAACATATAGCAATATGTGCTCTTTTTGTGAGCAGCTTCCTGAATCCATTTGCCATTTGTTGGGGGAATGTAATATAGTTCAGAGGTTCTGGGCAGATTTTGTGTCACTGATTACTACTCAATGTACTCATATACCAAATTCTAATTTATTTAAAGAAATGGTGTTGTTTGGCATATACAATAGGCACGAGACAGAAGATATTTTCAATTTTATTCTATTACACGCAAAGTACTACGTTTATAAGTGTAAGTATAGTAATATCAATCCCTATATATCACACTTTAAACAAGCTTTAAACAGCTTTTATTTAGTAGAAAAATACAATGCTTTTAAGCGTTTTGAAGGCGAAACATTTCTGAAGAAGTAGACGTCTTATATAAATGTGTTCCAGTAGGGCAAGTTATCTCTAGAGAAAGTTAGAATGAATCACAGTACTCTCTCTCTCTCTCTCTCTCTCTCTCTCTCTCTCTCTCTCTCTCTCTCTCTCTCTCTCTCTCTCTCTCTCTCTCTCTCTCTCTCTCTCTCTCTCTCTCTCGTGAGTTATGTATTACATTGTGATACAAACTTTGTAATGAGGCGAATCCAGGGCCCCAACCCTAGCAACTCTACTTCTGTGTCTGCGATATTAAAAAAAAAATATTTCAGAATTCAAAATTCACTATGAACCAGTACTCTCATTGTATGCACTACTAGTGTGTATTAAGGTGTAACAGTCTTTACATTTATCAAACGTATGGTCACAGTTTTACTGTCAGTAACAGAGAGAAAACAAGAAAACCATATTACTTTTCTAATCTTCATAATTGTTAATAATAACACATGAAGCACATCAATATTGTATTATAGCTCTTAATATAGAGCTGGTCTCGAAATGGTGTTTTGTCAAACTTTATTAGATATTTATTCTTTAATCCCTAAGGCTGTCGCGAGCGGCATAGCTCCTGTGGTTATAGTTGTACCACATTTTAGACCACGAAAGAGGGGATGCATCTTTAAAGCAGAGCGTATTGAGACAGTCTTATCACCTGCGAACGAAAAACGCAGCCCATGCCAAGCGGCTCAACTGACTAAAACCTCTTTCTTAGACGAACCCATGTGTAGTACCGTATCTACATCATTCTTAATACAATTATCACAGCAGTAGCGTTAATGCATCAATCTCAATCCTATTACTCAACATATTAAACCAACAATACCATTAGTTTAAAAAAATTATACAATATATGGAAACGCGGTCAGGTGAAAGACAAACGGCATATTTTAATTCAAAATCAAACAATAGAATGATCTTCGATTTGACTTGCCCAAAGAAGCATCTAACATCAATGAACGTTTTGAATCAAAGAATGAGATTTCAAAATTTGTATGTTTGATGTCAGGGATAAAATACATTTTTTTTCAACCGCATCAATATTTAACATGATTAAGAAAAACAAAGGTTCTCTTTATATATTTATATTAGGTATTTGTTTTGCATATAAAAATATAATATTTAGTGTCTTATAGCCCGAAATCTACTGGATATTAATATTGTACAGATTTTACATGAAATGTCGCTTTTATGACGTATATACATTAAATAACGTACTTTTTTTTCGCTGTCTTTCCTTAGTAACATACCATAAGTCCCATCTGTGACGAGCTAACGATATATAGATAATAATTCGCAGAATGCAATTTAAATTGTACTCAGTGTGAGGAGCTATGCAGTACTTTATTTGGAATAATAGGATTTTGCAAGGTCAGACACATCGTCGTAGGTAAAAGACAAAAAAGATTGTCGACTTGTCCTAATTGACAACTTATAATTACATGAACAAACGTTACCAGTAAGTTTCAACACATTTGCGCTGAATGCCACCCAGCCAGACTGGAGAAGTTTGCATAATTTGAAATTATAGATGACACTTTGGTAAATATGAACTTATCAGACCTGTATCACTTCAACCTCCAAGATTAATTTGGCAAAGAAAACCCAGTGCGAAGCCCTAAAATGAATTTTCCGCCTGCATGTTCAAAAAGTCAACCTGGTAATGAGGTGATACTCCAAACTAAACGAAGTTTCATGGGTAACAAACAGTGGAGAAACAAAAATGCAAAATAATTTTTTTTTTTTTTTTTTTGGGGGGGGGGGGGGCCAAATTCCGCAAAATGCAAAATCTTAAATCAGAAAAATGCAAAACTACAAAATAAAGATAATGCAGTGTTCAAATAAAGCTTACCAAACCAAAAAAGTACTATAGGAAAGAATATGAACACAAATTCATAAATTATACCAAATGGAAAAGTCATCTTTAAATAAATAAAAGCTTGAAAAGAAGATTTTAAAAGGTATTTAATTGAAACGATATGAAAGTTATTTGTAAAGATTGATCAATCATTATTCAAACGTTGCGAGGCAAGAAACAAGCATAATATAACTAAAGTCAGAAACGTTAGGGTTAAGAAATGAATACCTTATTTATCCACATTATTACATATGAACATGTTCAAGTATTAAATACAAACTCATACCAAGGTAAAACTAAGTGTACATTAAATAACCTTAGAAAATAGTTTTTAGGCAATCTATTTCAAATATCGTAAACTAAGCTTGGATGCTAGTTTAAAAAGAAGTAAATTTACATTTAAAACAGACAAATAGATTAAAAGAACAATTTAAAGTATCAAGACGTTAAAATCGAGGCTATCAAAATAGCTATGAAGGATAATGAGAGATAGTTAAAGAATCGTTTAAACATAAATTTTAAATTGAAAACAAGGCTAGTACGCCATAACGTCAAAACACCTTAGTATCCATCTTTGATGTCTTTAATTGTTTTTTAAATAAATTGTGTTGACCTATGTAGCATTTTGTTTTCTTCTTTCTATTGCTTTGCTTGATATTCAAGAAGTTTAACTTCGTCCAGTTTTTCCTTATCTTTCGCTTGCACATTTTTGTTGATATTATAATTGCTCCCCATAGACCTTTCAGCATCAGTACACACCAATTGCATTTTTACAAACAATTAATTGGTAATAAATGGTATTATATATATATATATATATATATATATAAATATATATATATATATATATATATTATATATATATATATATATATATATATATATATATATATATATATATTTCATAATGAGATGTTAAAATATATCAGTGGAGAAAAATGGTATCGCCACTTTTATCACCACAATGGCGATATCACTTCTGGAACTACTTTCTTTTCCCATTTAGGAAATATATCTGCCCTTATGTATGTTATTCAGTCTGTATTTCCATATTTAGGCCTATTTCTTGCTTCTTCTTCTTCTTCTTCTTCTGCTCCTTCTCTCTCTCTCTCTCTCTCTCTCTCTCTCTCTCTCTCTCTCTCTCTCTCTCTCTCTCGCTCTCTCCTGCTCTTGTTTCTCTCTCTCAAGATAAACAGATCCTAAAATGTGTCTAGACTGACGACCCTCTAGTATACATTTATTTAATCAATATGTAGGCGCCGTCGAAAAATGCTTAAAAACGAACTCCAAACAACAGAAAGTAGGCTTCAAGTATTAGCTTCTTTTGATTAGTTTTCCACATGAATCCTTTAAATTGTTAGTGACTGAACTTACATGAACTGTTACTATTCGATATTCTGTCACCCATACAGTATCGCATGACTTTTACACTCTATGACAAACGGACATATATTTAAGAAAAACTCTTGGTTAAATATAGCAATAAAATTGTTTAAGTAGTGATTCTAACTCTCAACACTATCAGATTCATGTTTGAAAACGATGGAGAAATCGGGAATTGATGAGTGTTGATTGCAAACCGAAATTAAGTGACAATCATAATTCGGGTGCAGCATCTGTTACCGAACTAGACTGGAAACTTGCCAAGGCCAAATATTCACGTTTAAAGCAGAAATTAACAACAACAAAAACCCCAAAGTCCAAACAAGTAAACTCACTATCCTTAAAATCTTTTGTTTAAATATGTTAGGCTCTGAAAGCTGTCGGAGGTGACCACTCTGTGATGTTTCTACAGCACCCCCATCAAACAGTGTTCACTGTATCAATCCGCGCAAGAAACGTGTTAGCAAAACAACTCTTCATTTGCGTTTGAAAACAGTCAGTAATTTGGCAAAATACACAACTTGAAGCATTTTTGTACAAAATCGCTGTCCGAAAATTATTGCAAATTTTGGAACTTTTTATCAATGTAGTAACGCAGCCGTTAATCGCATTGGCACATAATGGAGAAAAACTCCATGCAAAACGGCGATTTTTGCTTTAGAAATATATATTAAAAGGAAAATCAATTTTTTTGAGTACATATACGGAAATATTTCACTCTTGACAATACAATATTTCCCACTTCACTCGTGAAATATTTCCTTATATCTACTTAAAAAGCTTCGATATTCTCTATATGTCTTTGCAGCAAATTTAAAACATGATCTTGGTTACAGACATTGTACAAAGTGATCAAGCTTGAGTGCAGAAAATGTCACAACCTCAATTTTGCAGACGAGTTCGAAAAACAGAAGAAAATTGCATGGCTTAGATGAAAACAATGCACAAAACACCAAAATTACCAGTAATATGGATTACAGACGTAAAGGTGAAGACTGATTCATTTGTTCAAAACTAGAAGGGGAATATACACATTGGTTAGAGGCAAACAAGTTTTGAGATACTAGTGAACACACTGAAAGCACTATCAATTTACTCCAAATTATTGATATTACGAATTTTGCGACAATAACAAAGAGAAGACAAATTAAAGATAACATATGCAAAACAAAGACCTTTGATTGAACGGATTGAAAGGGAAAAACAGAAATCATTGAAAGAGCTTCAAATGTTACTGGCACAGTAAATAAAAGAAGAAAAATCAAAAGCGAAATCTGAAAGGACAAAAAAGGAGCGAGAAACAAATAAAAAGTCTTAGGATATAACAAATCGAGGTCAGGACAATAAATGCTTTGGAAGAAAACTGCAAGATTGTTAGTGGAAACGGTCAAGATATTTACATCTTCTTCACTCAGGTTGAACTCCTCAAAAAAATCATCAGCTCTAGCACGTTGCCAGTAATAATTCTATTCGTCCTGAGGGTGGCACTGAGAAATATCAAACCAAGTGAAGAGGGACTAGAATAGAAAGAAATAAAATTACTTTATTACAGCTCAGGACACATGTTTATCATAAAGAACAGTGCCGTCAGCACAGTTATCATTGACGTCTTCAACGAGTTTTCCAACTCAATTCGATCCAAATATCACGGACACAACAAAATGGCTCTTCAGTAAGACTAAAACACAATACTTTAAGATCGACAGATGTCAGCCTTTACAAGCTGTTACAACGACCTACAAATATGTGTTAAAATGAAAGGTACTTGCAACAATGTTCAAAATGACGACGACATACTCTTTTGAACTCTGTGGAATCAATCTTGAATACTTCCAGTAAGGATGCCCAATGACCAAAGAAGTATGACCTCACTAAATACAGTGGATGGTTTGATAGATGTTCAACGAAGATTGAGAGCTTTAGAAAATTCAAAAACTAGTTCGATCCATTGATCAATGTGTATGATAAGAGAGACAAATTTTACATCAAAACACACAGGGTAAGAAAACTTGAGAAAGAGAAACACATGGACATACTGATTATTTTGGAATGACCACAAACTCCAGTGATCAGAGATGGAAAAGGCCTGACTGGACAATGCACAACTTTCATTACTTTGGTATCAAGGACTTGTTAAATTTGTGTCCCCATTCTAATTCATTTGTAGGAAGTTCCTCAGTTATTTTGGAACAAAAGAAGGACTCGAAGATCACAAAAGGTTGTGATATGACTTGAACAAGGCGTTAAATGTTGTGCCGTCTCTAGGTTTAATTGTAAAATTCAAAGAATTTCATCACTAGCAAAGATGACCTTAGTTGTTTACGCAGATTTCGAATGTCTTCTCATTCCACATCTGAACACTGAAACTAATAACATTGGTAGCTGGACAATCAAACGAGTCACATTTGTTTACCGTACAACAGATCGCATTAGAAAGTTTTGTTTGTTTGCCCAACGTTGATAAAAATGGTCTACTCTAAAACGAAACAGAACAAGACCATGGTAGCTACATATCATAATAAGAGGCATTTAAAGTCAATTAATGAACGTCACTGTCACGGAATTGTGCGTGCGAAAACGCCTATGCATTATATGTGAGCGGAAATGTAGATGGGTTTTGTTGCAGCGTACAGCATTACTCGGGGTTGTATTATTTTTAATCTTCCGATTTAGAAATACTGATTTCTGATCAATCACTACAAGGCCGGCAGTGGAGAACCCGTTGTACCTCGAGTTCTCTGGCCTTAGACGTGACCACGACTAAAGTATTTTTGTCCAAAATTCTCTTCATATCGTCCCATTACAGATGAGTCTTGTCAGGAAGCTGCCCACTTTACGGAAGCAATCTTCAGCTGTAGAGGTAAGTGAAAATCAAAACTGTATTCTTTCTTGCC
Source organism: Margaritifera margaritifera (assembly GCA_029931535.1). Classification (NCBI taxonomy): domain Eukaryota; kingdom Metazoa; phylum Mollusca; class Bivalvia; order Unionida; family Margaritiferidae; genus Margaritifera; species Margaritifera margaritifera. The sequence continues at coordinate 3,625,534 of JAQPZY010001544.1, forward strand.
ATCCGTTATATGTGATGAAATTGTTTAACATACTGAATGTTTTGAAATTTATTCAAAATTTTCTAGAAACTCATATATATGTCACTTAACCTCATTCTATCAAGTAGAATATAGTCTGTCTCAAGTTAAATATGTTATACCTGAATATACACGTTGAATTCAATTATATGTTGTACGCATTAAATGTTGCTAGTTTTTCTAATCCAGTGCAATTATTCTTGTTGGAGATAGATTTATCTACGAACGTAGTTATTGTAATAATAATTTCGTCCAGTCGTTCTGAGAAAGATATTAATGCGTAACGATGTCAATTCATGTATGCGCGTGCGTAATGTATATCGCTTTATTCGCACTTGAACGTGTCTCGTGTCGTACACGGCTCAGTCATTGTATTTTTAGCCGTTAAGGGGAGTCGTATAATTCTCTGAGGTTGTGAAACTCGGATAATTCAGCAGTCTGGGAGGAGCGGACCGCACGAGGCCATTCCTTGTCATCAGCTGTGGAATCGGAAATATCTCTGGACAACATGAGATAAATATCGTCATATATGCTAAAATAATATATATATATATATATATATATATATATATATATATATATATATATATATGATAAATTCTATAGATTGATCATATATGCGGATAGATCCATATATCACTCCTGTTTGTTGGTAAGTCATATATATTGACATAAGAGATCACTTAATGATTATTTGTTAAAATCCCATAATTTAATCGTATCCATTCAGGAACGATACCATTTTGCTTTTATCCGTTGTTATAGTGCAGTTTATGTGGGGTGGAAGTAAGTGTGTGAGTTAATGTGCCAGAGATTCCATCATCATTACTTTGCATTTATAAATAAACATCTCATTCACGTATTTGTCCTAAGCATCTTCGCTAAATCAAAGCCGACCCGGCTTCATCCTGTTATAGTCAAAACGGCAACAATAAAATTCTACACTCAAGAGTCCGCGACCATTGCCAATTAACTGGAAAACACAGAGGCTAAGCGCACAACAGCTGCAACATGACATACCAACATGCTACATTCATTCCACTGTTGAGCCACAATCTGTTCGGTTCTGACAGTCATCTGGTTATCAATGAGTTTATTAGGCGTGAACATGAGAATGATGTATAAATCAATTCGAACAAAGATGAAAGATATATCTCATTCAGTAAAGACTTTGTTGTGAATGCCTTCAGGAACAAAAAGTGTGAAAAGGTACATGTCAAGCGTACGATTAGATTTGCTGACAGTTTTAGATTCATGGGCTTATCCCTGGAGTAGCTTGACAAAAGATTTAATTAATGACAAATTGACACAGACAACTAAACATTTCTTAAACACGACTCACAAATTGCTTCGAAAAGATGGCTACTTATATGAGTACTTTGATGAAATCTTTCGTTTAACATTGTACAGCTCTGACGTTTCAGATGAAGACTATTAGTACTCAAATGATATGATGCCACATTTTGAACTCAAAAACATGGGAGGATTTCCCGACTACAATACTGAGAAAGACATTTTAGTGCTATGAGATGTATTCAGAGATTTTCGAAATGTTTGCATGTCACAGTAAAATCTTGACCGAGATTACTACTTAAGCGTTAGAGGTATTGCAAATGATGCCAGTTCCAAACTATCTGGGCTTGAACTGGAGCTTCTCACATACGTCGCTATGTTCTTGATGATTGAAAGTGAAATCAGGGAAGGCATCATCATGATCCTGAACAGATATTCAATCGCTAAAAACACTGCAAAGATTTGGATGTTACAGTGAAGATTGATGAGCACTATGCCAAATCCATAATAAAGACTTACATCATGAACATAGCAAAAAAATATAAGATTGGGCTAGGAGTCAACACTTGCATGTGAAAAACTTCACTTGGGGAAATGAGAATGTAATGTCCAGGATCATGTAAAATATTTGATGTCGGTGTTGAAGAAGATGTGTTACAATGGAATTAATAACCCTCATGATTGAAACGACTTAATCGAAAACTACAAGAAGTCACTTCTTATGAGGGTTATTCTCAAATTGGAGAAGGATAGGAACTTGAAAACGGCTCTTTGAACGTCTAATGTAATAAAGGGAACGTTGTACAAGATTATGCAAGAGTTTACCCTGACTTCCCCTTTACAAGTTCCCTAATTTGTGGAAGTAAAATACATTGTGATGCTAAAATAATTCATGTGGAATAGTAGATGGTGTTAAATATGGAAATGAGAAACAAGGATTTAATAATGACTTTGTATGCGTGATCGCTCCCGTAATACCTGAAAACCATCTCCACATTGAGCAGATTAAAAAACGAAAACGAAAACGAAAACGAAAAACCTTTACTCGAATATAGAACTGGTGGTGGTAACCTAAACTATTACGACGAAAAGGAAAACATCTGTAAATTCTAGTTTGTTACATGACACCAATATCGTTGATTAACATAGTCGATATAGCTTTTATCGATACTTCATTGGTCTTTGGCTACGGCATGCTATTATACAAACATTTGTTGCTAATGGTTGTACCACATTACAAGATCTCATTTAACGAGGTTTTGTTTTGTTTATAACAGTTTGACTCACTGGATTTGCTACAAATTAGGTTATTAGTTTTGGGATAATACCCAATAATATTGTGCCTAGATTTAGCTAAAATAAATAGATAGCTCACTGTTATGATGCAAGTTTGATAACCCTGTATATGAATACAAAGACTTTCACGATGTTACACGACTACGTAAAGAAATATAAGCTGATGAAACGGTCATTTTTTAGAATGGATTTGAACAAGCTGTATTAGCTAGGTAACTGAAATACGTTTCCAGCAAGAACAGAATGGGTTTAAGCTGAAAAGACTGTTAAATATGTTTATTATTATTTTTTTTAATTTTTTTTTTTATCTATTCTTTTTAAACGTTATTGAAAACTTCATGAAATCGTGCTCGAAGAAAGTGTATGACCATCGATGAACATGGTAGTGTTATAAGATGGTTCTTAACTGACGCTGGTTAAAGACTATCATTTGTGCCGACAACATTTTGCTTTTGGTCTTGGTACTGTTAAGTTTGTTTTCTCCATTGTAGATCAAAGGTGTAAAGAAGTCAACTAAACATGTCAAACGTTTGTAGATTTTTATGATTTAGTAGTCTCCATGTGTACACTCTACTATCTTTATTGTCTTTGTTTGTATTTGTTTTGGTCTCAGATTTTACATTTTGTGTAGCTTTGGAATAAAAGTCATTAGGAATTAAAGAAGTCATTATTTTTCGATCTTCCTATTGGATGTAATTGCGTACTTTTGTTTGTTGTTAACTACGATAGGAATTCGGACGGGATTGAACTGGAAATCCTAAGATCTGTACTAATGAACTAAATAGAGGTCGGAGGTCAATATATATAGCAAAATAATTTGTTTCTTATTGTGTACCAGGGAGCCTTCCCAAGCCACCCTCCCCAGGATTGTGTTTGTGTATGGAATGAGTGTTTGGGTTAGTTCATACTAGCCTCGCACTGGAGTGTGTGCGCGTGTATATATATATATATATATATATATATATATATATATATATATATATATATATATGTGTGTGTGTGTGTGTGTGTGTATGTGTGTGTGTGTTACCTGTGTGCAGTTATTAGCTTTTGGTTCCATATCGGCCATGGTTACTTTCAGTCCCAGTAGAATGGTCGACTCTTGGGTCCCCGGTTGAGCCTTATAGCTGAACTCCGCCTTTGGATGTGAAAACAGCAGGCGGACATTAAAGGCAAAACTCGCCATGTCGATTGGAAATCGTCTGTGAGAACCCGCAAAGAATATCCACCCTACTACCTGAAGTTACATTATAATAATAATAATAATAATAATAATAATAATAATAATAATAATAATAATAATAATAGTAGTAATAATAATAACTGTATAAGTCAATAGGGTCGCAGCAAATTTTCCATTTTCCTCACATTATATTTGTATTCAATACAGTAGTAATACCTATGGAACATTGAGGTTAATTCCTAACATTTATGTCTTCGCTTGTCGGAGGCATATGTAATTAGAAACGGCAGATTATAAGAAATAAAGATAGATTGGTGAGGCCAATTACAAGAGAAGTTACGAAGTGGGATCAATTAAGAATGGAAAAAGTAGCTGTAAAAAGGTACTCTGCGCCAGCCTGGAGGCAGCAGGTTGAGGGGCCTGTGGCGAGACTGGAGGAGCCAATTGTAAGCGTGTTTTCTCCCAGCCGGAGAGTCAACCGGTTGGGGGAGGGGGGCTATGGTGATATAGCCCATTGGCGGGCCAGTATGAATGGCTGTCAGCCTTATGAAACGTGAGGGGAAAACAGGAGTTGCCCGACCAGACGAGAACTCCCCACCCGACCCTCTTAATGAGGCCGGCTCAAATGGGCGATTTCAAATTTTGCTCCTAGATCGAGTCATTAAAAATTTGTTCATACAGCTACTCGAGAGTCTTTTTCTATTTATTAAAGCAAATGCGAACTTTCTTTCGGAAATGGTGCTGATTAAAGAGTAATAAGACGTTGAATATGAAGGGCATCAAGTTTGATTCTTATTTGAAAGAAAGGTTGCGAGCTGAAATCTGCATATCATCTGTTTGTAAGTCTAAACTTACGTATTTGCCTGCGATTTATTACTTGATTACCTTGATCACGCACATATTGCTTTTAGTGCCATTAGCGAAAAAATGCATCGTATTCTGGCGGTGCGCTGAGAATAGGCCTCGAGTCAAAAAGCTGTCTTTCCGAGGTTTCTATCGTTTCTGTCGTTCAGACGGACAACCCATAGCGTATGACGAATTCCCAGCTAGATTTGTCATGATCTTCTCGCGGGCTTGGACTCTACCGCAGACTATTAATTCGTTTTTCGCTACTTCGGGAATTACAACTGATGAGCATGCCTTGTGCGTTGGAGCCCATATTTAGTTTTTCGTGGTTTTCTTTCGTTTTTGACGACATCAGCCTCAGGAGAAAATCATGTGGGTCTTGGATCTTGGAGTATAGGGACATTATAATTCCTCTATCATGATATGAAAGTTTCATTGCTCTGGAGGGGTGGGTGGGGTAGCTGCCCTGAGGACACGCAGCTCTAATCTGTCACCGTGGTGTACTAGTAAAACTGCGGTGATGTCAAAGAAGGTGTCAGGTTGCTTGATATCACTAGATCTGGAAATAACACGGTATTCAACACGCCCTCTGATACGCTCACAAAGAGTCGCATTATACCACACATTCTGTTCGTAGGTTCATCGAATATTTGTTTTCCTTGCTGATTACTGTGATGCGACAGAGCGCGCCTGTTTTGAATAAAACTGTTTTGTTTGGGGGTGGGGGGTGGGGGGGGTTCTGTTGGTGAAAAGTGATAGAAGGTCCTACAAACCCAGAAGGAAAGGTTATCGCCGATGTATACCACTTTGTCACTGTAGTAACAATCGCGCCTGAGAGTCCCTGTGGGTAGTAGTTTTGGCTGATTTTCCGAAAGAGAAAGCGCAATTAACTCTTGCTGCTCTCGGATTGGCCTAGGGTGGTCTGAGTTGCCCCAGTGCTCGACGAATATCTACTTTGCATACTCGTTCCACCCCAATCTGAACCGGTACGTGTTAAGCCCAAAGAGGCTCAGACACTCTTGCATCAGTTGTTTATATTCTTTGTCGACGCCATGAGTTTGTTTTGTGATCTGCACCAGTACTCTGTCTTTCTCGTCGATCTCAGGATTGGCAGACTGTATTAATGATTTGTGTTCCTTGTCTATGTCTGGTTGCGTCCACATGGCTTTGTTGTTTGCTTTAAGGTAAGTATAACGCAGGTTTTAATTGCTGAAGCCAAAGATGGTCAGAGGAGTTGAGAATCCTGACGCTTGTGCTTGAGACATTGGCGGAAACGGCAGATTGGTCAACGCTGTCATTTTGAGTTAGTATGGTTCCATTTTCTCTGATTGAAAGAGTTGCACACAATCCGTTGCCATGACATCCATTGAGGTTATTGAATACGGCACCTGTAACGCTAATAGCGTCGTTACTGAGGGTAAAACAACCAACGTTTTGAAAAGTTTGCGTTGAATACCAGCGATAGTAACCAGACGCATTTGGTGCAGTAGTCTGGATCATGGAGGTGGCAACTCTGGCTGTTAGGTACACGAACGCGATATCTGGTACCCCCTAGTGAACGCCGCCTCGATAGACCTAGCGATGGTTACCGACTAAGCGAAAGTGTCGGCTACAAGAAACCAACCTTTCCAAGTCAATATGGCAGGCTCAGAACCATAAGAGGATGCTAGTATGTAAGGCCTAGTCTTAACATTGTCTGGCGCGCCTGATACCCGGCTATTGACAAAATTCAGTGTGGCGGCATTCTGAGTGTCGACAGGGTCAAGTACATTTTTGATTAAGTTGTTGTTCATCATCAGCTCATTGTATCGCCGGCTTTTAAGACCCTCAAAGGCATCATTATCATCAACATAGCATGTTCTATCTTCCACGGATATACAGCCGTCGCTTAGCGCAACAATGTTGCTGAAATCTGCAACGTGCTTGGCTACAACGCTGACTGGTTTGGTGAGTAGCGCAAAGTAGTCCACTTCCAAGCTTTTATGGTCTGTCGTGTCAACAGAAAATGCGACCAGGTCATTTGGGTCATATGAGTCTGAGTTAATAGCGCAGTTGAAAAAGGCCGTGAGGTCGGCCTTGGTTGAGTTCTGGGAGAGATCACCGTGTAGGGTGCAGTCGCTTTAAATAGCAGAGCGTCCCTAGGCGTCTAAATGGATGATTTATGTTTACACTAAGCTAAATGGTCTGTCTCCAATTAAAACGGGCTCTTCCCACTGGCAAATTAAAAATGAATCTTTATGATTAGACAGCATCGTCTAATGTGCAGAGCTGACCGTGTGAAAGGCTGGGGTCAGACGTTTCAGAGCTCACAATAAATAAGTGGTAAACGCGGTAGGCCACAGTTGGCAAAGGTCGATACTACACGTACGGGTCAATAATGGGTTCATAGGAACACTGGACTAATATAGAGTTATTCTCAGTTTATAATTCGGTTTTTCGTAATCAGCCAGATTTCATTCCAGTCGAAAATGTGATGTGTTTGGGAATGTTGAGTAATCTAGTCACGTCGAATTTCCATATCTTCACTATGTTGGGAAAAAATCACTTGTATCCAAGCATTATTTTTGATTTTTTTTATTATTATTATTGTTTTTCATTTCGAGCGGCCCATTCATTAGTTTCTGGGTGAAATACATGAAATACTGGGTATTTGGCGTCGTATTCAGATCTTGGTTTAATTACGAAGTCGTTATCGCTATCATTTGAGAGTAATGTTGAGACAAATCCAAAGCTGTTTAAGACCATGCAGATATTTACGTATACTTTCATGTTTATGATGCCAGTTATGTGGTCACCACGCTTGAGAATACTGAGTGCATCGTTAGGTCGACATATCATTTTGAGGAGGCATTTTGTGGCTGCGTCGGATCAGCCACATTACGAACAGAAGCCCGGGCAATCTCATCAACTTGAGACCGACCAATAGGTACACAACCATCGTTCAGTATACCATCGGTTGCAAAGATCGCGATGTTGCCGGCTGGTACGGTGGTTTCTTTGGTGTGGGACGTAGAGACGTCCAAGCCCGAATTTTCAAGGTGTCTGGCGGCATCTGAGAACACGACTAGGTCATTCGGTTCTGTGTTAATAACATGGTTGCTAAAAGCTGCGATGTTGGGTTTGGTCGCGTAATTGGTGAGGTGCAACGGCAGTAGCACGGGAGATGTCAGCGCTTGAAATACTAGAGTGTCCGAATATGTCCCCAGGCATTGTTCATTTTTACACTAATCTGTAAAGTTCTGAATAACTTTAATGAACGTCGGTCGATAGATAACGCCGCATCCAACAATGTGTCTGGGGTTTGGTTGCGCTCAAGCGCTTTGAAGAAACGATGGACAGATGGCAGCAAACTGGCCCGTCTGTCCTTTTTTAATCGGGAGCGTCGAGTATGTCAGCGGTAGTGACTAGGGGTCGCGTTCCTTTGCTCCGCGAAAATGCTAAATTAGTTCAGGAGGCGGGGCAAGACGGCACATATCAAAGTAGAGAAGGTGTAATGTCATCGCCCTGAGCTCTACCCCGTGCGTCCCGCGGTTCTGTGAAGAGTTTAAGTTGACGATGCCAGTTTCATGCCCGTTGCATCCTGGTAGGTGTGCCAACTCATCGCGCGTGTTTACCACGGAGAAGTACTTTAATGGCTGGTGGGGTGGGGGGTATATGGTTCGCTACTCACCTAAATGGCGATTAAAAGAAAAGATCGCCTCGTGTCTCACACTACACATCTGGTCACCGCTTACAGGGAGCGAAAAGGAGGCCCGTAGAGGAAAAATAATGTAAATGCAGGGGAAAGGAAAATGTTTGCTATTTGATCCATTGAATAGCGGAGAAAGAAGATGTCTTCCACAAATAGATTTACAACCAAAGGTTCCAGCGCTAGAGGAATTCATACACGTTCAGTTTTGCAAGGTAGAAATTTCTCAATAGGCCAAATTGGGCCTGATATGCAAGAAGAAAGTTCATATTTGTTCAAATTTAAATCAAGTGGCCCCCAGTAATGATCCAGAGCTAGGCATTAGAGAATTAACACAAAACAAATGAGGTTTTTCTTTCTAAGATCGAAAGTATGGATTCAACATTTAATAAGCTGGTCCAAGATCTGAAGTCAGAGTTTGATGCTATTAGGAGTGCTGTGCATGGGGAGGTGGAACAAGTGAAGGAGAGAATGAAGAAAGTAGAGACCAGTATGCAGTTAAACTCAAATAAGCTAGATGAATTTGAGACGGAACAACTTAAGAGAATGAGGTGCATAGAGAATCAATACAGGAAATTGTGTTAAGTAATCAAACCAAAGAAGTTAAAGATTTAAAGGAGCTGGAAATGATGCTTCTTGAGTTTGTCAAGCACTCAAGAAAGCTCAATCTACTTTTTCTACGGTGTGCCTCACCAAGGACGTCCTGAATATACCTACCAGGGTGTTAGAAGCTTCCTTAAAGAGACAGTCGCACTGGATCACAAGCATGTAGAAAACATGTTGTTGGCTAATGCACACATGCTCTCCGGTGACCGATCTGGAACCAAGCCAATCATTGTCCGCTTTATGCTTTTTGAGGATAGGGAGGCGGTGCTGAATATGGGTAATCAGTTACCCAAGGGTCTAATGGTTGCATCAGATTTACCACAGTCATGAAGAAAAAAGAGGAACGAGCTTGCACTTGCTGCTTCTACGTTACCACACCCCAATAAGGCAGACGATAAACTTAAAACCAGGATCAGAGAGACTGGGATGTCACTTGCATTTAAAGGCTAGGAAGAATTTCGCTGATCGCCGGCAGCAGAAAACTTTAATAAAGTTTGACCAGAGCTGCGATTGAGGATAAATAAAAGCTTTCCCATGTGACTATGCTTTTCTTACATAATACCATTGCTTTTCTTTTCTAAATATATGCCCAATTTAATACAGATTCTGTTTTTTTACAGATAAAGGTCATTACACTAAATTGTGCAGATATAAATAAATATTATTAAAATATAGCCCCCCCAGTCCTGTTTAGTTCAGCCTTGCTTCTGTACCATTCCTCCCAATATGCCGTCATTTCTTTTTTCTCTCTTCTCTTTGCATTACATTGAACTCATGTTGTATGCAATACACTGTCATCTTTTTTTTCATTTACTTTTTGTTTAGTATATTTATTGTTTGTGAAGAGCATATAGCTCAGATATATCATATTTTGATGGTGCAGTTTTAGCTAAATACATGTATTGTAACTTGGCACGCAATTGATCATTATATACAGAATACAGAACAGTCAATATATGGATTAGCTCCCTTTCCACATACACACTTTTTATCAATATTAGGCAATGGTGTTGGTGAACCTGAAGGTTTAATAATGGTTTTACTCTTCTTTTTTCTTTTTTTATTCTCCACGTCGTTATGAAAGGTTATTTTGCAAGCAATTGTGTAATTGTGTACTTGTTTGTGTATTATTTCTTGTCGTTTTTGTCTTGTATACTACGCTGTTTTTTCCCTTACTCTTCTTTTTCTTTCCAGTATGAATTCCGGAGGTAGACCCTTTTTTGTGCATGAAAAATACCGGAAGCACAGCGCTTCTATATAAAAAAATTCAAAAATATCTGCCCACAATCAAGCATTGGCAATTAAACCATCAGATTAATTGTTTACCTGTTAAAACTTCCTGATCTATGCAATATTATTGTAATGTGACTTTAGAAAACGATAGCTCAGTAATATCAGTAAACTGTCAAGGCTTAAGGAATCACCTAAAAAGGCGTGATGTTCTGAATTTTCTTGAGGCGAAAGAGCGCTGTATGTAATTTTTACAGGATAGATATTTCCAAACAAAAGAGGAGATAATAATTCGTGCCAGTCTAGGGATCTTGCAATCTTATTCAACAGTAATTATGTATATAAATTAAACTATGTGATAATATAAACAATTGGAAATGTGTTAAGTTTAGATGTAATAATAGAAAGAAAACAGTTGTTACTGGTTAATATATATATATATATATATATATATATATATATATATATATATATATATATATATATATATATATATATATATATATATATATCGTCCTAACTGTGATTCTCCGGAATTCTATACAGATATATTAAAGGAAATAAGTATATTTCAAAACGTACATCAAAATCCTTACACGATTATGCTTGATGATTTTATTTTAGTCATGAACCCTGATAAAGATATAGAAAATTATGTTCATATAAATAATCCTAAAACGTGAGAGGTAATGGTAGGTGTAACACATGAATTAAATTTAGTTTATATCTGGAGAGAGTTAAATATGGGAAACATACGATTTACTTGGAGACGAAAAAATCCCCTTGAACAGGCAAGATTAGATCACTTCTTGACTTTAGATAACTGATAGGTGATGTTGAAAAAGTTGGTGTTGAACGAGGATACATATCTGATCACTTTTTAATGCGACTTGATTTAATAACGAAAATGGGGGACGAAATAAAGCTTAGGACGTATTGTAAATGTAATAACTCTTTATAACGAGACCATGAATATGTTCTTTCTGTTAAGGGACAGATTTTAGGATATTATAAAACAACATTCTTTGTTTGTATATTCTCCTGAAATTTCTTTCCAACATCCCTAGATCAGAAATACAGTTTACCATTGATGACCAGCTCGTTTATGAATTTTTATTGATGGAAATTAGAGGCATTACAAGTTCGTATGCATTCCATAAAAGGAAACAATTGGTCAGAAGAGACAACTATTTAATTGATGAAATAAATAACTTGGAGGAAGACCAGAGATGTTCTACAGATAAATTAGACCAATGTAAATATTAATTTAGAGGAATCTGAGATTAAAGGTTAGATGGGGTTAGAATTAGATCTAGCGCAATTTGGACAGCGGAAGGAGAAAAAGTAACATAATACTTCTGTAATCTGGAAAACTTTAATTATGTTTCGAAACGCATGCTTGAGTTGAAGAAACACGATGGTTCGATAATAAACAATCATCATAAAATAGTTCATTTCATATACAATAATCTGTTTATTAGTTTTAATTCATTTTAAACAATTTAAACAATTTATCCATGTTGAATAAATATTTTACAATATGAAGATATTAAAGGAGCTATCAAAGAATATTTGAGAGTACAAGAATTAGAGGCTTCATATATTATCCTGAATAGACCAAAAATGTCATTTCTGCTACGATTACTCGCTCAACAAAAGAAAGGCTGCCAACGTATTTATCGATTTTATCAAAAGATTATTTATATCCAAAGGCACAAGATACATGGGGACGCGATCTTAACTTAGATGAGTGTTTAAACTGGAAAATAAGTATATATTGATACATAAGTGTACAAAAGATACATATCTTAAATGGTTTCAATTGAAACTTTTCCATAGAATTCTACCTGTGTTCTTTTTGCAGACAAACAGAGGAATCACTTTGTAAATTTATTCTATGATTGCGCTATAGTTCATTTTTTTCGGATACAATGATTCTGGTACTTGAAAGATAAATGCACGCACCTTGTACATTTTAAGTTTGCAGCAGTAGATTCAATATTAAGAACAAATTAACAAAACAACTCTGATGAAATTTTAAATTTGATTTTACTTTTAGGAATGAACTTCATATCTAAATTACATGTTCACAATAAAGTACCAAACTTGGAAACATTTGAGAAAGAAATATCATATCGGTGCAAATTAGACAAGTATACAGCCTACAAAAACTGTGAGAAATTCAGTCATAGATGGGAAGCTTATGGAAGTAGAATTGATGTATCATTTTTGTTATGAATCACTTGAGAGCTTTAATGTGTAAAACATGATGCATGTTTGATCATATAGGATATATGAGGAAATATCTTCAGTTTCGGTCCTTATTTTTCAAGAACTGATGTACTTGACAAGAATAAGGGAATAATTATTTTAACAGTTATTCCCTTATTCTTGTCAAGTACATGTATTGAATGTATAACATCAATATTCTCTCTCTCTCTCTCTCTCTCTCTCTCTCTCTCTCTCTCTCTCTCTCTCTCTCTCTCTCTCTCTCTCTCGTCAGTTATATCCCATATAAAATCCTTCTTCCTGTACTATTTATTATTATGTTGTTGTTGTTGTTTTGGGGTTTTTTTTTTGTTTTTTTGTTTTTTTTTTTAGAAACGACTAGAATTTGTTATTAATAATCCAAACATAAATTTAATGCATCGTTTTAATATGTTACTGTATCAGATTCTCTATTAGGTAGTATATGGGATGATACCCGACACATAGCTACCCAACGAAAGGCCATGAAAGTTTTATAAAGTGTTCCTAGAACCAGAATGGCTGATGTCGAAATGGAACCCTATGTGAAGTGTTAACATGGATAACATGGGGGAGAACGGAGGTGGTCGGGAGGGTGGAGGGTGACGGACCGATGTGTTGCGGAAGATGGGTGGGGGTATTACGCAAAAATTGAATTCATATTCCTAGTGTTATGGGATCCTCGGACACCAACCAATAATCTGGAAATACAATAAGGCAGTCTGAATTCACTTGAATATTTAGGAAAAGAAAAAAAAAACGAGGCCGGTTAAATACTAGTATGCAGTTGTCTGAATATATTGATATTTTCAGCAATCTCGAGTCGCCCTTTCTACAGTGCATTGTCTCTTCTATTAACACTTTTTGACACATGCATGCAAAATTGTTCGGATATATTCTGTCTGTATGAGCTAAATTGAAGCCATTGGATATCATATGTAACCAAACGTTGCCATATAACTGGAACAAACCCATATTTGAATTGGCAAGTGCGTAGATAAAATATAATATAGTTGTCTGAAAAAACACACAATTTCTATAAACGGTTAGGTTTGGTAGAGAGAAAATCTTTGGTAAGAACGTTAATTTTCTCCAAATAGTTTCTGCTATTGAAAGATATATGTCAAACATTGACTCACACGTGTCAGAGCAAATCTCTATAATAGATCTATGATTGTTTTACGCTGGATTGCATGAATACTCGATATTTCCAAAAGTACGTAGTTTGTATCAATCACTCCAAGAGTTCAATATGCTCTGCTCGCTTCTACCTTGTTTAACAACTTCGTATTTTGCTAGAATGTGAATTACAAGATTTAAGTGTACACGTGCCATTCAGATTGATTCACTTTATCCTTCCCAGGTACTATTTGCATTGCGAATATAATTCACAAATTTCAAATCTATTTTTGACTAAACATTAGTTCAGTTATTTTGCGGAAGTAAAGGTAGTAGTATTTAGGACTACCCATTCCGAACTTGTTATATGGAGAGTTAGGGTCACCGGTCAAACATTACTCAGACCGATGAGACGCAGAGGTAAATTGTTTTTACTGACCTTTCCATTTTTCACGATGGGAGATTCAAATTTACCGCCAGCAATCAATCCGACCGGCCACACTGACACTTTCTTTGTATATCTCATCTGGAAAGATAAACAAAATTATATTGAGTTATTACATGAATTTATTTCAGATGTATAATCTACAAAGACATTCAAAGGACATAAATAAGAAAAGGAGAGATTATTTCTTTGGTAAATACATCAATTGTGCAGACTGTAATGATGAGAGCGTGGCTCAGAATCTTACATACTAACACTTTAGTGGCAACATTGATTAGTAGTGAACCATCAGCTGTTGATCTACATGTTCCACGTCCTATATCCGAATCAACCCCAAACACTAGCATTATTCCTTCCGCATTTAAAAGTCACTATGAAATGCAGCAAAATGCAGTTTTCAATTTTCGGACAAAGGTTTGAATTTGACAAACTTAAATGTCCGACATTCGGAAACAAAACTTGATGAAATTAAGTTATGCCTGACAGGTAACAAATTCGACTTTTTGGAACTATGAGAACTATGCTTGAACCAAAATATTGGAAGTGAGTCTATTGGTATTGTTGACTTCAGTCTGAAAGACAGATCCAAATATATGGGTGTACTGCTCTATATCTTTCTGATCTTTGTCAAGTACAAAAGACGTACCCCTCCCCCAATCGAAACTATATGGATTTAAATATCTGCACAACACTGGACACCGTTCATTTCATGAACTGTATACCGTCCCCCCAACTCTCCTTTCTCTTGGACGGATTTATTTGAAAGCGAACTTTGTGTTGCTTCTAGTACAATTCACGAAATAATACTTATGGGACGGTTGAACATGAACTACCTCGCGTGTACTTATAAAAAATGGTCTAGCCTAATGCGGCTGTGTTATCAACACCAGCTTGTCAACTCTCCAGCTCGAATTACTTCAAATTCTTCCATTACGATAGTATGTCTCCGATAGAGTACACTATATTTGTTTTTTATGCCAACCTTCTCATTAAGTGACCATTATCCTCTGTGTATTACAAAGAAATTAACATTAAGGGGTAACATTACGGAATATAAAATGAGATCTTCCACACTATTAAGTACCTAGTGATCTACTATCCAACACACCAATTTTTGATTACTATCCAACACAATAAGCTTTGATTACTATCCAGCAGCCATTGTTTATTAATATCCAAGACCTATTTTTAGATACTATCCAACAGGCCGTTTGTAGCGACCAAAACCGCACACCTACTATCCAACGAAAAGAGTAGGATGTAAAAGAAGAAGGATGAAATCACACACAATTTATGACACCACGCCAAAGGGTAGGAGTTTTCATATATATACTACACACAAACATACTATCACACATAAGAGGGATAAGGGGATTTAAAGTTTTAGTTGCTTGTGAACAGACCCACATATACACTAACATACCGACATAAAAGTTACATAGTGGCATTGATATTAGTAGTATCTCTTTTCGAAGAGATTTAGATGGCCCTGAAAAGCAGTGGGTGTTGTCCTGGATCATTGGTGTTTATCAATATGCATGACAACTGCACCTCAGGGGCCGGGCTCTACAACAAGGGCACATCTTGTCCAAGTATTCAGTGAATCTGCGGACGGAGATATTGAACCTAAAATCAAGCTCGTAGGCCTCCATCTTCCAATCTTCCATTTCATGAATAATAGTTCAATAGTTCTGGCCTCTGACGAGTCACTCGATGTCAAAGGAGGATTTTCCAAGAAGGGTTCTGGGGAATGACTGATGTGATTGGAAGAATTGTAACTGAGGTTGGCGAGGCTATAATTGTTGTTACTGTCGGTATATTTTGACGAAGGACTGGGAAGAAGATAGCCAGAACAACAGTAAAATAGTCTACAGTTGTTTATCTCCTTGTTTCAAAGTCAAATTTATATTGCCTTCTCCAATGATACAATATACCAGACAAATTTGGAAGAAAAAGACGATTAGAATTTTAGGGACACGTTCTCCACACCACACACAGGTTTTTTTTTTTTTTTTTTTTTTTTTTTTTTTTATGTAGTTCTTGGAGAGATGAACTTTTAGAAGGAGATGCATCTGTGTTTTACGGCATGCTGGTAACTTCTACTTTTTTTATAATCGATGGCCTGTCAAGCGGCGATAAGAGAATCAAAACTTGGTGGAGCAACTTTCCAACGAACCTTCAATTTTTGGAGTTGATGTTTTCCCACTTTACGTGTTCTTCCATCAAGAATGTTTTCTATATCGTACACGTCGTCTTCTTTCTTGGCTACTCGTTGTAACTCGGGCAGTTAAATATTTCCTTTTAACACACCTCCGTTCATGTCGTCCAGTGTATAAATAGGATGATCGCTTCCACGCACTTGTTATGTTACACAAAAATAATTATGTCATCCGGTTGGGTAAATAACCTTTGATAAATGTGCGTTTTGTTTTGTTTTTCAATGCGAACCCAATCCCTGGTGTTTACCACTTCTTTCTTTTTTTTCTGTTTTTTGACGTTCCTAACAATCGATCAAACACAATTACTTCGTTTTCACGTGTCATTTCTTCTGAAGCACATTCAATCATACGATGGTACGATTGATTGTAAGCTTTGACCAGGCATGGTAACACGCTGACGTATTTGAGAGTATGTTGATGTGTAAAATATATCCACATAGGTCCTTTGAAAGTTCTTTGAAAACGTTCCACGACACTTGCTTTTGTTTCAGGAATTTCACTGACGAACAATGTAAGTGTAGTTTTTTCCCTTTTTTTCAGTTCTTTTTTAAAAGCTTGACTAAGAAAGTCGGTGCCTTTTTCTGTTTGCCATCGTAGAAGATGTTGACCACTTTGTTTCAAGACAAGTTTTAAAGCTCACACTAACTCTGAACTTGTTTTAGAGGTCAAAGGAACTTCCAAGGCTGATTTTTAAAACACAACGATGACTCAAAACAAATATTAGTAACCTCGACTGTACGACGCTAAATGAGAGGAATCCGCTAAATCTTCTTGCCATTGATGATCGAGTCCTGCCACTTTCTTTTGACTTCTGGAAGGTTCTCGTCGAATGATTTAGTGTAACGTGTACGTCGATTGCTCTTGTAAACATTGTCGTACATCTTGCAGACGTAAACGTTTGAGTTTGGTTTTAGCTACACGATACAATCTCTGAATTCCTCCGTAGCCAGCGGCATGAGCAGGATTGTAGTAAATGCTGTTTAAAAGTGTATCCATCCGCATTGTTTTTCCTGCTCCTCAATAAGTTTAAGTTCACCAACTGCCGATGCACTTTTATTCGTGTGTGTGTGTGGGGGGGGGGGGGATTGCAATGCTTTACTTGTCCGACGAGCAATAGAAGTTAAGCAAGTCTGAACAGGGGTGGTCGATTCTTGTTTGACTTCTTTCTTCACTTCTTTCGTTTTCTCTTCTGATGGCAAAGTTGTGGACATCATCGTTTTGATCCAACTAATTCTTGATGTAGGAGCTGTCAACTTGCGTATTTTAACAGGTGGAGTTGAAGCTGTCTTGTGGCATAGTTGAAGACGTTCCAGTAATTGTCTGTACCGTTGCGATTGTTCTGTTACCAACAAATTTGTTCGACCCATCAACGATTGTAATTCTTGTTGCAAGCGTGACATCTCGGTAAGATTTGAATTAGGAGGAAAATGGGATATTCGTTGTTTGTACCAACGATGGAGTTCCATCCACCGTTTGTAAGGAACCAGAGTTAATTTTGTGTCTTTCAGTATGATCCAATGATACAAGTGTGATGTCTTTCCAGAAAAGATTCTTCTTCATCATCTCATCACTCCTCCTAAAAGAGGTCTAGCAATCTATCCTAACAAAGGAACGGCACTTTTTACAACAGCCCTATCAGCATGGGTAGCAACACTCCTCGTTGAAAAAACATTTTGTTTTTCCTTTGACTGATTTGCATTTTCTTTTTCACCATTTGACGAAGAACAAATCAATGTTGTCCTAATCGCTGTTCCGGTATCTTGGTCAAACGTGTCGTTCCTTTCAAAACGTTGAAACAACATTCACACACGGTATCGACGCTTTCTTTAGGCGCTTTTTGAATAACTTGTTTTGCATCTGAGTGTTGGATTTGGTACTGACAAGACATTCCAATGTTTAGCTAAACAAGGAGGGTGTCCCTTGTTCCTTTTCTGGAAGAAGGTCTCTCTGGATGATAGTGTGAACTTTGTGACATCTTTGTTTCGGGAGGACAAAACCAAAGGGAATTTTATCAAATACTTCTTTTTTCTTATATTTGAATTCGTTTCCACTGGTTGTCGGGACGGCGTATCAACTTGATTTTAGGTACTACTGATGTTCTCAACGGACTAAATCTTGCTAGTACTTGTTTGGATAAATCCAGTAAACTTGTAACATACCTGTTCTGTCTTGTACTTTTTTTCTTAAAAGAGTCCACCTTTTTGACTGCAGCAGCAGCTACAGCAGTAGAAGACGTCGACAGAGGAGAACGTTTTGTTGCTGCTAAAATTGGTTTCCATTTTTTCATCAATTTGGGAAGAGCTGCTCTTATATCAGATTAGCAGTTATCATCATTTACGGAGAAAAAGTGGAGAGAGAGACCGTCACTGAGCACGATTTTCGTGAGTACGTACGCGTTATAGCGGCAGTACCTCGCATTCTTGAAAGAGGCATTTTCTTTTGGGATTTCTTCTTCTTCCTTTTAGAGTATGAACTTGGTGCACCTCTCTTCTTTTTGGTCCGTCTTTTAGGTGGTTGGCCTTTTAGCGTCGGCATTAGGATCCATTTCAAAAGTGAAGGAATAAGGACACCTTCTAAAGAGTCACTTCCACCTGGTTTCCAAATGATCTGATTTTTGCCCGAGTATCGTTTCTTGGATCAACCAGTTGTAATAAAATTACTTAATTTTTTATTTTTATTTTTTATTTTATTTTTTTTAATGTTCTGTTTGATGCGGAATGTGAATGATGCATTGTAGTAATTGATGTGCTGTCAAAGTCAACCATCGGAACACTTCTTTGAGACTAGCTTCTAACAAATGTGAACGCACTTGTGGATTTTTCTCGCGGCTGATGATGGCATACAGTGCACGAATCAGTTTGGCAGGCAGATGAGATTGAAATGAAATGATGTTGAATATTGTTAAAGAAAAGAAGTGAATGATATTTTTATATTTTTTATTTTTAGACAAACGAAATTAAAGATTGGACCGCCTTCTTGACACCAATCATGAAACAAGGTCGTATGAAATCGCAAATAATCGGGACTGGTGGGTTTTAAATCGATGAGTAAATGCGCATGTGGCGATTGAGTGGCATCGTCATAGGCATAATTCAAGGTTTTCCAAACTGTATGGCTGACACTTGAACTTGTGATTTATCTCTTATCTTGGACGTTTAAAAAAACACTACATAATGTGCATTGAGACCGATAGTGTTGCTATGCGCTTTACTTAAAATACATTTTGAGTAATGTAAATAATATTTGTTTTACGATACTGTCTTTTTCGTCTTCTTCTAACATTTCATCGAAGCTGACAATATGTGTTGACTAAAGTCAAACACGATCCCATCGTCTTCGCGAGAAATTCCTTCAACAAACGAAATGGATTCTCCTTGACATTGTTTCAGTAACAATTGTACTTTGTGTTCGATCAAACGATTAACATGTTAAAGAGGTGGCGAAGATATAGTGCCTCACAACTTTGAGGATCTATCTTTTCGTCAATCACTTTGTAACGGAGAATGCAGACATAGCTTTCGAGTTGTTTTTATATATTTAATATGTTATAATGTAACACAACAAAATATATTTACATTTCGAAAACACGATGTCCATGTTTTTCTTTGATCAGCCACACACAATGTCTTTGGCTTAATCAGCCATGTCCTGTTTCCAAGTGTCGAACCCAAGACTTTTCCAGTCACGTACATCCTTCCAGTCGTAAATCTGTTTGTGTAGCCAACTAACTATACACACTTTTTGGTAAGTATGAAGAGCCAACAAAGTCCGACTAATGTCTTCTTCACACGGGGGATAACAAGTCGTATGCAACACCATTTGCAGCACTTTTAACACCATGAATTTTCGTGCACAGATAAAATTGTGGGGATCATGTCTTTGCATGTATTGTTCATAAATTTGCCACAAAGAATCTGCTGGTAAACGAAATCCAAGAAAGGTAGTCACTAACACACATCACACGTCGTCCAAAATTAAAAGGAATAGTTTCATCTTGTGGAATGAGTTCTTTTAGAAGTAATTGGTAAATTACTAAGTCTTGAACATTGGCACTGACTTCCTTCCACGGAAATTGGTTTCTGATGACATAAGTCTTTGTATTATAATATCCCCACAATCGATTAATATGTGATCATTTTAGCATTTTCAAAGTAATCAGTATTCTTACAGCAATGTCATTTCGGAAGCAATTGTTCTTTGCGTTGCATCTGAATCTGTACAAAGTAGTGGCAAATACGTTCTTGCAGTTCCAAAGGTAGATTCTGCATGTGATCTTTTTAACTAGTCATTCACAAGAATGGTTTGTTTTTTTGTTTTTTGTTTTTTTTTTCTTCCGAAAATAGTCATACTTTTGACAAACGGAATAAGCTGGTAAGTTATATTGAAGAAATTCAGTCACTAGCTTACAAAAGACCACACGTCGTGAAGAAGTCTCTTCTTGACGCGATACGATCTTAAATGTTTGTTGTAATCCTGCAAGTCTTTGTCCCCGGTAATTCTTTGTAGAATTCCAACCTTATAGTCCGAAGTCGTGGCATCTTAATTCTTTTTAGTTGTGGATAGTTGATAGATATCTGACCATTTGAACACTTTCAAAGTAATCAACTCTTTTATAGCTTTCAGATACCAATGGTTTAAATGTCTATGTCGTAGGCGATTCAATTGTTCTTTGCGTTTTACTTCAATCTTGACAAACTCTCATTTTACATGCGTTCTCATAGCTCAGGAAGTAAACTACGAATAGTCTCCTTTTCTAAAATATCCACGTATACACATATTCTGGACCCACCATACGAATGTAACGGCAGCATGGAGACCATCTGGAATGTTCAAGGTAAGCTGTATCCCTATGTTTCCATTCGCGAAGCATCACACCACAACTAAAACACCGTACTTGGTCTCATTGGCCTAATTAAACAAATCCTGCTCTGGCTAAACTTTCGGGAGTGCATCATGCCAGATATTTGAACTGTCTTAATTTGAACGAGTAATCTACTTTTAAAATCTTCATAACCAGGCAAAACCACGGAAAACAAGCGTTCGTTATCAATTGGTGATAAGAATGACTTGTGAGTGTTTGGATGACGATCCACGTGAACGGCACAGATAGCGGAGCAAGGCCGTGCTACATCACTCTTGTAACAAGGCGCAGCATCACTATGGCCGCAGGTTACGACATCGCACTCAAGTTCATTGAAATTTGGAGACAGCAGTGGGTCCATCAGACGGTTGCTTTGTCGAATTCATCATTCTTGGTGAACGTTTGTACTCAAAATAATAGTTATGTCATGGAACTCTCTCTTTTTTAATCCTGGAGATCGGTGTTTCCGTAAGGTAATATGTTGAAACCGTCGCTCTGGTAGATGATCTGATATGCTTTTTCAAAGGGTCGATTGACGGTTTTGTGATTGGCCAAACGTACAATTTGTGAGGATCTAACGTTTACACTCGAAAGTCTTCATCTTGACCTGACTTTAAGGTATCTTTTAAGACGTTAAAGTTGATCACTTGACTGGAACGATAGTTCAGTGTCAGTTCTTTCACATTATATTTCGTATAAAGCTGTCTATTTTTGCCTCGGTACTGGTAACCGTAGTTTTTCGGTCCACCACTGGCAAAACTCAAAATAGTGTCTTCAGGATGTTCATCGGACCAAACTCTTAACAGTTCGTCTTAGATGTGTGGATGATATCTTCCAGGGCGATCGATGTATATGCAATTATCGGTTTTAAAATAAAGGAATTTATCTCCTAAAGGTTCCAAAACAGAATACAATTTTAACGGGCATTAGTTGTCACGTAAGTTACAATTGTTACATTACCAAACTCGTCGGGTGGTGCAAACTCTGCGACTTATTCGTAATTCACCAATATCAAATCTTCATATACGATTTGCACGTGTTTTATGAGCTTTTCTTTATTGCCGATGAGTTTAAAGTATCGATTTGGATCTACCAAGTAATCCATATTTAGTAATATCAGACGTTGAATCAATTTTCCCCACGAAAAATTCAGCATGACCTTAGCAAACCATTTTCTTCCTTCGTTTTGTTCGATGTGTTTCAAGATTATGACTTCTACAGACTTGTACCGTTCTTTGAATTCTTCTTTCTCTTCCTCGAGCCAAACACAAAGACGGATATCTGCTAGGTTCTTGCTTGAATTTCAGAAATTCGTCCCTCGAGTCGTCGCCGTGTTGGTATGGCTCTGTGGTATGAAAGTACCAAATTTCGCATACCTTTAACAAGCGGTATCCGCGATCAAGAGTATGAAACAATGTGACACTCACCCACATTCGTTCTTGATCATCGTAGTGATCGTGATTACAGGTTTCAGCACACGTACGGCATAAAAAATCAGTTTTCCGTGACAATGATAGATAAAATAGGACGGTACAAGTTCGTCGGTGACAAACCTTTACATTGGATCAAACCTTCGTATTGGCTAATGTTCTCCACGACGATGTGTTCTCTCGAAATTTCAGGATGACAGGTAGGGAATCGAGCATATTTACACAACCAAGGATTCAAAGAACACACTTCAATGTGTTTGATTTACTTTTCTTGAGATTCGTCCACTTTGCACAACAAAAGTCTTACATTGTTTCGTCCTCCAAACAAACTGTCGAGTGGAATTAAAGGTTTGATGTCCATTCCATCTTAATCTTCCAAGATACGTTTAAATTCTGGATCTGTTTCAATGCGTCGATCGTTGCTGTGTTCCCACATTTCTATCACTTGGTGTCCTCGACTTTCTAAACCCTGGCGTCGTGGATATCTTTGGTCGTACAACTCTTCCATGGTGAACTCTGAGGAAGGATATTTTTAGGTATCGTTGAGGAAAATAAGTAGGGCATCAATGAAATAGATATCCATGAACGTAATTGGCCATCTGTGGGTTTTATAAATTTCAACCTTCCACGGAAAGAGTTCCAATTTTATATCACTTGTCCTGAGTTTCACACAAGTAATGGAGCCAGCGCCAAGCTTAAGCTGAATATCGACGGCAGACAGATCGACAGAATTGAGGGGGTATAATGACTAGTTTGCTCTCGGGTATAAACTTTGTTCGGCAGACTAATTCACACACTTTGGAGATGATAGAAGCTTCCTTCAAAGGATCGATACTTCCGTGATCCAGAACTACTTGTCGAAATCCTCCACAAAATCGTCATAAAATGTCGGCATAGGATCGACAATATTTCAATATGTCTTCTTGAAAATTAAAAGGGTCTGAACAGTGAGTTTGGAACCAAGCGTATAAAGTTTCTCATTGTTCTGTTCGCATACCGTCCGGGTCGTAGTAGCGAACTTGAGGCAAATACGGGAGCACAACGTGTTGAATAGCTTCGATATTGAAAAAGTGTGGAAAATAGCCTTTAACTATTTCTTTCATTCTAAACGTTTTAGGCATTCCACTCAAAGGCATAACAAAATAACTCATGTAATCTTAAAACTGTACGTTTCCCATTTTCATGTAGATTATTTTCGCTCCGTTCATGGTGACTGATGGAAACTCGGTTCCTTGTTCTGAATAATGAGAACCTAAGAGCCATGACTGTATCGTACTCATGACAGTTCTCGTAGAGCTGGACTTCCTCTTCGTTCCAGGCTTCGTTGGCAGGTTCTGAAATCCATTCCGTAAAATCGGTAAGAGTGTGGGGTCCACAAAATATATTTTGATGTCCTCCTGGAATGTTCGTTTGGAATTAGAGCAATGAATTCTTTCTTTTCTTTCAGGAATGCAAGGTCTGGAAGCTAAACTCCCACGACATCTCTCTCCACAATGAATATGTTTCTTCCGACTGTCAAATCCTTGGTCACATTTGTCGCAATAATATCCGTATTCGAGAAATCGTGTGATACTTGTAATAGCATCGAAATGATCTTGGTGATCAATCAAAAATGTGAATGTATTTTCCATCTGGGAAATCCTGTCCTCGAACCACGAGAGCTCCACGAACAACTTGAGGGTACACTTTCAAAGTATAACAAGGTGCCAACACGCCTTGAAGTTTTGCATTTCAAGAATTTTACACACGGTCTCTTTTTAAATGTCCGCTTGCTGCACAAGATTTTCTTCTTTTCGTCGTTGTTCGGTTCTGTCGGATTGACAGATGCTTCTCCATAATCATTTCCATTCTATTGCATCGTTCTTCTCAGCACGAATTCAAGCCACCACGATTACTGGGGCTAAACACATCTGGTCTTGGTCGTTGGACAATACTTAATTCAGTACTGAGAAATTTCCGCTACCTCTAGGAGGTGAAACGTGCGTCATGTGAAGAGTAATTTTTCCATCGGTATTGACAAAATTATCATTGGATTGTTGGATTTATTGAATTTTGTCCAAGATTGTGGAATAAAATAATTCTGCAGGTGTACTAAACTCTGTGCAAACAGAAGACTTCAAACTGTCGTGAGTAATGAATTGTCCCCAACTATCTTCATCTTCAGCTTAGCATTGTCGTTTCAATTTCTCTAACATTGATTCAATTAGATCTGTAATAACGACAGCTGCGTTCTCTGCTGGAACCTGATACTTGAACTCTTAATTTCACCGTGAAAGTATAAGTCGTAGTTCTAAATTGTCTGGAAGTCACTTTTTGGGTAGATCGAAAGTACACAAAATCTTCAGGGGCTACCGAAGAACTTTCTTTCTTAGTTGATCTTGACTCTCTGGGTCTTGTAGTGAAAATAGAATGTGTTGGCTCAGGATCACTCATCTCTTTTTCAGCAGAACTAGAGTGAACTTGTGCTGATAGTTCTTTCAGCGTATGAGGCGACACAGAACGTCGTCGTCGTCTCTTGGATTCTTCTGGTTTCTCGTTGGAAAGGTTTGATATTTTCATGATGATTCAAAATTTGATTTGACTAGGGTACTCACTCTCTCCTTGTGTATAGAGAGGCCCCTCTACATGAAAGAATACACTCATTCAGTTTCAGTCTGTGAAGATGGAAGAGTCACAACAGATCGCACTTACAGTCAGAGATTTACAGAGATTCATTCAAAAGTACACTTCCAACAGAAAATCCTGCCTACTCTTCTCGAGATAATAGTCAAGATACCTGCTATATCTATCAAGAGAAAGGACATTGGGATCCAGAAAGTCCATAACGTCAAAGAAAAGGAACCACTAAGACAGAAGAAAAGAGAGACACAAGTAAAGATATATGTTATCAATGTCAAAATAAAGGATAGTGGTCGTCAGAGTGTCCCAAGAAAAAAAAGAATGAGTGTTCAGAAGGAGAAGAACAAAAAGATAAACGACCTCAATAAGGTGAGACAAGTAGAAGAAACAGACGAAGAATCCATACCAGCGAAGAAATTCAAGAAAGAAAGATAATAAAAGAAGAAGAAGAAAATGGATTATTTTGTTTTGAAATTGCATTGGAATTCTTATTCGAGGAATATATTCCAAAAAACGTTAGTGTATCTTTGTCTTGACTTCTTTAATGTGGATAAAATAATACAGACACACGCACACACTCAATATAATGGGGAATTTGAGTTTTGTTTAATTTGGAAATCATTGAATAGTATCTCTTTTTTACGAGATGTGGGTGACCCTGATAAGAGCCGTTGGAATTTTGAATTGCACAAAAACATTGTGGATTTTTCAATATCAACTGCATGTGTCATAAACCTTTTCCACGTCCAAGTCCTACTCATGCTGCTGTGGTAGTGATAGTAGTGACTGTTGTTGCTGTCGTCTCAGTAGTGGTGGTGAATGTCGATGTAGTCATAAAAGGTTTAGAATTTATGGAATGTTAATATCTCTTTCTTTTCCGTTTTTTACCTAAACAAGTCTGATACATCTTCTCATGTATTTTAACTCCGCCAAAATGTCTTGTAACAGACTAACTATTTTCTCTTCACTTTCTGCCTTCTTTTCACTGTTCAAATTTTTCTTCTCGTCCTCTTTTTGCTTACTTGTTTTTTCTTTTGTTGTTGTTACTGTAGTTTAAACAAATACTTCATCAATTTTCTGACGTTGCAAAAAAATCTCCGACTCTTCCTTCTGTTTTTTATTTCTGAAATCATCATAGACTGGCAATGATGGAGAAGGAGGTGAAGGTGGTACTAGCGGCAAATATTCTTGCAAAGGAAATAAAAAATTGCACAAAGTCAAATTGAAGTCATTCTCTTCTGGAAGAATTCTTGTTTCAGCAGCAGTAGTCGTACCCACTGCAGGCCCAACCCACTTCAATGTCTTCATTTCAGCCATAGGTATTGACCTTTTGAGCAATGGTACATCGTATTAAGGCTCGTGCGTATATATATTGACAATGAAGCCATGCATCCGCTGTCTTCTGACTGGAAGGTGGAAAACACGCCCTGGCCGAATTATGTTACGAATTATGTTACACACGTTCTGATTGGTGAAACCTCCCAATCCGTTTCGATCCGGTCCTAAACTATATATAGAGGTACATCGGTCTACTGTGTCTTCTGTTTTCAAGACAATCCGACAATATGTGGATCAACGTGGAGCCATCGACGATCATTTCCAGCATGTTGTTTAATCTAGACCTCCTGGTATATGTCAAAACATCGTGGGTCATTACCAGGCTCACCGACAAAACTATTTGGGAGAGACGAATCTATGTGGATAGGCAAGGATGCCTGAAGCTTTTAGTTTATGGACCAGCAATGAGAAGAAGCTTGCAAAGAAGAACCGTGAAGTGGTGCCACATATGTTAACCCTCTTTGGTTAACAAACCCAACGGTCCTTTCCATGGCCATTCAAATCTCTTCGAAAAGAGAGATGCTACTCAAATCATTGCCATTATGTGTCTTTTAAATTTGCATGGTAGCGTATGTCTATGTCTATGTCTATGTATGTTCACAGTGATAGTATGTGTTTGGGTATACTGTCTATATCAACACTCCTACCCTTTGGCGTGGTATGAAAATGTTTGTGTGATTTCATCCCCCTTCTTTTATAGCCTACCCATTTCGTTGGATAGTCGGTGTGGGGTTGTGGTCATTACACACTGCGTGTTGTATAGTATCTAACAATGGGTCTTCAATCGTAATTAAAAAGTCTGTGATGGATTGTAATAAAAAATGTGGCTTGTTGGATAGTAATCAACAAGTGGTGTGTTGGGTAGTAATCAAAAAGTAGTGTGTCGGATAGTACAAAATTGGTGTTGGATAGTAATCAAAACGTTGGTATTGGAAAGTAATCAAAACGTGGCGTGTTGAATAGTAACCAAAAAGTGGTGTGTTAGATAGTAGATCACTAAGTGCTGGATAGTACAGAAACTTTTCTGTTAAATTCTATAATTTTAAATTCCTATAGACACCCACATTACCCCATACTGTTAATTTCCCGCACACACCCATATTGTCACGTAACGTTAATTTCCTATAGACCTAAAAATATTTGTTTAAAACAATATCTGCCTATGTAATTGCAGAATCTACAACCGAGAAATATGAAATATTCCCGCAAGCATTCAGACTCGCAAAGGCTAACTCCATACATAAAGGTGGCAACAAAACTGTTCCCTCCAATTACATAACTATATCAATCCTGCCTGCTCTTTCTACACTAATTTGAAGAAACAAAAACATGTTGTCCGATATTTTCTTAGAATAAGTTAATCCATATAACCTTTTACTCGTGACTCAATCAGGTTTCCAAGCTCATCTGTCATATCAAACTGCTTTGATTAAACTAATAGGTGAATAGATAAACTCTGTGGATAATGGCGATATTATTGACGCAGTTCATATTAATTTGGAAAAAGCTTTTGATTTTGTGGATCAGTGATCCCACTATACTCTCTCTTGGTTTAAACCATATATCGATAGTCCTAAACAAATTGCTTGAGTTAAAAATTGTCATTTTAACTTCAAAAGAATTACTCACGAAGTTCCACATGGATCTAATTTTGGTCCGATTCCATTTCTAATTATTATAAATGAACTCTTATTCGATACTACTCTATGTCACACTGACTTATTCGCTGATGACACAATTATCCATACCTCTGGAAAACCAATAGATGATATTAAAATCAAACTGCAGTTTGATCAGGTCTCTAATTCTGAACGGTGTAAAGCTAATCACATGATAATCAAACAAGAAAAAACACTTCCACGAAAATTGGTATTTGACAACAATTGGCTAATAAACAGGACTTGAATTATTATCACTCTGTGGAATATAATTCCTTTCTTTGTCGGAAAATCAAATTCGTTGCATTTATTTAAGCATTCTTTTAAATCGTTACTGAGGGACGGTAATTGGTTATGAAATCTACAAGATCACGCCCCTGTACATACAATGTATTATATTTCTATCAACATGTTTTATTCAAAATTTCTCGCTAATATGTTCTTATATGTCTTTATTGTATGTGTGTTTTATTTCTATGTTTCTGGCTTGAAGCATAAATGGCAGACTGGTTAATTCCCAAATGCATAGCCATATCATTATAGTATAAATAAATTAATTAATAATTAAATTAATTAAATTAAATAAATGGGTTATTATTTAGAGAATTACAATCATTTTTAATTTTTGTATGGAGGATAGAATATTTCCTCTCACGATATTTATAGCATAGGAGTGGTTCACCTTTTTCCCGATTATAAGTCTTCTATATTCACCAACTGAAGTTTTATATTCTAAGGAAAGTAATTCCACAAATATCAGGCCTGGATATTTCTCATGCAAAATTTGCAATTTTAAAATCAAATTAATTATTTAGTTCTTATGTATTAACCTGTCTGCTCTGCAGTTAGAGGTAGTATGAAAAATCATAAAGATACAATGGGCATTGCCTGCCTATAATTTATAAAAGCTACGTAATTAATTAAGGTTTCTTAATTAGCAAATCAGTTTTGCATCTAGATTTTAATACATAATGCTTCCATATTTGTAAATATAAGATAAGAACGATACATAAAGAGAATGTTTTCTGAGCTGTAGATCTTGACTCCTCGATACGTGTTCCTATCAAATCTAATCGGTTTGCTATAAAAAACAAACATTGATATTAAGATATTTTATGTTCATAACAAGCTCTTTAGTCTGTGCAGCGTAATCTGATACTGAACTGAGACTGTATGCAATTGAATTACTCTATGTAACAGCAGACCATGTTGAACATGAATTTTCAATGTTTATTAGTTCCCTTTTTCCAATTCGTAAATTCGTTAATTGATCTCGTCTTCTAAAAAGGCATCCTCGTCTTACAAATATATGTTACCCTTTCCATCCATCCTCTCTCTCTCTCTACCCCCCAACTCAACCCTTGGTTTTGTTGGGACTTTATCCTCTACCACTCTCGGACCACAGAGAAAGCTTGAGAGATATATTGTTCTTGTTCCTCTTCACAATCGTAACTGCCCCATCCCCATCTCACATGGATAATATGTTCCATTATGTTTGAGAAACCTGAGAAGCACGGTGCTTCCCATATATAGCTTGGAGGTCGTGGGGGCGGAGGCCTGGTAGGAGGAGGAGGGGAGTGGAAGGCAAATTCATCTTCCTATAACAGGTAATGTTCCGAGGACAAGTATAAGCGGGAAGTTAGAAAATTCCCGCATCCGAAGTCCAGTTTGATTGATTCATAATTATATTGTGGACCGGAAATTATATAATATTTTGGCACAATGGATGATATTGCAGCATTACAGTATGATATGCATAGCAAAGTGTTTTTATTTTTTCACACTAAAATATCCGAAGATGAGAGCACTTACATACTACTGGTAGATCAAGCGTTAATTTGTTCAATATTTATTTAGTTTTCACAAAAGTAAGCATCTATATCCGGCTAGAGTCGGCATTACTTGGACAGAAGACGCGAATACATGTCTTTAAATACACAAACGTCTTTACCGTCCAGTTTTAAGACATGTTCATAAAACGTGCTAGTACCTATCCAGTATAAGATTAAAATGCATGTAGACTATAAAATAATGAATATCAAGTGAAAATAAGAATAATACCAATGACAGGGAAAGGGACAGAAAAAGTAGGATAGCAGCGGTCGCAGAAAAAGTATGCTCAGGCAAATATAGAGGTTTTTGAAGAATCCTATGGACACTGTCTAACTGTATGGACCAGATCTGGACTCGGTACCCCTACTCATGGCACAAAAAAAGGCTAAACTGTGTCATTAGACAAGTTGCTATAAAAGTTGTACGAAGAAACATCATAGCCATATGTTTAACGTGTTCATGGTGGATTTAAGAAACATCAACAGGAAAAGTCACCCGCAATATGATAAAAGTTCTATTTCCACGCAATTAGCAAAAAGTTTGAAACATCCAGTCAAACTCAAACTTTACACAAAAGTTGTTCTTAGATATACCTTGATAACTTCATGTACTTAGGCGTCTGGTAATGAAAGAAAAAGTTCATAATAGGTCTCATGTCCATTAAAAACATGAAACAGTGTGCACATTACAGCTAATTTTTTAATTTCCTAACATGTTGAAATGTATGACGCTACAACTTATATGTGGTGACTGTCTACTTCTGAATGATTACTACACAGAAAAACGTACATTTTAACAATCCGTTGGATGCTTTAGAAAGCATTTCCATGTCAACACACTACGGTTCTCCCCCCAATATCGTGTTAGTGCCCCCACCACACCCAAAAAATAAAAGAAGCAGCAATAACAAATTCTGGAAGAAATTTGACAGTGATGATAGAACATTGTTCTGACAAGAAACCATGTAACTGTCCATGCGAGTAGCTAACTACTTTATGCAACTACTTGAAATATTCTCTCTCTTTCTCTCTCTCTCTCTCTCTCTCTCTCTCTCTCTCTCTCTCTCTCTCTCTCTCTCTCTCTCTCTCTCATCTTGTGTTCAATCTCTTGTCGTAGTTTTCTGCTTCTGCGAAGGAAGAATACAATTGCAATAATAGCTGAATAACAATTTAAACATTTGTTAACAGCAATATTTTAAATTTCTTTTAATGCGTTTGGTTTTCCTCTTGCGTTGCATTTTAAATAGTTTATCATTATTGCAATTCTAATTAAAGCTTTGCAACGTGTGGAATGTTTTGCATTTCAATCTATTCCACCCCTTCATTCGGAATTCAATACATCAGATCCTTTCAAGTTCGTGATAGCTGTAACAGGTTCATTCCTGAAGAAATGTGTTTTGAAAATCAGGTTCAAGAGGATTTATTAGCCTGTGAAATATGCCACATCATGCAGCACCTTGTGTCACAAATTGACAGAGAACAGGAAATATGACGGAGGTTAAAGTAGACTATTATAAGATGAATCATATCTTAGGAAAATAATGTTGTTCTGGTTAGTGAGTAGTAACAAGATCGTCGTATTTTTCCAGATATTTCTTTATTTTCTCAATTTCACTCTCTAACGCATCTCTCCTGAGGTTATCTTTGTTCAATTGTTTGAACATAGTGTTTAAAGTTTGGTGTTTTACTTGTTCTTTCTCTTATGGTATGCAATGTTTGTATATTATTATACAGGGTATTTATAGCTGCCTAAAGAAGAAATTTGCATATACAACCTATTTTTCTGTTATTGTCATTCTGCTTTTGAAACTTACATTTTGCCAGCTTTTTCAGTAACATTCTGTTTAATGGAAGCTGTTTAATTACGAACTCGTTCTCTCCATGTTTTTTATGTCTTTCAAATTATTATCTTCCAATGACTTGCGTATTTGAATATCAAGAAGTTTTTTAACAAGGTGTCTAGTAATTGCATCGGATGATTGTACTTGTTCGCATACATTTATAACACGGTGTTTTTCAGTTAAATCATTGTTTATTAATTGGCATAGTATTAGATCTTTTTCCCCTGTTGTCTCCACGGTTTGAAAGTTAAGATCGCTAGTACTTTTAAAAGATGTCGCTCCGATTTAACTAACTCTTGAAACATATATTAGAGGCACACCGTGAAAATATATTATTTTTTTATTTTCATCATTTATGTTGATATTAAATATGTTCATGTTTCCTCTTTGTACTCATTTGTTGTGACCATTAACATCGTATAAAAGAAAGTTACCATGAAGAATATTCCTGACAAGTAGAGACTCTAGTAAACGCGAATAATAATAGCCATAAGAATAATTATTTGTATTATTGATCTGATGAAGGTAAATGTATACATTGTTGAGTTGCAAAATCCCACAAACTGTATCCGATTCATGGCTGTATGCGTCTGGCTACTTACCTTAGACTTGATTGTGTAAACTGTGTAACTTTTGCTCGGAACGAAGTTTTGAATTGTTCTTCAAGCATTCGATATCAATACTTTCTCCAATGCAGTTATGTGTTGACATATATTTTTACCTTTGTGCATGTACATTTCAAGGTTAAAAAAAGTCAGGAATTAAAACAGTCTTCGTTTAATTTGATTCTTATCGCTAATGTAATAGAACTTTGCATTTCAGTTCATTGGACATATTCTAATGACCAACAGCAACATTTATTTTCTGTATTGAAAAAGATGCATTACCATTCTTTTACAAATAGGATTGATAAAATAGATTTCCTTTGCATGAGATCGATAAGTGCAGCCATAAACGAAAACACCCGAGAGTTAAATATTTTCTCTGGAATTTATATACTTTCTCGTAACAATTCATGTTTGTTGTAAGCCTCTCCAAGATGTCTTTCTCCTTTAATTTCTTTCCCTTCTAATAAAATATATTTTACATATTCAACATATTAGTTATTTTTATTACTTTTTTTTCTTCCTGAGTGCGTTTTTTATCTCCTTCTAAATTTCTGCTGGGAAGATATTAAGTTAAATTCCTTAAGAATGATTTCGTTCTCGCCTAAGCCAAACTCACCTTTTCATCAATAATGTTTAACCTTGCTGTTGAGGTTACTATCTCAAATTGTTTTAAAATTAGGATGTATATCGTATTTCAAATGACAGCTTTAGCCATAAGCCCTATTAAAGTTGCACCAAACCCACTAAAAGCAAGAGGCATGATAAATACTGTTGCTATCTCAGCGATTTCTAAACTAGCTGCTGAAACACTCATCCCAAATGAGTTTAAAAACGTATATGCTGTTTAATATTTCCTTCTGCTATCTTTGTAATTTTCCATCTCTATCATCAAACCATTCTGAATTCGTTAATCTTTTACAACCTAAAATAAATAAATTGTCTGTCGGAGGTAGTGTAGAATACAACGGTGGTGCAGTTGGTTTCTTCTGTCCCATTTATATATATATATGAAATAAGCAAATTAAATTTACACTTTGCAACAGGTTTATCAGACTGATTTTGGTTGTTCAGTGGTGTGTACTAGATTTAGCATTGCTGATTTCACAGTTTATTTCAGTCTGCTTTTTAACATTGATGTTATTTATTTTGTCTGGAAAAATAGTGTGTAAGCAGTAAAAACGGCTCACATCAGAATAATCAGCTTCATGTCTTATTCAAATTCCATGCCTTTGGTGAACCAATTGATATCTGAAATAGCCTCTTCAAAAGAATACTTTAATTGACCGTATGAGCTGAATTAACCGTTGGACGGTAAATGGTACTACTTATGTTATTTGTCTCACTTGCAAGTTAGTACTGTTAGCTTATGTTTTGCTCTCGCGATACTGTTCGCTTTGCCCCCAACATCTCTAGAATAATATAATTATTGTATATGTATAACTGATTGTTCTTGACAGGTTTAAGACAGAACTAACTCTACTCTCGGTACACACTAATACCAAACCAAACACGTCAATACCACTGGTTATCTGGCTCTTGTGCTTCGCAAACTTGTTTCATCTAG
Organism: Margaritifera margaritifera; assembly: GCA_029931535.1. Classification (NCBI taxonomy): domain Eukaryota; kingdom Metazoa; phylum Mollusca; class Bivalvia; order Unionida; family Margaritiferidae; genus Margaritifera; species Margaritifera margaritifera. The sequence goes on from JAQPZY010001544.1 coordinate 3,659,475, forward strand.
ACATATTTACAGTTTAAACTTTCTACTGTTTCTTCTTTGGCTCATTCAAATTTCTATAAACGTTTTACAAGTTGTCTACCAAATTCAACTCTAAGTGGATTCTTCTTAGTTTGTGACGTTACCTTCTATGGTAATTTGCCAATCTTAGATATTTCTTCAGTTTTGTTTTCTCCACTTTATTTAAAGCAAATTATTAGTTGAACGTAAACACGATTTCAACCATACTGGTTGATGAATCTACACCATATTTCATTAACCTTTACATGGATTTAAAACTCATCTTATAATTATGTCAAAACAAGCAGTGGTACAATTTAAGTAGAAGCAAAAAGTTTTTAAAATAAAATAGTAATAAACAAATTATGGATACTAATAGCTGTCCTAGTTGCAAAGTCTTTGAAGCCATAACTGAAGTTAATAAAGGTAATGGTGCATCCTGTATAAAGGCGTACCTTAAAATGTGAAGAATTCAAAGTAAGGCGTAGTTTAAATATTGGATAAAGGAAACAAAAACGCGTTTATGAATAAATGAAACAGTGTGAATCAGAGAAAACATAATGATAAATAATTTTGGACTATTTCACATAGCAAAAGTTATGATTCTACAGGCATTCAATCTAAATATTAAATAAGATACAACATTGGAAAAACTCGATGTTTCATCTATTGATTTCTGCAAGGAATGCCTAAACATGATAAAGCCTGAAGGTGTGGATGAAGCTGATGTCAATATGGATGATGTTATTTCTTGTATTTCAATTGACTTATCCGACCCAAAACATCAGAGACAATGCTTTCAATGGACGAACGCTTGATACATGAAAACCTGTGATAACAAGTCTAAAAATTAGACGGCGTCATCTGAGAGATAGAAGAGCAAATAAAAATAGCGGCTTTTACAATTGCAAACGTTATTAGTGATACTATTATGGCTTACATATATTTAATCTCTATATATATTCTTTACTTTTTCTGAAACAAATAACTACATAATAGACATATCCTCCGGTCATAAAAGCAGTTGTTGCAATTGTCATGAAAGGACAATATGCACTGATTTTCTATATTTTCTTAACCCTCTGGGATTTCTTTTTTTTTTAAATTTAGTTGTTTGAATGCTATCAAGTTAGCATTCAATGCAGATAGAGGTAACTCCAGCTCAAATGATAGAAACCTAGTAAAGTATCTAATACCATTTCATGTCATGTTATCCTCTTTTAGCTCAAATCATCAATAGGTATACATTTACTAATGAAAGATGTTTCTGCCAGGATTGCAACATCTGAGAATGACTTGGATATTTTAGCTCATCTCGCATTGACAAAATTCTTACGCGTTTCTTAATTTGTGTCTTAATCATTTTTATCCAGCTCCTCAGTTAGTTATTTTCTTGCGTCTCCCGTTTCTATACTTATTTTCAACTGTTGCTGTATTCTTCAACTTTAAGGAAAATACTACTTTTTTTCTACTGCTAAAGCAAGTTCTTTTTTAAAGTTGTCTTTGATCCATATAAATAATGTAAAATCGACAGAGAGTGGTGGTAACGATTTTCATGATACATTTAAGAATCTTGTTTACGACGAAGATTATAACGATGAAATAATTGCTGTTGCAGTAATTCAAGGTCATGTCACGGCTGATAATTTTTTATGAGGAATTTGAAACTTCTCAACAAACATTTGCATCTGCCGCTTTAATGGATGAGTACAACACATTTGTTAGACACAGTTTAAAACTAGATGATGCACCATATCATCTAATTAAAGGTCATTGAAAATGAAGGAAAAAACATTGACTTACCATGAAGTAGACAAAGAGTCAACGCATGTTTTTAAAAAGTGTAATCCGAATAGATTGACGATCCCTAACTCTATAGCTATAAAAAAATTGTGGAAGTGACTTTTTGAAATCACTAGGCTGGACTAAAGAAGAGAATCAATTTATACATGCAAATGGTAAACCTATAAAATATCTGTACAACAACCTTTAAAACCTACCGCTGTAGTCCGTCAACAAGAGAGAGTAAGCGAGCGACACAAACAAACCACTTTACCAGTAATTAAGAAAAGCATAGATTATAATAGATGATTAAGATGGAAGAATACCCGAAGAGCATACATTATTTACTCAGCAAGAAGAGAAAGAATTAGCAGTTCATGCAAATGCCGTGGAAGTATTCAATTCAAAAACAAATATATGAAATAATGCATTGCAACGAATGACAAATAAATAGACGACATAAAGAAAGACATCAGCCAAAAAAAACTAAAATGCAACTAAAAATGCAAATTGTAAAATCTGTTGGAAAATACTTAAAGTAAAAAAGCACAGGTTTTTTGTCATTTCACATATCTAGATAGTAGCTTTAGAGACAACATTATGAACATAAATTCAAATGTTACAATAAAGTTAACATTAGGCGAAAGGTTATGTTTAAAGAAATGGTGTAACAATTGCCACGAATATTACAGTTATTGGAATGGTTAAATTAATTACAGATTATGTTAAATTGTTTTAGATGTATGTTGTTGTTTGATACTTTACTTTTAAAGTTCATTCATCAGAGAATGGTATTGAACATTCATACAGCAGTTTTCCTATCTCAAAGTAAATGTGAAATCTGTATATCGATTTTACTAACTCAGGTATACTTTCCTTGCTAAATGCCAATAATATATTCCACATCCAGCTGTGCCATCCAAAACTGCCTAACTAAGTTAATTCTGCCAAATTTTCATATCACACTGTGCTCTGAATCCGCCAACAGAATGATCACTATCAAATCTTCAAGTGTCGTTTTTAAAAATGATCAGCGGCTTATATGTAAAATATAGTAGATTTTCATCCCTAAAATAATTGAGTAATGTCTTTTTTTAAACTCGAGCGTTGAATTGGGTTGCAGGGCAAGGATAAGGTGTACTGCATGCTTTATTTTTATTTACTCATTTTTAATTTTCAATCTTATGTTCATTGTGTAATTGCCGCAAGTCTTAATACTGTAACTAAATCCTTCACTATAACATATTTACTTTTTGTTCTTATTGCTTCTTTCTTTTTCACTTCTAAACGTTTGTGTAATCTATCATAAGCTTCTTATCCCCCAGTTTTATATATTCACTCTTGTCTTCACCTATTTTCCTTCTTTTCTTCTTTTAGTTCTCTTCCACATTCTTTTTTTTTTATCAAAAGAGATATGTTTTATTGTCCAGCCACACTGACATTTATATGCTTCATCACCATGATATCAGATATGCAATGAAATATTTCATCGAATGTCTAATATTACTCTTATGTTTCTATGCACACTGTTGGCATGCTTTGCACTTCGTTTCACTTTTGTCCATCTCTTCTACTTTCGTCTTTATTTTGCAACTGTGACATTTGACAGTTTTCAATTTATTTATTTTTTTGTTTTTCTTTCTTTTTTTTTTTCTTTTTTTTTTTTTTGTTTTTTTGTACAATAGCAGAAATAGTAAGTAGTAAAAAGGTTTATGGGTACCCAGTCACTTTTTTTGTTCTTGATTTACCCGTGTATTCTCGATGGTATAGTCCTCGTTATCAAGTAGCCCATAGTGGAATAAATTGGATAGGGTTAGTGGCCTAGCAAGAAATTATGCCCCCACCCACCCCCGCACAATTTCATTCTGGGACCTCCTCCCAATAATAAATGTTGTTTGATGGGAATTTTGGGTCCCCCCCCCTCCCCTTGCAGTTACGAGGGTTGCTTGGGCGGTTGCTATGCTGCTGGATAGTGTTAAATCATCAATAGTCATGCTGGGTGGGTCGGTGGTATCAACCATCTTATCACTAAGCAAACAATTGTCACTCTCTTAAAACCATACATGTCATGACTTTATGTTTTTTTATTACATTAGCTTTTTTCTGAAACATTATTTACGGTATGCGCTGATATAGAACGATGATAGAGACCGCATGTAGGGAGACATTTTCGAGAGTAGACACGTATTAGGAACTGTACTCCCACCCCACTCCCACCCATACACACACACAGGCACATTATAGAAGGCATGGTTTTAAGTTCTTCGAGTAGGAAGAGGGAAACGAACATACATACATACATACATACATACATACATACATACATACATACATACATACATACATACATACATACATACATACATACATACATACATACATACATACATACATACATACATACATACATACATACATACATACATACATACATACATACATACATACATATGTCACAGGATGAAGCCTGGTTGGGACTGGATTAGTGAAGACACCGAAAGCAACTGCGTTAATAAGATGTTTATTTATAAACGCAATTTAAAGATGAACAAATCTGACACCATTATAACAAAAAGATAAGGAAAATTATAAAGTTCCTAAATGGAACAATCAACAACAAGTAACTCAACGAGAAAAATCAAAGATGAATTTAACGAATGGAATTTTAAACAAACGTGAATAACATCCTATCACCAATCAACAAATAAGAGTATATGATCTACACCCTAATATAAACAAGGTGTTATTAAGTACCAAGGGTGACCAAAGCATGTGATTTATGCACTTATCAATATGATACTCATTTATTCATCAATCTATTAACTCATCAATTTATCAATTCATCTAGCGATATTGGAATATGTATGAATTTATGGATCTGTCGTTCATATAACGATATTGAAATGGGAATGCATGAAATTATGAATCTATCACACATATAGCGATATTGAAATGTGAATACATGTAATTTTGCACAGATAGCAATATTGAAAATAACAATAAAATGAAACACGTAATATGTATAACTATCGTGGCGCCCATTTGACGACCAAGATGTATCTCCGGTTCCACCCGCTCTAGTCAATGGTCAAGGAGCCACCACGCATGGTCCACCCCTCCCAGTCTGTTGAAGGATCCCTCGAGGGCCTTCACATTTAACACAGACCCGCTGGTCGAGAAGCCTTGGTCCCTCGCATCGAGAAAACCAGTACACTCTTCCGAACCAACGTCACCAGACACAGCGTATACGTCACAAGAAACCACACAGTTCTGCGACTCCACAACACCAAACCATATATAAGGCACACAAGCACCACACAAGGCACCACACAAGGCCGCTAAAAGTATAACAACTAAACCGTGTAGTACATATGACACGGTTAGTACTTTTGCATTGATATATGTTGCGCATGCGCGCACATGAATTACATCTCGTTACACATTACATTAATCATTCAAAGCATGCTGCGTATAATTAAATAAAATCCGTCTGTTCAGTTACAACACATAGCTAACTTGAACCAGACTATAGTATTTCTAATATCATGGCGTTGTATGACCTAGGTATTGACTCTCTGTAGAATTTAGAATAAATTCTAAAACATCTAATATATGAAACAATTATGTCATATAAAACGAATAGTGATAAAGAATACTATCTTAAATTTCACATACCTCTACAACTGAAGATTTGCTCACGTAAAGAGGTAAGCTTTCTGACAAGACTCGTCGTAGTGTAATTTGTTTATAGAGAATTTTCTCTATATGTACCCTAGCTGTGACAGATATGCGCAGCAGCTAGGTACTTAGGTTTTCACTGCAGGCAATTTTCACGTGCAGCATGGGGTGAATCGCGCTCAGTATTTCAAAATAACTAGAGCCGAAAAAATAAACAACCCTCGAGTAACGCTCTAGTCGGAAACGAAACCCGAATACATTTTTGATCACATATACATATTGATATAAATCATACAATTCCGTGACAACATACATACATACATACATACATACATACATACATACATACATACATACATACATACATACATACATACATACATACATACATACATACATACATACATACATACATACATACATACAAATACGAATAGAAAAATGAAATTATGAAGAAGAATTACATCAAAATTGAGAGGAAAGAAGAAGCCGAGATAAAGAAGAATGAATCAATGAATGACAAGCAGAAAAGAAAATACAAAGAATAGAACTGAAAGAAGAAGAAGAAGAAGATGATCCTGATCATGATCATGATCATGATGTTGACTAAAATAACTCCAGCAGCTAAGACCACAAAATGATGATGAGAATAGATAGATGTTCTCATTGGAAACCTAGTATGTGCATTGGTCTTGGGATTATTTGCCTGTAGAAGCTACATTCTTTTGTAATTTATAGCACCAATCTACGTGCGATAATGAAACATTAAAAGGTTTGCAAAGAAAAAAAAATTAAGCTGCGGTCTCTGTAATACAAAATTGGTATTCGGTTGCTTTTTTCACAACGTAAAATGGTTAATTACTTGCTCTATCTAATATAATTTTGTTTTAGAAAAAAAGAAATGACAGTAATTTGTTTGCGAATACATGTAGATTGTTCATCGACTGACACTATACCATAAGCTGCACTTTAAAATAAGAAGCTTTTTCCCTATGGTAGTTTCACGCTCTGGTAGCTCGTTTGATTACCTGCTGTGAAAAGTATGCTGTATTGTGATAGCATGTGCACAATGGAGGCACATATCCAAGCACATGTTCATAAAATAGTATCCATCATGCAGGCTTATGCTATATGCACAAACTCACTGGAGTTCTACTGAGAAATGCAACGTATATGTTAACACCTTTATACCAAACAGGGAGGAAAATTCACACCTTTATACCAAACAACGAGAAAAGCGCCTATCCCTGGATCCCACATTATATATTAGGATATATTATTATACGAAAGAAAGATATATATAATTAAGCCAATATCTTTATATATATATATATATATATATATATATATATATATATATATATATATATATATATATATGCATACACACACATACACGCACACATAGCGGAGTACTGTATATTAGTTGGATTAGTTGGGGTTGATGATGAAAATGCAGTGAACAATACCATTAATTAACTTTTGTACATTATGAATCATGATTACTTCCCACACATCCTACGTAATACCTCATAAATAAACCAACCTTGAACCCGACTGGCTATGGAGCCGCAGTGGCTCAGTTATTAGCAAGCCGTACTTGCTACAGAAGGGTGCCGATTCGAAACCTGCCAAGACAGGACAATACAAGACTTTATTATACTCAGATTGCAACGTTTACAACATATAAGGTATATAAGAAAAATAACATTGTTATAGCATGTGATATCATAACAGAGATTACAAAATTTGGAAAACACAATCTAGGAACCTGAAAATATTTTTCAAGAGTCGTGTGTTACCTGTATTCATTAACTGATTGTATTTATAAACGTTAGTTCTGGAAAAATGTAAATATGAGGTATAAATTGTTGTCTTTCGTCATGAAAATAAGAACACTACAGAAGATAGTGATATTCATCACCTATTTCTTGCTACTGACAGTGTGTACAATATCTTTCGTTATAGAAAACATTAATCAATCTACCATTTTCAACAGCTAACCAACGATTTGTTGTCTTAAACTTAATTAATTTGTTATATATTAATTTTTTATTATGAAAAACAGATCTTTTCTAAATCCAAACTAGTTTTAAATAACCTGTAATTAAGACCTTTAGCTGCCCAAAGTTGTCTGTATTCATTTTTTATCGTAGTTCTACAGACTTTGCAAACCATTTAACTGACACAAAACTTTGATTTCTCCAATCGTAGCTAAGCATAACACCATATAATATAGACTTTACTTCTCGTATCCATTTATTGTCACAGGAATTATAACTATAATGTTTGTATAAGAGATCCCAACCAGGCACTTTACTCCAATTGTCTCAACACGATATATCCTTTCTGAAGAGGGCATGTACTATTGGAGAAATAGCAGAACCGGAACGTCTTCCTATTATAACATAGCTATCAGTATGCTGACATTTTAAGCAAGAGTTTGTACTAGTTTTGCTTCTGCAAATAAGTCACTTGCAATGATATTCCGCCTCTATTCCCCCTACACATGTACATCAGAATGTTCCAATACACATCTGCCAGACTTTGTGCATTTTTAAACTGATAGATTATAGAAATATACCCCAAACAGAACCAATTAAGGCACCAGTTTTTAAAACAAGGCTTCTATAAAAACATAAGGTATTCAATACGTGACTTCAGAAGAACGGCATCTATATTTACACTAAGCTTAGGCAAATGATACCTCTTTTCAATTGTACTTAGAGAATAATTGAAGGGTGTCCTACAGAGACATCATTTACTCTATATCTTGATAAAAGTAAATAATCTGAGTCTTTTTTATGCGAACGAGGAAAATAAATCATGATTTGCAGTCAAAGATGCATGGCTTTGTACGTATACGAGTTGAGAGATCTCAATAATCGAGTTACCAATTTAAATCAGAGCCAAGAAAAAAAACAATAACGTTAGTGTATTAAATTTCGTGAATATAGACAGAGCGTCATTTATATTCACATCAGGATACGTGCTTTGAACTCTTGATTCGATATCTTTGTAAATCTTTTCTCAATTTATTTTAAAATATTATTATTTTAAATTTGGGTCTTAAAGCTCATGCACATCTACATCCTTCAACGGTTTCACACAAAAGCAATAATATACATACAATTTAATAGTTACGAGTGAACGGACTACTTCCATCAGTGAATAAACCTGCATTACTAATGAGTTCAAGAAGTAAATCACCCTTTAATATCACACTCTATCAGCAGAAGGTATAGCCCTGGTTTCATCTTTATCTTGCTCCATAATAATATATCAAATATGCATCGTGGATACAGAAAAATGTCTCATAATAAAATATACTCTGCTATCCACGATTGTGGGAAGATAAAGTACTTACCTGGTATAATTACAAGCTAAATCTGGTAGCGTACTTTAAAGTTTAAAAAATAAGGTTTTTGAACAAGTTTATATTCATGCATAAAAGGCCCAATCATTATGTTGCAAAAAAGTTGTTGGAATATCAAATTAATTTTTCTTAGATCCAAGAGATAGAACCTTAAAGCACCAAGTGGATTTTATTTAAGGTAGTATTCAACAGTTTTCTCAAAGATTAGGAGTCAAAAATGCACTGATTTTGGCCTAAATGTACGCACATGCAGCTTTAATACGGGTTTTACATATTTACACCTGACGGAAGGTGAGAATTTGTATCGCCCAAAAAGTACGTGCGACAAGCCTGTGCTAAAGCAACATGATTTCCAAGATGTTACACGAAACACCCTATTCACATCGTATGAAATTCTTTAACCTGGTTATCATTACCCCCCCCCCCCATGTAAAACTAGACTAAATTAAAACGATTGTTTCACAGTTGAAAAATGTTCTTAAAACAACTTAAAAGTAGAGAGTTATTGATAATTATGAATCATTAGTTAAATTTAAAATAATAAAGACAAATATGCAAAAATTAAAACAAGAATGATTGACTGAATAATTCACATGTCCGAACTGTCAAAAACCCTCTTCTTGATACGAGGAAATAGCTGAAACACTATGCTACTGCATATAAAACAACAACACATATACAATCCTCAAACCTGAAACACTTACTAAACTATTGCATAAAAAGAAGAAAAGAAAGCACGATTATAGCTAAAAAAAAACTTACTAAACAATTGTATAAAACATAGAAAACATAGCTGAAAGACTAAACTACTGAAACCTTACAACAGACATAAACATATAAACTATTACATAAAAACAAAACAGTTTACTTACTACTGAAAAAACTATACAATCGTATCGCTGAGATAAACGGATCTGATAAAATGCTACATTTCGATACTGCAAAAACAGTACAGATAATCTACAATTCTTTGAAAAACATAAATGAAGCAACGAAACTACATTAGGATCAGCTCAACAGTTTTCAGAATGATGATACTGATATTTAGTGACTTCAACATTAAAGCAGCAATCTCGTTATCAAAAGATAACTTGTAATTGATTACAAGTTTGGATGAGATAAAACTGTGGTCAAAGTTAGTTGTGATACAAAACAACATTCAATAGAATACAAATTTTGATTTGCCTATTTCAAAAATCTAAAAAGATGCACTGCAATGTGTCAGGAAAAAGTTTTGGTTTACAGATCACATTCAGTTATGAAAACCTTGAGACAAGCAGCATTAATCCAGATGGAAAGATGTTCAAAACTTTTAAGTGAAGAGGAACTAAAATACGCATGTGACGTGGATTAATGCACAAATTTGTATTCAGCTATATTTACGGCACAACTCGAAGATCTCATCAACTTTACAAGGTCAGGATACAATAATTAATCAAAAATAGAGACAGAATTTGTAGGAAACAAAATTAGATTCAAAACAGCATATGGTAACCCGGTGTGTGAAGTAGCTGTTCTTCAACCAAACATTGAAATGGCAACATTTTACATCGATCTAAAAACATTAATATGTTTGAAAGGATTGCATAAAAGCTGCATATTGCTGAAAATAAAAGTGCTAGTTGTAGATACATGTTCTGGTCACTTGTTGATCAATCCAAAATGACTATCTGTTAAGCGGAAATTACTCTCTGGATATCTTTTATACCATTTCAAGTGGCTGAGAAAGAACAGTATTTAAGGTATTTTTACTACGATCCTGAAAGTACACTTGATTACACAAGCACCGATAAATTGTGAAAACAAATTAAACGTGACAAAAGGAAACTAAAATACAGATAATTGAAAGAATGGTTCACCTAATAAGATTCATAAACATTACATACGCAAGGTCGAAAAAGATTTCTCTATAGAAGGGTCTATGTTACTAACATACATGATTACCGGCGACCACGCATTGTTGACATGCAAGCATATCAAACATACCGTGATGGAGACAACTATATCCTGACAGTGATAGATGTATTTTCAACATATGCATGGGATTAGCGAGTTAACACAAAATGGGGACATGCCATACACGACGCTTGTGCAGACATCATTAAAATAAGAACGCGTGAAAATGATACAATTTGATCAGGGGAAAGAGTTTTACAACACGAAAGTCAAGAATTTGCTGAATAACAAAACATTTAATACTTTTCAACCTCCTTTGACAAAACAGTATGAGCAGTTGAAAGGTTAAACAGAATTCTGAAGACTAGAATCTGAAAGTATTTAACTCAAAGCAAAGACAGCATTAACGAAAATGAAGTTGATTCACACAACATTTAGCTAAAGGTGAAAACACAAATAAAATGTAAAATACTACTAGTTGGTTTATGATTTTTTGAGCAAAACAAACATCACTGAAAATCACATAGACATTAAAACGATCATCACGACATTTAAACTTCTTTCAAACTGTATTCAGAGTGGTATAGCAGCTAGTCACACAACTGCTCGATCAGCTATGCATTTTCCTGGATCAAAAATTAGCAGACAAATTTTGATCACATAGAATTACCACAATATTAACAAAAATCATATTGTTTTGGAACAAATTTTCACATCATGAAGTAAAAGCCAGTACATCTTTCATAGTATGCGGATATACAGAGTTTGAAAATCTAGTCGACACAAATATACAGTAGCAATTCAAACAGAGCTATTGACATAAATGGAACAATTAGATGAACCAACCATTTTAAAAATTCACAAATGTCACGAAGAAAAGCTGATGGAGTAAGTGGAAAAGCGAAAGACAATTTACCAGAGATGCAGAGATTGCGTAAAAGAAACGAGATTTATACGTTGTTATCAAGAGGGAAATTAAAAGATTAAATATTGACATCAACACTGAATTACAGTGTGGAAATAAAGTAAATAGAGTATTTATGTATTGCACAAGAGAAGCCAATTCCAAAAACAAGCAAAAGATTATTTTAAACAATGGACTGTAGATATCAAAACTAATCAATACAGCACCCTGTCATGGTCCCGCAACTCAACTCATTTTAGCATTTCAGTGAAGCAGGATATTTCGAAAATATGTAACCAGATTAAAAACAAAATTATTACACTGAAACTCAATTTTTCACTGAACCTTTTGGAAACCTACACCCGAACATTTGGCAGTGATGAATCAATTAAAAGATACAGATCCCAGTGTGACGTGAAATTTTGGCAGAATCAACTAAACCGGGCTATGATGGATAGCTCGCAATAGCTTTTGTAGATTTCACACTGGCATTTGATAAACATATTCCAGGTACAAAGTTTGTGCAGGCCTTTTCATTTTTCACTCATTCAGTAAATTCTATACATGTGCTTCCTCTTATCGATTAATACCTATATTTGCAATGTTAAATATTCAATCTTATGAAACATCGACCTAGTGCTTTGCTTATTTCCTGTCCAAATTTGGTATGCACAATTTCAACCAAATGTTCAATGACATCATCCATTTTACCTCTGTTCGTTATGTTCACAGGTTTTGTTCTAAATTAAAATTCTCTGCATTCACCTTTCTCTCCCTCGTGTGTTGGCATCTTTATAAATTTGATCGTTAACTTTAGCTGAACGTTTACAAAACCAAAATGACGGATTTTTTTTTTTTTTTTTTTTTTTTTGCATTATTACTTTATTAAAGTAGAGTTTAGTGTCGTTCGAAAATTTCATACAGATTTGTATCGTTATCACCATAAAATCTGTAACTCGTTTATATTATTCGTGAAAGCATCTTTAAGTCTTTAAGTAATTATTCGGTTGCACTTCCTTATGACTTTGTAAACGTATTGAATGGGGCTTGAATGCTTTTTTAACGCTCGTTGGAATACACATATTGGGGTAAAAATACAGCGCAGGTATGTTAATGAGTATAGGTACCTAGTAGATGGCTCTTGATAGTCATTTTAATTAATTAGTCAGTTATTATTGTATTTGTTGTGCGTGGGCAACAGCCTACACCAAAAAGGCCTGTACTATTTCAATCGTAGCAAGTGTTTCAGAAATGTAAATTACCATCTACTCCTAAGCTATCAAAAGACTATCTACAACGGTTTGTTAGGTTCCAAAACTGGTTTTGATAGCCGGAGCCTTTGAGGATGTGACTAAAAGTATGTGCTTAGACCATTTTTGACTTTTTAGAGCGGGTTTTAGTATTTGATTTGATACCGAGATATACTTGCATACAATCAATTTGGACCATGATATATCAGTAGAAGACGATTCAGATCGTAATACGCCTACAGGGCAAGATTCAAATGTTGGTCTATGATGTGACCATACGATATCCTGGTAAAGTTCTAAATGTGCAAACAAAAATCTGATTCAAACGATAGACGCAATAGATACGTGGCTAATTTTATCACTCTCTCAGCCATAATCTCTCTTGGCAAGGAGTTTTACTATGAAATCTTTAAAGGCAAACGTCTATGCAGAAAATGTTAGGAAATATTGTTTTTTGTAATAATCCATCTGTGAAAACAATGGGACATTTCCCATTCTACGAATTTAATTAAATACATTTGCAGTAGCAAAGTACAGCAAGTAAAATATGTGAAGTACATGTGCGCAGAAGAAGAAGATCACAAAATCTAGTAACTTACCTCCTCAAAAATTCTGACATCGTATGTGTTGTCATCGTCCGCAAAGTACACGACACTTGTTGTTGTCTTGGGATCAACATGTGTTCTTATCCAGGTCAGAGCTGTGTTTCTCTGTGAAACGCCTCTAGGAAATTGTTCTTTCCCGGGAATATTTTTAAACCTTGGGGGAGTTAGGGCATGCATGTGCGTATACCTAACTTTGCAGTTCTTTAAAAGTCTTTCAACAAGTGAGGTCTTGTTAACGGAGTCCTCCACTAGAATCCAATGTATGTTTTCCACCAGTCTAAGAGTTTGGCACAGTCTTGTTAGATCTGCCTTTTGCTCCAAACGAGTGTAAGTTGGTGATATGATGAAAATAGTAGGTATATCTTTCTTTGAGCCTAACCGATCATCTTTATTTTCCCGCTCCGTCCGAATGTCCACCTTTTGTGATTCTGGCCCTTGGGGGGAATTTTTGTATTGAGTAATAAATATCAAGGCTTCTCGACGATCTGGATTCCACTTTACTGAGTCTGCAATATATATATATATATGTGTGTGTGTATGTATATATGGATGTGTGTGTGTGTATATATATATATATATATATATATATATATATATATATATATATATATATATATATTGTTACGACTAAGGGTTATGTAACAAAAGAAAAAACTCAAACAAGCTTTCAAGATTTAAAATACAAATCTTTAATTTCCTAAAATATTAAAATATTTCAACAAACAATTAAAGTGAAAGAATTAAAAATAACTGACAGTATAGAATATCCTTAAAAGTCCTAAATTGGTTTTAAGTTCACTGTTCCGGAAGTTAATCCAAATATTCCGAATGTAGTATTCCGAATGAAATAGTCTTCACTGTGCTAATATGTTGATAAGTTTAAGTATATCCAAATAATCCTTGTGAATCTGGAATCTCACAAGTTTTATAAATGTTTCCGATAATTCCACGGAGCTGTATAATAATTCAGATTAAAGACAGTACTGAATCCTAAATGTACTGTATTAATAATAAATAAATCTCCAAATAAGAACATCCCACACACAAACTGAACCAATTTCATAATGACCTCTCTATTCACAAGTAACTATGAAGAATATTTAAACACAGGATTATTTCCTATATATGTAGCATTAATGCGTAGAATCGAAATAAAAACCCATACTACGTCTTCAAAAAACAGGGTATTTCAGAATAATGCAACCCTCTCCGAACCATCAGGAATTAGGATATGCGTAATTCTGCTAAAGTGCTCGAGTACCAGTGTTTTAAACAGTAAACACTGTATTGATTCATTTTTCGAATGTGACCTTAAACTCTAATTCCTAGTCAATATAATGTTTACTCCTAAAAGTACAAGAACTAGGTCGAAAGTTCAGCATTGCGCGCGGAAAAAACGTCACATGACTAAAGCTACAAGCGAATAGGTGAAATATTGATCGAGGCTACCGTATGTATACTCATAAGACGACAGCTGTTTTGACTAAGAAGAGAGATCATAAACTAATAAACTATACCATTATTAAAAGGAAAAATATATATAATTCCGTAACAATAAATATATATATATATATATATATATATATATATATATATATATATATATATATACACATTTCTTTTTTGACACATATTTATAACATGACACTATAGGAAAGCAGTATTGGTTGTTTTACTTTGTATTTACCACTTAATAAATTGTATCAATACATTGACGCACTTTTATAATTTTATTGAATGCATTTCTCAATTTGTTTATATTTATTTTTTTAGGGACAGTGAAGAGTTTTTATTGATTTATTCAGACTTACAAATGTGTTTGTGTATACAAGTGTTGTATATAGATGCTACGTTGTTTATATCTTGCCCTATAAACAATGATGTAAATGACATAACTGTGACGTAAAATTGTTTACTTACAAAATATTTCTAAAGTATAATGTATTTGCCTGGCTTGGTTTGCGAAGAATAGATCTTCATAATGAAAGATGGAATTTGAAGATAACATTTGACAATGTTTCAACCATCAAATAAATACCTGCACTTTTAATTTGCAATGCTATTACTTCAACTTTTCAGCTACAAAATAATGCTTAGTTTTATTAGACTACGACTTTTGTTTACATTGTTATTAGGTATGACACGTCATCAAGCCGTTGTGACGTGAATAATGTTATTAAGAAGTAAGAACAATAACGGGTTTGAAGGCATTTCAGAAAGGTTACGAATTACATCCAAGGTCTTTTCTATCTTGCCTGAAGGCATTTCACAATGATCACTAATTAATTTCAGAAAGGTTACAAATTACATCCAAGGTCTTTTCTATCTTGCATGATGGAATTTCAGAATGGTTACTAATTACATCCAAGGTCTTTTCTATCTTGCCTGTAGGCATTTCAGAAAGGTTACTAATTACATCCAAGGTCTTTTCTATCTTACCTAAATGCACTTCAGAAAGGTTACTAATTACATCCAAGGTTTTTTCTATCTTACCTAAATGCACTTCAGAAAGGTTACTAATTACATCCAAGGTCATTTCTATCTTACCTAAAGGCACTTCAGAAAGGATACTAATTACATCCAAGGTCTTTTCTGTCTTGCCTGAAGGCATTTCAGAAAGAATACTAATTACATCCAAGGTCATTTCTATCTTGCCTGCAGGCATTTCAGAAAGGTTACTAATTACGTCCAAGGTCTTTTCTATCTTACCTAAAGTCACTTCAAAAAGGGTACAAATGACATCCAATGTCATTTCTATCTTGCCAGTAGGCACTTCAGAAAGGTTACTAATTACATCCAAGATCTTTTCTATCTTGGCTGAAGACATTTCCGAATGGTTAACAATTACGTCCAAGGTATTTTCTATCTTGCCTGAAGGCACTTCAGATAGGGTACAAATGACATCCAAGGTCATTTCTATCTTGCCTGAAGGCACTTCAAAAAGGGTACAAATGACATCCAAGGTCATTTCTGTCTTGACTGTAGGCAATTCAGAAAGGTTACTAATTACATCCAATGTCTTTTCTCTCTTGCCTGAAGGCACTTAAGAAAGGTTACTAATGACATCCAAGGTCTTTTTTATCTTGCCTGTAGGCATTCCAGAAAGGTTACTAATGACATCCAAGGTCATTTCTCTCTTGCCTGAAGGCACTTCAGAAAGGGTGCAAATGACACCCAAGGTCATTTCTCTCTTGCCTGTAGGCATTTCAGAAAGGTTACTAATTACATCCAAGGTCTTTTCTATCTTGCCTGAAGGCACTTCAGAAAGGTTACTAATGACATCCAAGGTCATTTTTATCTTGTCTGTAGGCATTTCAGAAAGGTTACTAATGATATCCAAGGTCACTTCTCTCTTGCCTGAAGGCACTTCAGAAAGGGTACAAATGACATCCAATGTCTTTTCTATCTTGCGATGAAAAGGGACATATTTGTGCACTCAAGCCCATATTTCTGTACATTTTACACAGCTGGATTATGTAGACCTGCCGTCACCTGCCTCCTTCGCTGTCATCATCAGCCATTGTTTTATTTTTTAGTTCTCCAGGTAGGTGCCATCTTCAGGATAGGTGCTGTTACTAATGTGCCATGCATTCTACTTCAATATTTGTATATAATATGATTGAATCAATGTATCTCAATAACGTTTTGATATGCCGGCAACGAATCCGAAGCTGATTTGAATTAACTTGAGCATTTTAAGAGGTGATGTCTAGGTTCTGATCCTTATTCGTATAGTTTGCTTTACTGATTACAATTTCACCTGCAGTTATTTTTGTTCTTGAAATAGATATATATATAAGAAAGTTAACGTTTTTGTTGAAAAGTACCTAACAATCTTGCCAGACATTATTGTTCCTTTTTATACTTGGGTGTACAAGTCACACAATGACTGTAAAATATGGTTAATTTTGCAACATGGAACGCGTCAAGTGAACACATATCATCTGTTATATCAATGAAATAGACATTTCGACCTGAAATTGACTTTCTCTTCATATACATGTATACAAAGAAAAAGAAATACAGAAGTATGTGGGTTGGATCGTGTTATATACACGCACATATAAGCAGTTTTTAATATATTTTCAGATAAACCAGTGCCATAGTTCTCCCTCCCAATTATACCGTACTATGCTGTTTTAGCGGAATTTGTATTCAGTATAAGGAATTCTTATTGGTCATTGCGTATACTTGTCTAATACAATCCATTCAACAAGCTCATCTTTAGAAGTAATCAAACTCTGAATCGGTGTGTACAGATATACTTTCTGGTATTGTCCTAACTATAGCATAATCTTTTAAACAAATTCCTTTACGGCGTTCTTAGCCCACCCGTCATTCGCAATTATGTTTTTTTTTTCCATTGTTCAATCAAAAGAATCTGCCATTAAAGCCCAAGCGTGTCAAACTTGTATTATGTTGGATGTGTTTTTATTGTGTGCATGTTTATAAACTGGTTGTAGGATACGTTTGTGATACAAGTATTTTATATTTTTAATTTACTTTAAACTCTCCTATTTTATATACAATTTGAATGATTTTTTAATTGTAATCGAGTCAGGTGTCTTTGTGGAACCTGAAAAACACAGCAAATCTATAATGTATTGTCTATATGTTTTCTTTTAATTTTAATTCTAGGTAAAACTATTTTACAATTATCTAATGTTCCTAAGATTTGCACATTTGTAATAAGAAAAACATTGTATCATAATTATGATTGCTATTGATTGATGACATATGTAAAATCAGAGGTTATGAAAAATGGCAGAAAATACAGTATACAAAATTGAGGTCATGGATACATAATGAAGATTTCAATTTTTTATTCCCCGCATATGCTGAGAATTCGTAGTGAAATCAAATTCAGTCACATCAATCTCCATCGGTATCTCCTCAAAGGTATGGACAGAACATACATAGACGAATGATTAAACAAATTTTTTTTAATCTCTGTATGTCACACTTTACATGCTACGTGGGAGATTCTAAGCTTTGCCTCTACAACGCAAACATCCGGGTCTTTTTCAGTCGGTGCTTTTTTAAACACTGTCATCTTATTTGTAAAAGAACTCATTAACGAGATACGATGATGCGTGTATAAATATGATACGCCACTGTCATGAGAGAGAGAGATAGAGAACAATAATATCACAGCGAGAGACCTCACTGGTGAGGATTTGTTTCTTATTTACACACACATACGGTAGCGTGATTGCTGAACTGTTCATCTAAAGGTTTCAAATTACCATTTTTATGCTGACAAAAACACCTGGGAAGGTAAGGTTTCTTCATAACACAGTTTTAGTATTTTAGATCTTTTCAATAGGAGTCTAGATAGTGCATTGACAAATCTGTAAATGACTTTTCTGAAGTGACACTAGCGTGAAATAACACCTTCGTGCATTAAAATTGAAGGTTCTCTTGCACATAATTTGCCAAGTTCCAATCATGGGAGGAGCAAAGGAAACAAGTTGAACCGTAAAACGGACCCAGAATGTTAATATATTTTCCTTATTTCCGGCAAATGTTTCAAATTTGTAAAATGTTTACGACTGGTGTGCACATTCAATAAATTATCAAATGAATAAAATGTTACTAATTATAAACAAAAAATGAGTTTATAGAACCGACAAAACCTGGACTTAAACAACGGATACGAAGTATATTGACCCTTGGGAAAATCAGACAATACTTCATTCCCCACTCGTTCTCTCTTTCTCCCAAAGTCTTCCCGTATAATTTCCTTAATTTTCTTTTCCGAATATAATAACCTCTTAATTGTGAATTTTTGCCTTAATATGTCCCTAACAAAGCAATTCTAGCTAGTTAGTGTGCGTTCCGAATTGTGAGATTTAATTTACACTTGCAACTAACTCCTCTCAGGGCCATTTCATCCATAAGCTTTAAATTAAAATACTCAACATCCCTAACACTACTATCCCAATCCCAACCCCAAATACCCAAACCGTGACCAGGGTGCCTGATTTTTTTTTTTTTTTTTTTTTGAACGGCACTTTTAACACATTTTTCACTATATCATGCTAAGGAACTGGGAGATATGTTCCTTTCCCAAGGAAATACATACGCAGCCAACCCTGGCTGGCCTGCGAGGATATCGAACCCGCTACCATTGGTTTACGAGTCCGAAGCTCTATCAAGTGAACTACAGCAGCTCCAGACCAGGGGGCCTGAACCCAACATCAGTAACATATAATATGTGTTTTCCTACAATGGCTTCATTAAAAATAGTTGGGGTATTAAAATATATCTGAAAATGTCACGGCTATTGAGACTTTAGTAAATTTGACCAATGACCCTTCCAACGGTTTGTGACCATTTTTGGTAACAGACAGACGGACGTACAGATGGAAGATATCACAATATCCCTCATATTTAAAAGTGTTGGAATATTAAGGCAAGTACCTAATTATCAAATGCTAATTTACATAACATAAAAACATCATTAACGTAAGCTACTGTTTCCATGTACAATCAAGGTTGCCTGAAGCTGCTGTTTCCATGTATAAACAAGGTTGCCTGAAGCTACTGTTTCCATGTATAAACAAGGTTGCCTGAAGCTACTGTTTCCATGTATAAACAATGTTGCCTGAAGCTACCGTTTCCATCTATAAACAAGGTTGCCTGAAGCTTCACAAAAATAATTCCCGATGAATTATCCCCTTGACCTTCAATTATTATTATTATTATCAGCACAATTATTTACCCGGCGAATTCCGTATCTCCAAGATAATTCTTATAATATACTTTTGAGAGTATTATTACAACGACAAAATATATATCCTGCAGATGAAAATCAGTCAGATAATTAATATATTAGATGGAGTTCAAGTTGATTTGTCAATAACCAACATTTTGTAATAGTTTATTTTCATATTTTAGACATTGTACATAAAAATGACCGACAATAAGAAAGAAGAAAAAAAACACTTCTTTGCATATAACAATGCAAATACAAATTATAATGATTAATAAAGAAATTGAAAATATTGATAATATAAAGGAATTTGAAAGTAAGTATGATGCAGACAAAGATATTCGCTTCTCTTGGTTTGTTTGTTTGTTTACTTGTTTGGGGGTGCTCTTTTGTGTATTTGTGTGGGGTTTTTTGGGGGGGTGTTTGGGGTTTTTTTTGTTTTTGTTTTTTTGTTGTTTTCGGTAGTTTTTACAGGCAACATAACTGAGAAACAGGAAGAGTAAAAAAAGAAGAAAATTTACACATTAATATTATGTAACGAGATTGAAGAACACATGAAAAGACTACTTATTCAAAATCAATCAACCGTTAAAATAAATCTACATTTCTGACACTTTGAAAATAAACGTTCTATAGAAGCAATATTTACAATGCATCTATTTGGTTTAAAATATTTTCCACACAGCTGGATAGAGACAAATATTTTGTAGGATGTCGCTTCTATCTTTCAATGCAACATTATAAACTGTGTTACTTTTCACATTGACTTCTACCATGTTTTGATTACTAACTTCAGTATAGTTATAAATAAGAAATACCATAGTCACAAATATAGCTTACTAACTTCAGTATAGTTAAAAATAAGAAATATCCTAGTCACATAAAATGCAGATGACACGCGTATAAGACAAGATACATAAGGGCAATCCCCCGGAAGAAAAAAATAATTAAAAAAGAGTAAAAATGTTTTATAAATGATTTCAAAATACACTGGTTGTAACGAAATTCAAGTCTCGTATTTTCTGGGTCTAGTAGTATCAAGTGTGCGCAAATTTTCTGACCGTACAATCGTAAAATTCCGATTCTTTAAGATTCAATTTTAATTTTTAAGTTAGACTGTATCTACTACGAATCGATACAACCAAACACGTGTGTGTGTGCGTGCGTGCGTGTGTGTGTGTGTGTGTGTCTGTTACAATGGTTTACTTGTATCAAATGTACACAAGCTGTTCTTAATGTGTAATTCCAATATTAAAGATTCCATTATTCTCGTAAAGTTAGATTATATTTATTAATATTTATTACGTATCCGCTCTTTTGGTGAAATCGAGTTCTATGTCTGTCTATCTCTATATATCTCTTGCATCTGAGGTATGGTGCGGACATGACTAAATTATAAGCAAGTGCCAGCAAAATTAATATATGTATGCTATGGACGTACTAACAGTATACGTTGAATTACATAAGATCAACGTAAATTAAGCAAGCATGTGCTTATTATCTTTTTGGTCAACTAGTGATAGAAGTTCACCGCTAATATTGTCAGCTATTGTCTAATTTGTTAGTTTACTTACCTGTATCGACACTCTCCTTATAAATTACATATCCTGTCAAACAAAGAAAACTAATAACTGGAATATAGATCACTCTCAAAAAAAGTCTATGTGATCTCATATTCAGTGTTTATGCACTCTTTTTCAATGAACCACAACTTAAATAAAGCAAGACATCTCCACGATGCGGGTTGTTACTAAAACACGATATCGACAGAATTCTTCCGGAAATATGCGCGTGCTCTATATTGGATACGTCAAGATCCATATTTTAAAAAAAATTAAAAGAAAATATTTTGCACCAAGCATACAAAATAAAACAGGGTTCATTATACGAGGGGTATTTAAAACGTTTTGAATAATGGTGCGCAGTACAACAAAGTTCTTTGTTAGTGAACAGTATATCAATGCATCCCCTTAAGGTACGCCCCATGCACCTCTACACACTTTCTCAGTCTGATTATCCAATTATTTAATGCCATTTTGTATTCACATTTTGGTATGTTGTTCATACACTGGAAAACTGCACTTCCAACCGCATGGCGATTTTCAAATCGTCTGCTCATCAGCGAATCCTTGATAACGGGATGCAGCCACAAATCACTTGGAGCTAAACCATTACTGTATGGAGGATGTAGCAAAGTTTGGTTGGTGTGCTCCTTCCGGAAGTATGTCACAACGGCGGATTTATTAGCCGGTGAGTTGTTATGGAATACATGGATACCTCGGGTGGTTCGGTTGCGTTCCAAAACTTTTGACAACACTTTGGAGGCATACAAATATCCAGTGACACCAGCAGAGTCAGGCACAGGTACTTGGACAACCGGGACTTTTTCATCGATAAAATAATGCGTTTAAAACTCTCTTGACAGTCCGACTACGTCGGGCGATTTGTGGTCTCTGCTCGTTTTCTCCGATCCAAACTTTATTTTTTTCTCTTGAGACGGGTTCAGAAAAGTAAATCCATGTTTTATCACCTGTGACAATCTTATTCAAACGTCTCTGGGCACTCTTTTCATATTTGGCGAGTAGCTGTTTGGAAATTTCAACCCGAGTCTATTTTTGATCATTCATCAACAAATGATATTTTCCAGTAGCACATCTCAAATTATGCTACCCAGGATAAATAAAGGATATTATTATTTATTTACTATTATTGTCCCCATGTGTCATTAAAATTAATTTACTCCCAAGAACCCACTTACTAAAACTCACTCATTAAAATCATTAATTTGGCAAATATGCCAGAAAGGTTCTCTGGGATCGTTGATGCGTCAATCAACTTATTGCATCAATCAACTTATTGCATCAATCAACTTATTGCGTCAATCTACTTGTTGCTTCAACCAACTTATTGCATCAATCAACTTATTGCTTCAATCAACTTATTGCATCAATCAACTTATTGCGTCAATCAATTTATTGCTTCAATCAACGTACTGCATCAATCAACTTATTATTTTATATCTGCTTTAGATTGTTCAACCTGAGCATGAAATTTGTTGTAGTTTTCATCACATCACTAAAGTCTGTAATCGATAAATCGTTACTTGTTTTCTTGGCTTTTATCATGCTTTCATACACATTTATTTTGTTTTTAAAGTCGTCAAATATTTGGGATTATTTCTTTTAAATCATATTCTTGTGCAACTCTGGCAGAGTATTCGTGTTAGCTGCTATATTGATGCTCAAGTCTGAAATTAATGTCCTAAAAACATATAAAAGTCTTTTAATCTCTTAATAGCTTTGTTCGATTTTATTACTGAAATCTTTCTGAAACTGTTCCAGTTTAAATTGTACCGTGTTATACTGTGTTCAGTGATTTTGGTAGCTCCCAATATCACTCTCCTAAGTATATATTTGGTTGAGGAACCTCTGTTCAATTGCTTGTAAACTTTGTTGAATGCTACGCATCGTAATTCTGCTGTTTCTCTTGCCATTTGCAAGGTTTCGGTAAGGTTTAGACAATATGTTGAATAATTGTATAAACATGTCTTGAGCATCTAGGAAAAGGTTCTGTTCTCATCAGTCTGATTTTGTACTTCTGAGATTTTATTAGCTCTTTCAATGCTGCTATGTTCAAACCGGTAAATTTATTGTCGTGTTGTTCCCACCATGCAGTAATATCTTCTAAATTAGTATCGTCTAAAGTGTTAAGTCTTTGAGTATCAGCTCGTCTTTGTACAAACCGACTAGCAGATAATTTAACAGGACCGCGTTAATTTTAAATACGGTTGTTGCCAAGGTTTACGTCACGGTCAATTGTTTCACCTAGTGTTACATCCTTCTCCTAAAAAGAAAAAGAAAATAAAGGCACTAGAGCGTTTTAGAGATATCTTTGTCATCATTACATTATTTACTTAATGTCCAAAGTACTTTTCCATCTTCCACTTTATTGCTGATATTAAATATGTTGATGGTATCCCTTTTTGTAATTGCTTGTAATGACATTAACATTGTTTGTAAACAACAAAATTTCGGAGATTAAAAGATGTTTACCAGGTAGAGACTCCAGCAAACACGAATAATAACCATTAGATTAATTTTTGGTCCTATTGATCTGATCGAGGCAAATGTATACAATTTACGTTTCAACAACCCACAAACCGTATCTGATTTAATATGTCCTTACGGATCTATGGCCATTGAATCCTAAACATTTAGCATTTCTGCTGGTTATGTACACAATTTAATTGTTACTCATAGTTATTTTATTTTCTATGCTGTATTTCAAACATCCGATATATCTACTTTCTCTGATGTTACCATTTGCAGTCATTCCCTCTTTGACTTTATTCATATACATATCACATCTGTAAAAACCATCAGATAATAAAACAATCATTGCTTCATTCTTATCCTTCTTTATGTAATAAAATTATCTTCAAGTTCATCTCATATATGAAATACCAACAACAAAAATATTTTCTGTAACAAACTGGATATACCACCATTTCAGCTATAAATTTGACCGTTGAGAGAAACTCTTTTACACAGAGACCAGCCCCTTAGGATAGATCTCTCTCTTCAAAATTCGTCTATTTTAATCTATATTTCCATGTTTATGAGAGAAATTTAAACATCCAAGTGTTGAGCCAAACACGCAGGCTCCCAACGTCAAAGTTTTTCTGTTCAATTTTGTATCTTTTTTTGTAATAAATACATCTGTGTTCCCCGTTTCTTCCAAATCTATTTTTCTTCCCTTCCCCCGCAAATTTGTTTGCTCAATGTATGAACTTTGTGTCTTTTCACCAATATATATATATATATATATATATATATATATATATATATATATATATATATATATATATATATATATTATATTATATCAGCTACAAATCACAAGGCAAATAGCAGTTTTTCCACTGGCACTGGATAGAAAAAGATCGTTTAAGTCAGGGTTCCACACCAGTTTTGCACTGCTTTTTATCGGGGGGGGGGGGGATGATAGATAGATAGATAGATAGATAGATAGATAGATAGATAGATAGATAGATAGATAGATAGATAGATGGATGGATAGATATATAGATATAATAAACAGACATCTTAGACCATGAAGTTGTAGTCGGTTTTATTTACTGTAGATGTTGTGCTATGCACAGGCTCCGCGTTTTAGGCTGTGCTGTTTAGTTATAACTCTGGTACACATTGCTGTCGGCATAATTTTTTATTTCAACATTTTTCTTGGGTTTGAGTTTCAGAATATAAATATAAATCGTTGGCACATTACTTCTCATTTACCAAGTGGTATTGATTTGCAGTTGCAAAACATTTATTTAAAACACATGTTGTCTGGTAGTAATCCATGTGGTATTACGATGTCAATTGTCAACTGATAAATATAAACTAGAATAATTACCTTTACAGCTTCTTTAATATCCACATGTGACAATGGGGAAACTGTAGCCTAATTAACCTTTTAGAAAAGTATATTTTAGTCTACGACAAGACCAGCGTTTAATGCTGCTGATTGTTTTTGATTCAGTCGATATTTGTCTGCAGGTAAAACTATGATGTTTATTAGCACGAAACTTAAGTATTGTTCTAAAGTAAGTTTGATTCAATGTCTTTCGTTACAGTGTTAACAATTTTGTCCGGTCAAAGCCCACGTGCTATTAGATAGTCAATTATGAACTGGGTGAGAATGGAACCATTATTTTCCAATTTGTCCAGAATCCACGTTGGATGGCCGATGTATTGACATCTTGAATCTTGAACAATTTCTTCAAAAGCATTGTGCAGGCAACTGTGAAAGCAGGTTTAAGCGCTGCATGGTAAACATACATAATAATAACTTTTTTTTACCTCTTGACATTCATCTCTGGATAAAAGCTATATTATTTATATAACTATAAATGCTGTGCTTTTGAACACGCTAATTGTTAACTGGAAAACATTAAGCATTTATGGAATTTGGTTGTATGTAGAGCGAGCACTGTCAGGTTGAATATTGATTGATTGTTCATTGCTAATCCAGCATCATTTACAACTGCATCGTGCTCAGTACGTATGTTCAAGGAGTGCTATTGGAATAATTTTGATTACAATGTGTAGTTATATTCAATTTATTTTTAAACCAAATAAAGAAAATACATTAACATAACCACCTACAAAATAATGCATTGTCCTATTTGAACTTCATCAAGTTTTATTTTGTCTTTCATGCTGAATCTTGTGATGCTTAAGAGCCTTCTTTTTCTTTCTTTACTCGTTCAACGTTCGCTTTTTAGTTCCTATGAACGTTCTCTAAGTCGTAGACTAAGTTCAGTTCGACTCTTCGTGGATCTTTGGCTTTTATGAAATAACTTTTTCAGGTTCTTTGGCCTTAGGTTTACCTTGGTTTTTCCTTGTTCGCCTTTCACTTATTTGGAAGAAATTTTTTACAGATAACTATATATAAATCTAAATCGGAACCAAATTGTAATTTCTAGTCACTTTACAATGTGACTCTAAATAGTACAAAATACAAATTTGAAATCTAATTGTTTAAAAAGGTAGGTACAAAGAAATGTTGTTGATGTGAAGGTGAGAAAGAAATGACTGACTTTTGCAGAACTAGCATCTATTGTAAACCTTGTTATAATGAGTAAAAAGAAAGAGTTACAAATGGGGAGAAGGAAACCCTAAAACGCTACAAATGTTCAATAGATCAACACAAGAGACAAAAAGCCAAAGGAATGAAAGCCACAATATTTTACAATTGGCAAGAGGTTTCAGTGATTGAGCACGCCTCAACAGAGCCAACCATATTCAACTTACTTAGTGTCTTTGCCTGTTAAAATGTTTTTCAAGGTGACTTTGTTTCAGATAATGTTAATCAGAATTAGAAGCAATTACAGAGCTGTGAAATTAGCAGACTGAATAGCAACATAAAAGATGAAGGTGAAATTGGTTATAGCGTTTTGCCTGTAACAGACTTTTTATTTTTTTATTTCTTTATTTCACGTTAAGTAAATAAAATAATGAAAACGATACGCTGTATGGCACAAAGGTCTTACGCGAAAGCTAAATCTGCATGATATTACAGACAACATATGGCTCATCATCAATTAGCACGTTAAAAAGGATATATATATATATATATATATATATATATATATATATATATATATATATATATATATATATATATATATGAGATGATCTAGTGAGTTCGGTATGCCTTGAAATATTAAGACAAAGCAGACGTGAGAGATTTGACGGCAAAGTCTGGACAAAGTCAAACACTTCGTCACACAATTAACTGTGACGTGAACCTCAGCTATAATCGTCTTACAAATTTCCTGTTAAATTAAGTGATGCAGCTTTAAGTGAGTTTGTACATAGACGTATTGATAATCAATAAGTAAGACTTTGAGGGATAATAATGTAAAAGATATTTAATATGCGGGGAACAAGCTGACAATAAATTATTAAATAACAGCCATTGAACAGAGTGGCAACAAAAGAGCCGCTAAAATCTCAGAGATAACAAACGGTTGATGAAAACAGAAGAAAGCTGCGAGATTCTCAAGAATGGTTTCAACAACGGTTCAACATATTGTCTAATGCTATGCAAACATTGCAAATGGTAAAAGACAAGGAAATAGAAATACCTAACCAAATACAATATTTACAACCAAATGACTAGAGGATAAAGAGTCGAAAAACTACTTTTGGGGTGGGGTGATTTTGGAGAGACAAACAATGTTTTGAAGCCTATTGGAATCCTATAGCACTTAACACACTAAACTGGAAAAGTTACAAAGAGATTTGAACAATTTTAAAAAAAAGACCAATAGATTACAAATATAAACAAAACTATTTTAGCACAAAAGTTACTGTCTTCAACAAGATAACATATAACACTAATGCTCTGTAAAAGTTGCAGAGGAAAATCGATGTAACAAAGATATCCAAGCCGATAGCACACAACAAAAACAAAATAAACGTGTATAAAAGATTTAGAAAGGCTACGAAGACAACTTACGATTTATATATTACTGATTTGAGTCATACGATCAAAACGATGAAATATTTTACATTTGTTGAATTTTACAACAAATTATGCAAGGAAATGGAACAATCTAAATAGATACAAAACAGTATGTTTGTGTAGAAGTGATTAATAATATCGGAGTGGTACAAGTTAATATTGACGAATTAGACAAAAGGATGAAATACGTGAAAAAGATTTATCCATGAATGACTTAGAACAAACGTTTACAACAGAGATATGTG
This sequence comes from Margaritifera margaritifera, assembly GCA_029931535.1. Classification (NCBI taxonomy): domain Eukaryota; kingdom Metazoa; phylum Mollusca; class Bivalvia; order Unionida; family Margaritiferidae; genus Margaritifera; species Margaritifera margaritifera. The sequence goes on from JAQPZY010001544.1 coordinate 3,687,957, forward strand.
CATTGAAAACTGAAATATACGAATTTGGTTTTGCCTCATATGACTGATTTGACACATTAAAACCAAAATAAAGGAATCATCGAAACATTGAAAACTGAATTGAACACGAATATAAGCACAATGAGTCTTGCATTAGATGTTAGAATGGATGGATTAAATACGGAAATCGATTATAATAAAAATGGAGATCTAAAATAATATAACATTATGCCAGGATAGATATTTATTTGCGATTTTCACATTGTACCAATTCAGGCATATCCATATAGCACTTAAATAATTTTTTCTCGAAAAGGTGTAAATAATGAAACAATATTAAAATATCATTGAGGTCATTCTCAGAGTTTTACATTAAACTCCGCAGCTGTATCTCATTTTGTTATTCATAAATGTATTACATAATAAAATGGCAGCAGCGGCAGTAATGATAGGAGAAGCAATAGTTAACCGCCTAGTATTTGCAAGAAGCAGCAATTTGTTCAGATTATGGATTTTGTTTCCCTTCATGAACCCATCAACTATGAAATATATCTCTTGTCATTGTTCTGTATGATTTTTATATCTTGGTCTGGGTCATTTTCAATTAATATCTTGCCTTGGTCATTTTCAACCAATATCTTGCCTGGGTCATTTTTAAGCAATATCATGATGAACAGTTTGCTATTATATCTGGACAATTTATGAATAGATAATGGTATTTATTTTGGATATTAAACATGCATTCGTTATGTGGTTGCGCTCCACAGATATTACGTACTTCTGACAGAGTGACAGATGTAAGGTGAAGTTGTTTGCAGTTGCAACATGCACAGTGGAAAGAATGTTGGCATACCTCTATGCTACTTTCATGTACTGTGGCTGAAATATCTTTAAATGTTGTAGTTGTGGAGATTGTGCATGATCTAACCACACAGCTGATCAAAATGGCTTCTCTCATATGCTCGAAAAAGCAGCCTAAACTAGTCCTAAGTACACTAACTTTAGCGGTTATTTAAATAGGGAAAACGAACTTTGCCAGAGTGGGCAATACTAGCTTCTGAAAGTGCAATTAAATAATTACAAACTATATTTTAAAAAACTAAAAACGGTTATCGGCTCGTTTTAAACAATTTACCGTTGAAGTTCAGGAAGTGAAAATGACCAAGCGGAACTAGCAGTTGTTGATAGGTGCACGTCTAAAGTAACGTAAAGCTGTATATTCTATAACCCAAATTACACCCATCAATCATATACCAAAATAAAGGGCATTAAAAGCTATTTTAACAATACCTAAAATACACAAGTTTTTTTTTTTTAAATAGCCAGGATAACCAGTGAGGAAAACTTGAGAAATTCTTTTTCTTTAAAAACTAAACCCTGTGCAAAGTACGAAACTGTAGAGCGCAACCTGTGCTGGACCTCAGTAATTATTTATTAAGTGATCGTGACGACGTACCTTTTGGGCTTGTTTTTTGCTGTCTTCTACTTTTTTAAAAAGTTTTTGTTGATTTCTTGTTTATTTCTTATAAATGAAACATATATTTGTTTAGCTCAAATGTATTTCATCTTTCTCTGTAAACACAAAATATTTGTTTCCTTTTTTGTCTAAATTATCGAAACACTAGTTTTGCAGTCTTACCAGTTGTACTGCAATATATTTCAATACAATCTATTGCTCTGTAAACTATTACTTTGTATCTCTTGTGGATTGATTTAAGGTAAATACATAACTCTGGTGTAATGTGTGTGACTCTTTTTATTGTCAAGGATGTGTCATGTTGAATCAAGGATGTGTCATGTTGAATCTTCGGTGCACATTACCAATGGCAAGATTGTTCAATACAAGTTTGTGCCAGATACTCGGTCTCCGCATTTCTTAAACGCAGAATCTTTCGAAATCACAATAAATGACATACGAAAATTGCAAATGATAATAATTATATAATTTTATCATAGCATCTCTTCTGTCATTATGTCGATCGAATTATGTAAATAGCCTTTTGTGTTCTGCTATTTATCACTGGTGAATTTGACATTTTCAAGTAAGTTTTAGAAAAAACATTTTCTTTTTGTGTTTGTTTATCTGTGATGACACAAATTTTTAAAAAATATATTATTCCAACGTAATGGTAGCTTCAAATCTTTGTAGTCATTAGACCATCTGTATTGGAATATAATTAACATTTCAACATGTCATTCTCTCTCTATTTTAGTTACTCAAGGATTTAATATAGTTTCTCACAGTTTCCTCAGTAACAGATATGACATGAACACTTTACCTTTGACCTTTATCATACATCTTTGCAAAACTCCTATCCTGCTGCCTATATAGAGTATTCCCCTTGTGTAGTTATATATGGAGTGCATCACTTGACATCCACAATTTTTTTTAAATTTTTTTTTTTTTTTTAAAATTTTTTTTTTTTTTTTTACAATAGATCTTTGTCTACGCTCTGCGGTCATATTTTGTGCTATGTACATTATGAATATTTTTGGGATATTTTTATAAGTGACTTCCTAATGAGCGTATTGTCATAAGCCGTATAGTACAAATATATCCCATGTTATATGTCATTTTTTGGCACAAAAGACGTTACATATGCCCCTGATGCCGGAATTAAACGTAAACTCCCGATTCAGCCATGTGTAAAGAACTGTGTAAACATCATATTTTATCCCCTCAATCGGTCAATGAATGGCATCATATCATTAAGAAATAACATATTTACAGCTTAAGGAGCTCATATAATATAGGTTGTTGTATATGAACTGAAACTGACATTTAAATAATCCGATAAACTCCAGTAAGAGGCGCGAGGGAGGGGGGTTGGGGGAGGCAATTCCCTCTCGGGCGCCGGGATGGAGGTTGTCAACTGACATAAAAACTGTTCTCTGTGGCAAAGTAGGGCGCCACAAAAAAAACTTTGCTCCCAGGCGCCTCGGTAGGGACACCACTAATGAACATTTCCCCCGAGCGCCTCGAACCCTCGCGCCGCCTCTGAGTAAGAGAGTGCAAGTTTTGCGTTCATCAATGATAATTCTATAGACCACAATCACCATTTCCTATTAGTGAAATAATCCAATCACTACGCAAACAGTAAATTGAAAGGACACTATCAGCAGAAAAGTAAAAGTGTGCATACAAAATACTGCAATTTAATGGGAGCGGATTTAGTTTGAACGTTGCCCATTTTTTTTTTTTTTTTTTTTGGGGGGGGGGGGTCTAAATTCAACTATATTCTAGTTGACATACATTGTTGAAGGATTTTTGTATATTTTAATGCGAGTTCTTCAGGTTGTCTAATAGCTTTAATATCGAAGAAAAGCACAGCATTCATTTTGAAAACAACCAGATTTCCTACAAGAATTGCAAGAAACAGCTTCCGAGATTTGCCATAAAAAGTGCAAGAAAAAACCTCCAAACATTCATAAGATTTGTTTCCCCCTACAGATATTTATTGTAAGAAAACTTTAATTGTTGCTTATGATAAAAATCAGTGAAAAAAGTGTATCAACAGAATGAAACATACTTGAAAATTTGGACAACAAATTAAACTTATTTGCTCATGAGTAGGCCACATTCAAACTGCAAGTCTGAACTAGCTTCTCCGGTGCTAGGATCAAAGGGTTCACGTTTTTAGAAGAAAAAAAAAATTAAGACTCTATGAATTTGATACGTAATTTTAATGAAAAGACTGAAAATGCAACACCTAAATCTGGCCAACCATCAAACGTTCAAGAATTCCATCTTTGAAATGAATGAGCCCTGCAAGAAAGGTGCTTGAATTTTGTCTGTGCCTGATGTTTTGTCTTCATAAAATAAGACTAATATCAACTGTTGCGAACTGACCAGGGTACCAGTCTCGATAATGCGGAAACTTGAATACCGTACGTACATGCAGGGCCGTCGCAAGTTTGCGCTAGAAAAAACGGCGCCCCGGGCGAGCGTCGCCTTCGGCGCCCCTTACTCGGGAAAAAATACCACAAACTCCGCGAAATGGCGCCCCTCAGGCTTGGCGCCCCTGGCAATCTACCGTTTCACCCGCCCCTTACGACGGCCCTGCGTACATGTAATAATTTGAGATCGGGTCATTGAATAGAATATCGGCGTCCTTGTCTTATTTCTAGAATTCTACATTTTTTTCGTTACATTTATTTATATCTTGTATTTGTACAATATGTATTGTAGACTGGTCGATTATGGTTCTCGTCATCAAATACGTTTCATCCTGATTTCGTATTCAGTATGTATCATACGTGGTATTTAAATCTCGCTACCATCAAAGCATGTTTACGCCTGACAATGTTTCTAACAAAAATATCAAATTTGTATCAACTGTGACAAAGACTACTGCAACACCGAAGATTAAGAAAACAATGCGGGAAAAGGTAAAGTTGCTCATCTTGCTTCTTCTTCTTGCAATTATTCTTTATTTTTTGTTTAGGGAGGAGGTTGATATTTTAGATATCGTTAGAGCTGTTTTAATTGCTGCTGCTGCTGATGATGATAATGATGATGGTTATGATTATGACGGGGGTGAGGAAGAGGAGGAGCTAAACGTGATTTATAAGTATTCTGAATGTGGTAAGGAAAATGGCGCTCAAACTTGCGTTATAATTTTACCTCGTATCCTAGCAACGTTTGCTGTTCACGTTAACCATGATATAATAAAAGTTTCCATCCAATATGTCAATACCTCCATATACGGCTAATCGTATAGATAAACATTAACGTTACAACGTCGACACACTGTTTGGCCAAATATGGTGACACTTGATTAGTGGTGATCAATAATCTTCAATATTTATACATTTTACTACATTTTTTTTATCCACGGCATCAAAGTTTGAATCGAGATCATTTAGTAATATTTGCATTGACTATGCCACAAAAACAATTGACTTAGTTTGATAGAACAGAGTTAAAAATCTGTTTTGTTCTTTTTATTACAAGTCTGAATAATCAGTCATGTGATTGAAATTGGTAATGATAGATTAGCCCTATTATTAATTAATGGTCTGTCTGCCTGTGCACGCGCAACTCGTTTTATGTTTGACCGAAGTACTGTTTATTGTCATATCTACCGTTTGCAGTAGCGATACGGGTCACAGAAACAGTTAAGATGACGAAAATTATCGTCACCAAGTGAAGTGAAAACGTACATCAGAGCAATAGTAAATTTAGGAAACAGAATCAGCCGTTATAACCTGACCGTTTTCTTCGAAAACGTTGACCCCAAACACGCTCGATGCATGCGGAGCTAATTATGTCCGTGTTCAAAGATGTTTGCTACAAAAGGGAAGGACAAATTCGTCCCCAAATAGAAGTCAGAAAAACCAGTAATTGGACTATCTGCCACCGAAAAGGCGTGTCTTACATAGACTTTCAATTTCAGTTTTGACCTTTATTAATGTACGTCATCAAATAAAGAGTTATCCGTAACTCGGTCCTTTCGTCCAGTCTTGAATAGTTTTCAGTTAAGCTCTAAAAATCTCTCGTGCATAATTAAGTACATCAGACAAGGTTGGTAGTTAAATGAACTGATAAACTCCAGTAAGAGAATGCAAGTTTTGCGTTTATCAATAACGATTTTAAAGACAAAAGTCGATATTATTTACTTACTGGGAGAAATGTATTACCACAAAAACAGTAAATTCAAAGGACACTGTCACCAGAGCAAGTGAAAAGGGTGCCCTCCTAATTCTGTATTAAAATGGGAGCGCATTGAGTATTGCCGTTGTTCAAGCCGATTTGTCCTGTAATTCATATTTCTTTAATTGAACTCAATAATATTTGATAGACATTGACGAAGGATTTTGTATATTTTAGTGTGAACTATTCGGGTTGTCTAATAGCTTTAATATCGCCATACGACTTTTCAAAAAAAAAAAAATCATTTTGAAGACAACCAGATTTCGTATAAGAATCGCAAGAAAAGCCCTATAGAGATTTAATATAAAAAGTGCAAGAAAAAGCAATAGAACATGCATAACAATATTTTTAGAGGCTATTTATTGTAATAAAACTTAAATTGTTGCTTACGATAAAAATATTAAAATAATGAAACGTTCTTGAATGCTTGGATAATAAATTGAACTTGTCTGCAGATGATTGTGACCCATACTGAAATTGTGAACTCGAAATAGCTTTTCAGCTGCTAAAATCAAATGCAACGTTTATTAGACAGACTTATCCAGTACTGTGACTTTTGGAAACTTAAAGTCAATCTTAATAATACTGAGGTAATGACTGTCCCCAAAGGGCGGGTACTTAAGAGGTTGTGAAAAATGGTACTTTAGGGACAAGAAACGTAAGGTTAGTTCTTATTATTAGTACTTAGTGGTTGTTTTCTCATCTAGGGCAGTTTGGTACAAATGTCAAAAACATTAGCAGAACAAGCATCTAAGGCAGTGCATGGTCTGAAAGGTAAATTGATTAAATTTGGAAAATTGTCTGTAAATATTTTATTTAAAATTGTTGATACTAAAATTTTGCCAATTTTGTCATGCCTCTGAAGGATGAGGTTTTAGCGAAACCCCTGTTGTAGAAAGAGTGCATGATAATTTTTTAGCGAAGCTCTGCTGTAGAAAGAGTGAATGATAATTTTTTAGCGAAGCCCTGATGTACAAAGAGTGCATGCTATTTTTTTTAGCGAAGCCCCTACTGTACAAAGAGTGAATGTTAATTTTTTAGAGAAGCCCCTGCTGTAGAAAGAGTGCATGATAATTTTTGTAAATATGTCTGACTGTTAGGCAAATAAAGTCCTAACAGTTTTGTTATTGGAGGATTAGGCTAGAACTCTCTTAAATCTGTATATATTTTCAGACATATAAAATAATGGTTGAAATTATTTGAAATGTCGGATAATTAATTGCCAAAATTATGTCATAAAATACAACTCTCTTGACTTGAGGGTACAAGTAGTAGTTCATCAATTTGGGTTCATAATGTTAAGAAATTTTTATTGAGTTATGGTTTTGGTGATGCTTGGTATAACCAAGGACTGGGGAATAAGGAAACGTTTATGAATATGTTAAAAACTAGATGTAAAGATATAGTTATACACAACTGACATGCAGTGGTGAATAGCATGGACTGACTAAGAGTATATTAGATTTTAAAGACAGATTTATGTGTTGAAGATTATTTGCTTTGTTTAGACAAAGCTTCGTTTAAAATATATTCTGTATTTTTTCCGGGTGGGTGGGGGTTACTTGATGTTAAGGTAAATTCATGACGCTTTGAGAAATTGAAATATGAAGATAGACTCTATCCATGCTGTAATCTAAATATTGTGAAAACAGCTTATCATTGTATTTGCTGTTGTCCAATCTTTACAGACATTCAGGTGAAGTATTTACCTCTGTTTATCTGAACCAACGTGAAGAGAAATTGTTGATGTCTTGAGATGTAATCATAGAGAAACTATTGTATCGGTTTGTAAGTTTGTATTCTTTAGCAGGGAAAAAAGAAAACTATTATAAAAATGTAAATATCCACACTTACAATATTTGTACTTGTTATACTCACCTCATATTTGTTTATTTCTTTAATTTGTATGTATGTAATTTGGGCAGGTGGCTTATATCTGTTATGATAGAATTCTCAAGAAATTTTTATAACTCAAATTTTTATCATTCAAATTTTATAATTCTTTAATCGATGAATTTTTAAGGAATTTTTATAAAGAGTAAGTTTTCTTTTATAATTCAAATGTTTATAATTTTTAATAAAACAGAATTTTTGGCGCTTGAGTTCTCTAAAACATTATAGTACAAAAGTGTACAGCATTGATATTTTACGGTAGGAGTGAGATTTTTCTGACAATACACAGGTGGGATATTGTAAAGGCAAAATTCTGATGGTAGCAAAAATTCTTTCACGTCTACGTAATTCAACACCTTCACCTGACCAGCTCAACAACCTTAGTGTAAAGAGCGTAGTTCAGCTAACCTGTAACCATTTTTGGAAAGGGGAATGCGTTGTATGAGAGTCTCGTGAAAATCTCGTGGCTGGAGACCTCGCTTTAGCCTGTATCGCCTAAACTCATGACCTTATATAGATTGTGATGCGCATTCCTTGACCAAGAACTGGATATAAGGCGCTGCGCGCCTTGAGAAAATAGTTGCTACGTCTCTTTCTACATTTGAAGAGTTGTTTGTGCTTGCAGGTAAGAGAAAATTGTTTTATCATATTTTAAAAGACTTTTTGTAAGATTTTTAGGTGCTGGAAGGTATGTTTCTTTCTCTCTTGGAACATTATATGTTTTTATTCTTAATATTTAATTGTAAATTATATTCTTGTTTGGATTGTGAAGATTTTCTATTAGTAATTTATATACATTATAATTGTGTAGATTTTTAGTAGGAATTTATATGAATTGTAATTTTGTGAATTTTCTACTGAAATTATAATGTTGAATTATTGGAAAAAAGATTTGCTGCCAACTTCATGCGTTTGATAATTAATTTAGAAATAATGATACATGATATTTATTTCGGTCGTAATTCGAAATATTGAGTTTTACTCTATTTTAAGTTATTTTGGCCATCTTGGGTTTATTCAATATTTAGTAATTTACATCAGAATTCAAAAATACAGAAATTAAATAAATGTATGAAGTCGGCAAGCTTTGAATCAATATATCAATTATACGTGTATTCTTGTATTTGGAATATATATCTTCCTATGCAGTTTTTATTCGGAATGTGTTAATTTAATAAAAGTTGCTACGTCTCTTTCTACATTTGAAGAGTTGTTTGTGCTTGCAGCCTCCTTTGTAGTTCGAACCCGGTACCCCTCTCGCACCCCAGCGATGTAACCAACAATACAACATCGCAAGGAGTGACACCTCCGCAAGGGAGGCCGCAAAGACATCTTGCTGGACGACCAAAATCCTTTCCTAATAAGTAGTGAAGTGGTGACAATGCAAAATCTTACATAATATATCACTGAAATAAAGTTTTCTGCAAGCAAAGGAATCATATGTTAGAAAAACATTAAATCTCTATTTATTTGGTACGTCAGTAATTTTAATGAAAAGACAAAAAATATGACGCAACTTTGACTATGTTATAGTCACCTAAATCGAACCAACCATCAAATGTTCAAGAATACCGTTTATGAAATATATACACTCTCCAAGGAACGTGCTTGAAGTTTGTCTACGGCTGGCTATCTGCCTTTTTGAAATGGGACTAAATCACATGCTATGAACTAGTCTAGGTACCAATCTCGATTTTGCAGAACATCTAATAGCATGCGCACGTGTAATACTTTGAAATCAGGTTATTGGTTACAATATCGAATTCCTTGTCTTATTTCTAGAAATCTAGGTTTTTTCGTTAAATTTATGGGTCTCTTTTATTTTTAATATGTATATTGCAGACCTGATCGATACGTCTCTTTTCTTTAAATACGATTCATCCTGATTTCATGTTCAGTATGTTTGATTTTGCACGTGGTATTTAAATCTCAGAACCATTAAAGCATATTTACGCCTGACAAAACTTCTAATTCAACAAAATCTCAAATTTGTACGAACTGCTAGTGAAGAAGACAGCAACACCGAAAGTAAATAAAACAATGCGTGGAAAGGGGAAGTTGGTCATTCTTCTGTCTCTTACAATTATTGTTTTGTTTTGTTTTTGTTTTTTTTTTTGTTTTTTGGGGGGTGGGTGGGAGGTAATATTTTAGATGTCGTTAGAGTTGTTGTTGATGATGACGATGGCGATGATGATGACGATAAGGATGATGAAAAGGAGGAGGATGAAGTGATTTATAAGTATTGTGAATGTGGTGAGGAAAATTGCGCTCAAATTTGCAGTAATATTGCCTCGTATCCTCACAACTTTTTCTGCCATGGGCACATCAAGTTTTGCCCTTAAAGGTTTCAAATATTTTAAGCTTTAGTTTCTCCTCATATGAACCATGACGTAAAAAAAGCTTTCCTACAATGTCTCAATACGTCCGCATCTGGTTCGTATTGCTAAAAATTGATGCTGCAACGTGTTTGGCCAGATATGATGACACGAGATTAACGGTGATAAATAACTCCAAATAATTTTGTAATTGACAATACTTCTTGATACACGGTATCTCAGTTTGAATCGAGAACGTTTAACAATATTTGCATTCGTTACGCCTCTAAAAAAATTGACTTTCTTCGATACAACAGAATTCAAATCTGCTTTTTTTTCTTTTTATTCTGTTCGCCAATTACAAGTCTGAATAACCACTCAGGTGATTGAAGGAGGTACGATCTGATTAGCCGTATTGTTAATGTTCTGTCTGCCCGTACACAAGCTTATTGTCATTACTACAGTTTGCAGTAGCGCCCAGGGACACATATACAATTTTGAGGACGAGAAACTGACGCCATCAAATAATGTGAAAACATACACCCGAGCATTTGCAAATATAGGACACGGAATTGGGTATAAAAACCTAGCTGTTTTCTTCGAATACGGAGCCCCCAAGCATACCAGATGTAGGCGGAACTATTTATATCCGTGTACAAATATGTCTGCCACAAAGAGAAGGACATATTCAGCCCTAAACAGAATTCTAAAAAGCCAGGAGTTGGACTATTCACCACTGAAAAGATGGGGTGGACGTAGACTTTCAGTTTTAGTCTTGACCTTTATTAATTTATGTCATTGAATAATGTGTTGTAAGTGATTCGGTCTTTTTTGCCCCGTCGTAAATAGTGTTCAGTTAAGCTCTAAAAACTCTCGTGCATAAGTAAGTAGATTACATAAGACTGGTAGTTAAATGAACCAATAAACTCCAGTAAGAGAATGTAAGTTTTGCGTTTATCAATTACGATTCTAAAGACAATGATCACCCTTCTTTATTTAGTGTATCAAACATATGACCACACAAACAGTAAATTCAAAAGACACTGTCAACAGAGCGCGTGAAAAGCGTGCACTACTAATTATGTATTAAAACAGGAGCGCACAGATTAAGCCAATTTGTCGTGTTCATTATATGTTTCGTAATTCTCCCATTTGTCTCTTCGTTAATTCGTTCGGTCATTCATTCATTCTTTTTCTATCTCTCTCACTCTGCTCCAACATTCCTTTGTTCGTTCAGTTATTTGCAGATTATTTATTTTAAAAGTTATATTAATATAAAGGATGACTGCTGAAATCGCAGATATAATTAATTAGATTATTAATGGCAATCTAATTCAAAATAATACAGACAAAAATAAATTCTCAGTAAAATCCTAACGCATGTAGTTATAATTCTCTCTCTCTCTCTCTCTCTCTCTCTCTCCACGTTTTAAGGATTTTAAATGTGTTACCTTTATCTGTTAGTTTAAATACATTTTACAGAATTCGTACATCTTTAAGTTTTATAAATTATCATTTTGTACTTAGTTATGCATTTATTTCGAAGGCTTTATCTCACTAATTTTTGTGCAGTTCATTTTTACATTTTTGGAACATAACCTTCACAGCCACTTTTGTGCTGAGGTGCCGTTACCATAAAGCACTACTACATACATACATACATACATACATACATACATACATACATACATACATACATACATACTCTCTCTCTCTCTCTCTCTCTCTCTCTCTCTCTCTCTCTCTCTCTCTCTCTCTCTCTCTCTCTCTCTCTCTCTCAGTAAATGTTTTTCCTGAACAACCATGTCTAAGTTGCCATTGAGAAAACGAAAAAGAAGAAAGAATGATACATTTTTGGGGAGGTAGTCAAGAATTTTTAGAATGCTACAAAACGGCTTGAGAAATTAATTCACAAACTTCATAACTTTCGGTGTTTTTCAAAACTGATCACTTCTATTTAGGCATTATGGGATTGCGGACTACATGCAAGATTTACTGACTCAGAAATTGAAGACCTTGACAACGTGCAGAAACTACGCACCTCCGAAACTGAAGATTTGACAATGGAAGTGTTCCAATGAGCTTGGACAATTTTACGTTTTTAAAAAAAAAACAACAAAAAAACAACAAAAAAAAACACCTTAACACATTTTACAAAGAATTTCACTAAGTTCAAATTAAAATGAAGATATGTCTTAGATTGACTTAGCAAGTCATCACAACAAATACATAATGGGGCCAATTGTTTGGAACTATCTTAATAGTATACATACCTGTCCGTCAAGCAAATTGGTTATAGACGACTTTCCTAACTTCGTGGATATCCTTGAATCGTGCGCCATGTTTCTCGAGACTTCACGCGCTTTTTTGAGATACTGACGTCATCAGCTGGGTCTCTAGCGTTCGTTGACAATGACAGCAAGTGCTGATTAAGAAATATTTGATGAAATGAAATTTAAATACAATTCAAATAATAAAAAAAACACAATTCAAATGGCCAATTTTACTAATGCCATATTTGCCTCAAGTTTGTGGCCGTGGCGTGAGTGTTAGCTGTTCAAGTCAGTGCCATTGTTTACATGATGGTTTTCTTTACCTTTCTATTAGTAGGAAATCCACGACAGAGACTTCTCAGACGACAAAGGCAATGTAAAAACTTCGTTTCTATAACATGCACTTCTTATATCATGTTAGAAAAAAATAAATCAAATGGAAGAGTATGCAGTATGAAATTCTTTATTGGATTATTGTAATATGGGGGGGGGGAATCTTTGTTGTGACATAGCCTGAAGAAAAAAAATCTTTTAAAAGTTCAGCGTATCTTTAAATATAATAATTAAATCGCAATAGCTTGAAAAAATGCATCCTATTTTTATTTTTTTTACTTTTGGCATCATTTTTTATGTGTTTTATTGCAGTGAATATGCATACGAATGCAATGAAATATATTGCAAATGCAATTAATGAAAATACAGAGACATTATAAACGATCTGTTTCCACACTTTGACCTAATTGTCACTTTCCAATCTTACTTCACGTCGCCTTTATTTCAGGGGCACGAATCATGGAGTACCTTCCGGAAATAGACAAATTTTGACACGCTCAGAAAAACGGTAGATCGTAAAGGATTTAGAGAGTTTATACACATTTTTCAACGATGAATAAATTAAGTATAGTTGAACACATTCTATGGTGATTTTAATAGTTTCTCGCAATATTATAATGCAAGCGTTAAAATTCACGTTAAGGGCACGAACAATGGAGGATCGAGGATAGTAAATAGCCAGATTGCATAGGCACTTAGCCGCAAAGGTGCAAAGTAAGTAATTCATTCATAACGTTAAAGGCTGATAATGTTCCGATTGATGGGGCCTTTTCTAGTCTGGTTCCCTATTTTATATTGCATCTGCGTTGCACTCCACTAATATGAATAGCGCAGTACAACGCGGAAAGCATCCAAAGCAGGAATCCAGACTAGCTTGTTCCACAATCGGCCTCCCTTGACGTCAGACATGAGATCTTTTGCATCTCGATCGCCGAAACGTTATTCGACTCCCATCGTAAAGAGACGAGAATATTCTGAATGGTCTGTAACACTGCGCAATAAAAATTGGAAAGAAATAATACTGGTGATATTTTGCATCTGTATGAATTTGGCGAACATACAGATGATATGTTTATAGGAAAGAAAGGAAGGTATTATATAAATGTAAAAATAAAATGAAAAAATCATTAAACGTTATTTTAACAATCTTACGTATCGTCCCACACTCCACTTTGACGCTACCATATTTTGACGCAGTGTCATAAACTCCCAGTTCTCGAGCGAACGCATCTATCAATGACGTCATTACCACGCCATTTGTTTACACTGTCACCAAGTCACATAGACGGAATTTTGTTTCGAAAATACTATTATTAACAGTTGGAAAATGAAACAAAGATACATAAGATGAAAAAAACTTCATTTCACTAATTATCTTTTTTCAAATCAGTAAATTAAGTCCTCATAAAAAAAATGCTTACTAACTGTTCTGGCAAATCAACTTCCCGCCATAATAGACATCCAGTCTGCGACTCAGCATGTGATAGTAACGTGACTCACAGCTGATAACTGCATCAGTAACACTGTTTAGGACAGGGTGCACTGTTATACAATTTTAAGTGGATAGGTCTTTACTGATGTTCAGAGGTGGTTCTTTGTCATTATAATTTGTGCACCATTACAAGAAATATATACTTTTACGATATATTTCATAATTAAATCGGCATCCTCTATAGTAAAAGTCGTACAGGTCATGTATGCGTTCAGTACCGACTATTTCAGTAACAGGTGTCGTCTTTTGAATTTGATTACACTTACCTTTAAATGGCGAGTATTCATTTTATTTGGATCCTCATACATCTATATTCCTTTGGAAGGTCATTATATACACGCTCCGAGAAACACATACGGCAAAACTCAATGTTAAAGTACGTGGGCATTTTTGTACGATGTCAACCTGAAAGTGTGATGCAGTACAAACCGGATTGAAATGTCGCGCGCTGTGATGTCACAATGAAAGCTACGCAAGTTGAAACAAAATTCGTACGACCCTATATTGTGACGATTAGATCCGACGTGTTCTTTTTTTGACCCATTTTAGTATCTGGCCACCATTGTAAAAGTCCATAGCGATCAATTATTTTCGTCTGGAAGTTTCTTGATGACAGTTAAGGTGCAGATCATTCGATAACCAGGATTGAATAGAATTTGGTTAAAGTTCAACTATATTAGTACTAAATTTTAGAACAACAATTAATATTTAATTTAACATGAGTAAATGTGCATACATGACCACATTGACAGACACTTTACATTGTTGCTTATTTAATCAAAGTATTAGGATTTTCTATCTGATAAATAAGCAATTTTACTTTAAAAGTAAATTTTCAATCACCCTTTAAGAGAATCTTGATACGTAACTTATTTTTTTTTTTTTTTTTTTTGACCAATTTTTCTTTTTTAAATTTGTTTGATAATGGTAAGAATGATAATAAAATTAAAATTAAACCTTCTCCTGTAAAACTTTGTGTATTCTTATTTGCACTTCTAGATAAATAAGTTATGAAGAATGCAAAACGGTTTTGAAGTTCCAAAAACAGTACATTCAAGGATTGAGGTTCTGCATATTCACACTGTCAATTAAGTTTTAAAAATTAGGTCACACGCTAAATATAATATTCTTTTATTGCAAGTAAACAATTTTCTTGATTTTTCCCAATTTGATTATTTTAGCTTTTGAGACAAAATCTGTCCCAAAACCAAAATTATGATAAATATAAGAAAAGCTTTAGAAATGATAATTTAAGTTTCTTTATGTCATTTTTCCTATAAACTTTAGATTTGCATATAAAACCTGTAGTAATCTACCACAACTTAGACTCTTGCAAGGAACAAATTTTAATATATACTGCAAAGATTACTTTATTTTTTATAACTCAGTTGACGGCGGGTACCTAGGAATCGCCGGCCCCATGGGCAATTGCCCTCCCACCCCCACCCCCCTTCTAGGCGGGCCTGTATCGATCCATATGGACCAATGAGTCTAAAGCAAAAGATTATATTATTTTACTTTTGGAACAAATAAAAGACTGACAATTGGCCTTCACAGGTTATTTTAATTTTGAAAAAAGAAAGGTATGAAAACGAGGAAAAATAAATAACAGAATAACGTCAAAAGCCATGTATATTTAAGCTGCAATCCTCTCGGACATAATTTCCTTCAACTAAAATGTATTTATGCACCTAAGTTCTGGTTCAGCTTAGGCCCTGGGTGGGCGGAGCATTTGAGCCATTGTCAACAATGTCAGATTAGTCACGACTTGTACTAAGCATGTGATAACCAAGGCTAGTTTGTCATAATTTTCACAGAATTTACAGACCGAATATTGTCTCCTGACACAGGAAGCATGACAGCATCTCCAGCTGATAAACGGAAAGCGTAAGTTTACTGGAAGTTGACCAATCTGCCATTTGTGCGTATGAACTGATCACTGACACTGATGGTCGTAGTGATTCAGTTAGGTTTCCGTCCCATCAACAATCATTGTCTGGCGACCTTCAAAACTGAACTGCTGCATGCGCATAGCACAAATTATAGACCTATTTTCTTTAAGTATACAAGTATTTTTTCATTTTTTCCTTCCATAAGTCCATCTCATCAATCATTCAGTCATATTCGCTAGCCATGGGTCGTCGATCCACTTCATTCCACATCAACCCTTGGCATATTTTTCTGGCTGAAACGGTGTTTTGAACAAGAGCCTGCTTCCAGATAAAAGAGTCCTTGCCCATAGCAAGTGAAAGCAATTAACCAGTGAGAGAGCTCATTATGTGACCTGTTTGGTATTCAATAAGGTGATTTTCATGATGTCCACAGGCATAGACTCTTAAGTAAAAGTTGCTGAAAATGTTTAAATTTGAGAAACGTGCGACATGTGTCACTGTGTATGGAGGCCATTATGATTATTCCTTACAATCTCCTAATTTAAATGTAACAAGGGACCTGATTACATTGGTTCTTTTTAGCTGCATACAATCAGATAGTGGAGTAGTAGATAATGTTACGGCTAGTCCTACAATGTAAGACGTCCACTCTGATATTTATGTTGTTTCGTTCGACATCTTACTTCCAGCACAGTGTTGTGTAGTGTGTTGCCCGGTCAACTGACTGGGGAACTAGAGGCCAAATTTTCAAGAATATCTCACCACTTGGCAGCCCATATTGACTGTTCCACAGATAAAAAGTCTAATTGCTTTAGTCGGACTATACTTACTCTGATGTCTTTTTCCTGATGGAACAAAAACTTTACACAAGCAAGTGGATGCATTTTCAAGTTCTATTGACATACATTTCAGTTGGTTGAAATGCGATGGTAGCCGAGGAATAACGAAGTCGGTTGAAGTAGGGGCAAGTTTCTTTAATGAAACAGAGAAAAACACACTAATGTTGATGAAAGCGATGCTACGACTTCCTGTCTTTGTTTCTGAAACAGTGTAATTTGATATGCTAGGACTTCCAGTCTTTGTTGCTGAAATAGTATTCTTTGATATGCTATGACTTCCTGTCTTTGCTGCCTTAGCGATGTACCTTGATAAGCTAGGACTTCCTCTCTTGGTTGCTAAACCAATCTATCTTGATATGCTAGGACTTCTTGCCTTTGGTGCTATACTAGAACTTCCTGCCTTGGTTACTATAGCAATGTATCTTGATAAGTTAGGACTTCTTGTTTTGGCTGTAATGATGTTCCTTGATATACTAAGACTTCCTGTCTTTGTTGCTGAAACAGTATACCTTGATATGTTAGGACTTCTTGTTTTGGCTGTAATGATGTTCCTTGATATACTAAGACTTCCTGTCTTGGTTGCTAAACCAGAAAGCTATGTCATCACAACATCATTCACAGGTGAGACACTCCAGAAGCCATGTCATCTCATGAGTTACAAGAGTTAGACCCTTCCAATCCATCAGGCAATTTCTAGTAGCATGACTGGAGTTTATAATTAGCATAATTTTGTTCTCAGTTAAAGTGACAGTTTGTAAAGATGTAGATAATCAATTTTATTTTATGCTAGGCAGTGAATTACTGGATTTTCCAAGTAAAATAATTGTGATGGCCATCAGTAAACATTGATAATGTTATAACTTAAGAAATTCCAAACTTTTTATAAGATGCTTGCATGGTGTAAAGGGTTAAGATGGCTGCTTCACATCCAAGTGAACCGGGTTCAAACCCAGCAATGGGCAAATGTTTTTTTTTTTCATTTTCTTTTTATCTGCTTATTTACCTTGAATTGGAAATGAGCATTATGTAACTACTGATATTTTATGTCCAAATATTCACAAAACAGAGCAGAACATAAACGGTAAACTGCTGATATTATCGCGCGGGATGCAGTAAGAAATCAGCTACTTCAGTGTGCTATACAAATTGCTAGACAATACACTTGAGCATAAAATAAAAAGAATATTTGCTTGCTCAGAGTGAATAACGGATATATTTCATCTCATGGGTGAAAAACTTAAGTATTTTCACCCACTCGATGAAATATATCCATTATTCACTCGTTTCAAGCAAATATCCTCTCTATAATACCAATATAATGTCTTGTTTCAGGGATCTGAAAGTAATAATTCTGGGTGACTTTGCAGTTGGAAAGACATCTTTAATTTGCAGATACATTGAGGGAAAATTTAGACCTCATGAGACAGTAAGTACTGGAACAAGAACTTAAATTCAAGATGATTATTAATTAGATGTTTTATCACGTTAGTATTACCACATAACTGCATTCTATGCCAGTGATCAGTATAATTATCTATGGGTGATATTTTGTGATGCCCAGTGTTTCTCATTTGGATGTCAGATAACCATTCTGGTTATTGGATGTCCAGATCATTTTTCCAACATCACTTTTGAACACTGACCATGGAGGAAGAAAATGCAGAAAGATTCCACAAACAGTGATGAAGGAGGTCTGTTCACATTAATTTTTAGCTCACCTGGCTATAAGGCCAAGAGAGCATATGGTGTGCCTGTCCCCATCGTCTGTTAGCATTTGATTGTTATCACTGTGGAAGACATGTTTTTCACCCAGTTTTGATCAAACTTGCAATATAGGTTGATATCATTAAAATCTCGGATGAGTTTGAATATGAGTGAGATGTATGTATACTAATGCGGTGATCTTGTATCTGATTGGCTGAGTTTGCTACCATTATGGGGACCATATTTCTGATCTGACTTTGATCAGACTTGGTATATATGTTTATACTGTATGATCAAGATCTCAGATGTGTTTGATAAAAAATGAGACCAACACATATTAATGAGATGATCTTGCATACGATTGGCTGAGCTTGTTACCTACCATTGAGGAATCCATCTTTCTGACCCAAGTGTGATCATACTTGGAATATATGCTTATATCATCAAGATCTCAAACAAGTTCGATAATGAGCGAGATGCACACATATTAATAAGTGATCTTGCATCGTATTGGCCAAGCTTGTTACCATCCTGGAAGCCATATTTCTGATCTGATTCTAATCATACTTGGAGTATGGGCTTCAATCATTAAGCTTTTGGATGAGTTCAATAATGAGTGAGATCCACACATATTACTACTCTGGAGATAATATTTCTGATATTCCCAGCATGTTACTACTCTGGAGACCATATTTCTAATAGGCCCAGCTTGTTACTACTCTGGAGACCATATTTCTGATAGGCCCAGCTTGTTACTACTCTGGAGATAATATTTCTGATAGGCCCAGCTTGTTACTACTCTGGAGACCATATTTCTGATAGGCCCAGCTTGTTACTACTCTGGAGACCATATTTCTGATAGGCCCAGCTTGTTACTACTCTGGAGACCATATTTCTGATAGGCTCAGCATGTTACTACTCTGGAGACCATATTTCTGATAGGCCCAGCTTGTTACTACTCTGGAGACCATATTTCTGATAGGCCCAGCTTGTTACTACTCTGGAGACCATATTTCTGATAGGCCCAGCTTGTTACTACTCTGGAGACCATATTTCTGATAGGCCCAGCTTGTTACTACTCTGGAGACCATATTTCTAATAGGCCCAGCTTGTTACTACTCTGGAGATCATATTTCTAATAGGCCCAGCATGTTTCTACTCTGGAGACCATATTTCTAATAGGCCCAGCTTGTTACTGCTCTGGAGATCATATTTCTAATAGGTCCAGCTTATTACCACTCTGGAGACCATATTTCTAATAGGCCCAGCTTGTTACTACTCTGGAGATCATATTTCTAATAGGCCCAGCTTGTTACTACTCTGGAGACCATATTTCTAATAGGCCCAGCTTGTTACTACTCTGGAGACCATATTTCTAATAGGCCCAGCTTGTTACTACTCTGGAGACCATATTTCTGATAGGCCCAGCATGTTACTACTCTGGAGACCATATTTCTGATAGGCCCAGCATGTTACTACTCTGGAGACCATATTTCTGATAGGCCCAGCTTGTTATTACTCTGGAGACCATATTTCTGATAGGCCCAGCTTGTTACTACTCTGGAGATCATATTTTTAATAGGCCCAGCATGTTTCTACTCTGGAGTCCATATTTCTAATAGGCCCAGCTTGTTACTGCTCTGGAGATCATATTTCTAATAGGTCCAGCTTATTACCACTCTGGAGACCATATTTCTAATAGGCCCAGCTTGTTACTACTCTGGAGATCATATTTCTAATAGGCCCAGCTTGTTACTACTCTGGAGACCATATTTCTAATAGGCCCAGCTTGTTACTACTCTGGAGACCATATTTCTAATAGGCCCAGCTTGTTACTACTCTGGAGACCATATTTCTGATAGGCCCAGCTTGTTACTACTCTGGAGACCATATTTCTGATCAGACTTCCATTCACATTTGCAATCCTGCTATCATTTCATCATTGATTTGCATTCCATTCACATTTGCAATCCTGCTATCATTTCATCATTTTTCATCTGCATCCTCAGAAATGCATTCATATTTTGCATTTATCACTTACATTCATCGTTTCCTTTCATTTTCATCTGTTTGAAACAAAACAGAAATGCATTTACCTAAGGTGGGTTTTGCATTTTTGAGAATGTTCAAGGGAGAGAACTATTGATTTAGTTTCTTGTCTTATTGTCTTATTGAAAGTTTGGTTTAATAATATTCCAATTGCATAAAATGCAAAACAGCATTGAATTTATATTATTAACAAAATATAGCCACAACTGCAATCAGTTTAAAATTAATTGTTCTAAAGTATTTTTCAGCAAATTTTATTATTTTGTTTTGTTCAAATAAATATTGTACAGATGCAACCACTCCACTGTGATGATCTTGTATCAGTGGCAGTTATGTCTGCCTCAACAAGAACAGTGTCACTGTTTGTAAGAAATAAAAAAAATTATGTCAGTAAAAAGAATCTGATCCTGGATTATAATGTGAAAGGGCTTTTGACTGGAAATTTAGCAGGAGCCGGAAAAAAATAGATTTTTAAATGCATTCATGTTTTTTCTGTTTTTCATTGCCTTCCACAAGGCAGAGCATATCATGTTATGATGTTGTCTGTCCATCTGTCACCATTTTGGTTTCTGCAGAATTTTGTCCACCATCTGCAGTTACCAAACTTGTGCATTGCTTGCACTTTGGGTGAGGAAAAAACCCATCAATTTTGGACTCAAAAGCTCAAAGGTCATGGTCACTGTGAAATGAAAGAATGCAAACAGTTTTTGCACAATAACTCTATTGCTCCACCATCTACAGTGGTCACAGGTCAAGGTCACTGTGAATGAAGGAAGAAAATGGTTTTTGCATAATAATCCGATTTCTTCACCATATACAATTACCGAAGAAGAACAGTGATTTCTGTTGAAACATTTCAGTTATCTACATAGAGGACCATTAAACATGGAGTGGGCATATAGTGTGCCATTTTTCATGCTACTCTTGTTGTTCATCATTCACATTCTGTGTTCTGCATTTTGCATTTACTCTCTGTTTTCATCATAATGCATCCATCATTTCACTTGCAGCCATTATGCATTTCAGTTGTGTTCATTCTGGATTTTGCATTCTGTTTACATTCCATTTTCATTTTACTGGTAAATTTGCCAATTTCATGGTCTGTACCAGATTTTTGTTACATTTGAACTAAATTAATTTTTAAAAAGTATAAATTGGTTCCCCACTATGAAGCTCCATGGTATGCTACTACCCTTCTTATAATGCCGGTATAGTCATTGATCCCATTAAATTAGTCCAATTTTGTTCAATCATTGCTACATAATTTATTACACTTTATTTCTCATGAGAATCAATTATAATGTGATTTCACATCATTATATGCTTTATTTATGCCACTCCACATAATTATAATGTAATTTCACATCATTAAATACTTTATTTGTGTCTCCCATTTAACTATAATGTAATTTCATATCATTATATACTTTATTTATGCCACCCACCTAATGATGTGATTTCACATCATTAAATACTTTATTTATGCCACCCACCTAATTATAATTTGATTTTACATCATTAAATATGTTATGACTCCCACTTATTTATAATGTAATTTCACACCATTAAATAATTTATTTATGACACCTCACCTAAATGTAATGTGATTTCACATCATTAAATGATTCATTTATAACCTCCTGATGGGTGAACCTCGACCAGAGTGTGTACCCTGCCAGAGTCCACTGACAGTGGAGCACATTCTTGTCGAGTTTGTCGATTTCCAGCCTGAGAGACAGAAGTATTTTGATGTGAACTGGGCGAAGAAACTGTACGAGGATGTACCACAGAGACAATCTTGGAATTTTTAAAGGAATGTGGTTTATGCAAGAAATTTTAATCATCTTCACATTATATATTTTATCTTGTTGTACTTAATTATACATTTATTTGGAAGACTTTATCTTCCTAAATTGTTGTGCAATTCAATTTTACTTTTTTTTAGCTTAATCTTTTGTTGGCACTACATAGCCACTTTTGTGCTGAGGAGCCGTAAAACATCATTACATACCTGCATACTTTATTTATACCTCCCCACCTAATTATAATGTGTATTTAGATCATTAAATACTTTATTTATGTCTCTCCACTTAATTTTAATGTGATTTCACATAATTAAATACTTTATTTATGCCACCCCTACCTAATTATATATGTGTATTCGCATCATTAAATACTATATTTGTGTCTTCCCACTTAATTTTAATGTGATTTTGCATCATTAAATACTTTATTTATGCCACCCCACCTAATTATATTTTGTATTCACATCATTAAATACTCTATTTATGCCACCCCACCTAATTATAATGTGTATTCACATCATTAAATATTTTATGTCTCCCCACCTAAGGGTGTCAGACATGTTGGTTTTGTGCTGTCCATCCATCTGTCTGTGATACTTTCATGTAAACTAGATATCTAAGAAGCTATTGAGCCAAACCAGACCAAATGTTATATATAGATATTTTGAGTAGGTCCCATGACCTAATTAGGTTATTGTTACTATATTTAAATTATTTACACATTTTTTAATGTTTTAGACAGACTTTTGTGGGAGAAAATTTTATTTTAAGCACATTTAAGAAAAAAAATTACTTTATGGAAACAAATGAAATTGTGTATACTTATATGCATTATTATATAGATGATTTTGTTAAATTTTCAGGCCATTTTTGCAATTTTTCTCTTTTTTTTTAAGTGGATTTTTTTAACTTTACTGACTTTTACATTTTTGACAAAAATCTTGTAAGCATGATCAAGCAAAAATAACTTAAGATAGACAAGTGAAGTTTGTCATGCATGTTCATAGGTATATGTAGATGATTTGATTTTATTTTCAGGCCATTTTAGCAATTTACCTTCTTTTTTTCTTTTTTTTTTTACAGATTTTAATAAAACTTTTTGTAATTTAAGCCTAAAGTCTTTCTGTTGTTTTATTTAATTTTGGAGATTTCGAATTTTTAGGTCTGCATTGTTTTGCAAACACACCAATTTGTTTTCTTCTTTTTGGTCTAAGATTTCAGCCTCATGACTACACTTTTGGACAAATGTCAAACTCATCCTGATTTTTGCAAGCTTTCGAGAATTTTCTGAAGCTTTCTGTATGCTAGTTTTGTATTTTTTTCAGGACACAGCCTTGTTGGAACATCCCTTAATATTAGGACCCCTCACAATTACAATGCATGTTACTTGTATGGTTCCCTTAATATAAGGACCCCTCACAATTACAATGCATGTTACTTGTATTGTTCCCTAAAACAGCATTATGAAGAGGGAGCATTGAATTTATTTCCATTTGTTTTTCATTCCAGACAATTGGTGCAGCCTTCTTTTTAAAGCAGTGGGGATCATACAATGTGGCTGTATGGGTAAGATTTTTAAAAAAGAACACTTAAAGGTTTTCTAGGGTTCCTTTTTTTCTTTACACACTATAAAATACTTCCCCAGATTAAAAACAGCTAAATAAAAAAAATGGGATGTAACTTTAACTGAACTTCCTTAAACAATATAACACATCAATCTTACTATCATTGGTACTATTTGTGTTCCTTGCTATTCACAGAAAACAAGATATTAAATTGGGCCTGTCAATCTGTCCCTCCTTCCACCCATCAGTCCATCCCACTTTCATTTCTCCCTAATAACTTCCTTAATTATACTCACTGCAAGCAAAGTTTTGGGGGTATACTGAAGTCGGCTTGTCCATCCATCTGTTGGTCCAGTCATCACAGTTTTCTTTTCTTAATGTCTACTGAACCCATTGAGATATCTTCTGTGCCTCACATGCATATCTTTAATGCAAAACAACTGAACCCTTAAGCTTTGATATATGTTCATGAAACTTGGTATGCTTTTGTATCATGACTAGAGATCGAGTCCTGTACAAAATGGAAATTGACTGCTCAGCATTTTAGTTGTTGTTCCTATTGTTTCCATCCATCCAGTAATCACTCTTCTCAGGGTGATGTCTCCTGAACCATTCCAGATATCTTCATCAAACTTGGTATTCATTACATTTGTATCACAAAAAGAGTTTGTGTTCCATATAAGATTCGGTTTTGTCAGATTAGTACTTTTAGAGTTATCTCCCATGTTTATAAAAATGCATTAACACTTCATATCTCCTTCACGGTTTGAAGAATGGGCTCTGTCTGATCAGCATTCTGTAAGTTATCCACATTACGAAAAAAGCATTGTGTCCGTCCATCACCCCATCATACTATTGAATTATCCTCCAAACCAATTGTGATATCTTGATGAAACTGTATGCATCTGTATCATAACAAGAGTGTATGTGACATATAAGAATGGGCATTGTCAGATTTTTACCTTTAGAGCGAGGGGTATTCCGAAAGCACTCATGTTACTCTAGTTATTATTGGATTTCAACAAATTTGGTATACAGCTAGATATTCATGAGACCATGACTGAAATCGATTGCCAGTGTTCTATGCAGTTTGTTTCCGCACAGTAACTTTCTGAATTATTATTAGATTTGGTGTGCAGGTTGATATTGATGAGACCTTGGCTGAGTTCAGTTGTCATTCTGTGTCATTGTTAGCATTGTTATAGACCCTGAATGCCAGACATTGTTGTCATTCTGTGTCATTGTTAGCATTGTTATAGACCCTGAATGCCAGACCCAACCACTTTTGTCTCCACACTATAACTCACTTAGTTAATATTGGATTTCATCCAAATTTTATGTGCGGTTTAACATTGGTGAGGCTTTAGCAGTGTTCGATTGTCAGCATTGTACCTCATTGTTTAGAGCAGAGTAATAGCTCCAGATTGTCAGATACACCCACTTTCTTTTATGCACAATAAATCCCTTGATTACCGTATATACTCGTGTATAACCTGGGTCCAAATGCAAACAATATAGTCCCTGATCTGCCTTCGCATAATCCACCGGCAGATCAGGGTCTGTGTTGTTTGTTTTACTGATTAGTCCTTACAAACTGCAAATAACCCAGATTAGTTGGTATCAGCTTATTTACGGTACTGCTGGATTTCAACGAAATTATATATGCTGCTTGACAGTGATGAGCCCTTGGTTGAGTGTCATTGTCAGCCTTTTGCATAATTGTTTAGTGGAGTTATAGCCCCTTATGGTTAGATGCACACACTTTTGTATCTGCACAATAACTCCTTTCATTTTTTTTTTATTTCATACAAATTTGGTATACAGCTTGATACTGATGAGACCTTTGCTGACTTCTGTTGTCAGCATTCTACATAATCGCTTAGAGTTATAGCCCCTGATTGTCAGACTCACCTATTTGCATTTCTACATAACTCCCTTAATTATTTTTGGATTTCAACCAAGTTTTAAAGGCACTTGATATTCATAAGGCCTTGGCTTAGTTTCAGTGTCAACATTCTACATCATTGTTTAGCAGAGTGATGGCCCCTGGTTGACAGACCCACCTACTTTCATTTCTGCATAACAGCTCCTTTATTTACATTTGGATTTCAACTAAATTTGACAGAAAGCTTGATATTAATAGGGCCTTTGCTAAGATTGCTTATCAGTTTATTTAGTGGAGTTATAGCCCCTGGTTGTTGGACCCATTCACTTTTATTTCTGCACAATAACTCAGTTAATTGTAATTGGATTTCAACCAAATTTGGTGTGCAGCTTGATATTGATGGGACCTTGGCTGAGTTCAATTGTCAGCATCCTGTGTCATTTAGCAGAGTTACAGCCCCTGGTTGTCGGACCCACCCACTTTTGTTTATGTACATAACTCCCTTATTGGATTTCAAATAAATTAAGTAGGCAGCTTGATATTAATAAGACTTCAGCTGAATTTCAATGTAAATGTTGCCCAGGTACATGTTCAATATGCAGCATTGTCTTTTAGCAGAGTTATGGCCTTATGTTGTCAGACTCAGCAACTTTCCTTTCTGTGCAATAACTGCCTCGGTATGCAACTTTCCTTTCTGTGTAATAACTGCCTTGTTATGCAACTTTCCTTTCTGTGCAATAACTGCCTTGGTATGCAACTTTCCTTTCTGTGCAATAACTGCCTTGGTATGCAATTTTCCTTTTTGTGCAATAACTGCCTTGGTATGCAACTTTCCTTGCTGTGTAATAACTGCCTTGGTATGCAACTTTCCTTTCTGTGCAATAACTGCCTTGGTATTCAACTTGCAACTTTCCTTTCTGTGCAATAACTGCCTTTGTATGCAACTTTCCTTTCTGTGCAATAACTGCCTTGGTATGCAACTTTCCTTTCTGTGCAATAAATGCATTGGTATGCAACTTTCCTTTCTGTTCAATAACTGCCTTGGTATGCAACTTTCCTTTATGTGCAATAACTGCCTTGGTATGCAACTTTCCTTTCTGTGCAATAACTGCCTTGGTATGCAACTTTCCTTTATGTGCAATAACTGCCTTGGTATGCAACTTTCCTTTCTGTGCAATAACTGCCTTGGTATGCAACTTTCCTTTCTGTGCAATAACTTCATTGGTATGCAACTTTCCTTTCTGTGCAATAACTGCTTTGGTACGCAACTTTATGTTGATGACACCTTGGCTTATAGTTTGATGTTCCACTGTTCGATCTGCATCATCATTTAGCAGGAGTTGTGGCTCCTATTGTTGTACCCACCCACAGTAGTGTCTTCCTTCACAAATGTACCTTAACTCATTTACCTTATCACCGTTGTCATCAAGTCCTTTCCTCTACAAAACTGCACTCCCCTATTACAATGAAAAGAAGTGAACATCAATTCATGAAATTTGCTTGTTTATCACCAAAAGGTTTAAAAGGTAAGAAAGCATGATATATAATGCAGGTCATTTCTTGTTTACTTGAAAAGTTACTTATTTCTGTGTGATCTGCTTTGCATATATAACTTCACTAATTAAATTTTTGTATAATTCTTTAGCAGAATAGGTATAGATTTAAAGTGAAATAGGTAATGTAAATTTGCATGGCAGCTGCACAATTTTTTTGTTTTTTTCTGACAGGTAGTTTCATGTTCTTTCTAGTGTCCATATATGCTGACAAAGGATTTTAACTCTTTTGTCATTTAAAATTTGTACACATATATGAACCAATGGAATTTAAATCAATTGATGTAATTATCTATGATTCAGCTAAATTTATATGCTCCTCTTAAATGAGCACTCTCCAGAGTGCCTACAAACACTGAACAAGTGTACATTTATTTCCACATTGTGCTGATGATTTTGATCCAAAATCTCTACATACTGGATTATATTAAAAAGTCACCTGCTCCCTCCAAAAAAAACAAAAAACATTTGTTAATATTTGCATATTGTTCATATTACATGTAACTTGATACAGTTGGGTTTTGGACATGATTAAAACTGTTCCAATATCCATAAAATTCAATATGGAAAAATAGAACTAAGTATAAAAAAAAAACGCAGACCTGATTAATCACTTCAGGTACATTAGGATTATTGGAGTTAAGTTAGTATGGTCATCTTTAAATGTTAGAAAATGTGTGTAAATTAAAACATGTCTTTTTTTTCTCCAAATCATCTGATCACATTATGAGGGTCAAATTGCATTACATTTTACAAAAGAGACAGTTCCTGATAAAGATCATTTCTTAATTTGGGTTATTTTACATGCAAATAGCTCATATCAAATTATCTATCTATTTTTCTGTCTATCTATCTATCTGATCTAATCTAATCTAAAACAAAATTAGCAGCAGCACTTTTACTGTTTAAACTAAATTATTACCATAAAGTCATTAGGGTTCCAATTTTTGTTTTAATTGAATAACAAACAAGTATACACTCCATAGATAACATGTTTTGTGTCCATGCTCTCATAGATATGTATTTTGTTGACATGCAAATGATGACAACTTTGTTTTTAAATGTGCAGCACAACTGGCACAGATTTTGAGATGACTTTTTGTAGTTTAACATTTGTTTGACATCAGCAGGTTAAAAATAGATAGTGTATATTTTATCTTTTATTATATTTATTTGTATATCTTTTGTATATCTTATTTCCATTTATCTTTCTTTACTAGGATGTGAACTCCAGTCTATCTATCTATCTATCTATCTATCTATCTATCTATCTATCTATCTATCTATCTATCTATCTATCTATCTATCTATCTATCTATCTATCTATCTATCTATCTATCTATCTATCTATCTATCTGTCTGTCTGTCTGTCTGTCTATATGTCCCAACAAATTACCTACCAACCCATCCACCTATCTGTTTCAAAATAAAGATAATATCTGCCTCTTTCAGGACACAGCAGGGGATGAGAAATACACAGGACTTCAGTCATTCTACTGTCGAAATGCAGGAGCAGCCATCTTGGCATTTGATCTTAGTCATGTATCAAGCTATGAGTCACTGTGGTAGGTTGTTTTTAGCGCAACTGACCTTAAGGCTATGAGTCACTGTAGTAGTTTGTTTTTTTTTTGCTAACCTTACTGCAAGGCCAAGTATATTCCTCAGTCCATTAGACATATACCATCAGTCCATTGTACATATTCCATCAACATATTCTTCTGTCTCTTAAACAACTGGACCAGTTTCAAATAAATTTGACAAGGAGTATTCCGGCATGGAGACCTTTAAATTGTGTACAAATGATGCCAATCCATTTTCAAATAAATTGACCTTTACTAAGAATCAATAAACCTTTAAATACCCTGGCAACAGATTTTGACCAATTCTTTTTTAAAAAATCCATTCAAAGTTTGGACAGTTGATTAGACTGTAATTGTGTGTAAAATAGCAGTAGAGATGAAGAGAAACAAAAGTTTCTGATAATTTGTCAGGACTAATGTTCATGATTGCTGCTTTGGTGAGAAATGTTTAAGGATTTCAAGGTTCTGGAATTATTGGGGTATTAACCATTTATTATCACTGGACCTTCATTATATTTGACTGTTTACAGGTATATATAAACACATAGGACTGTATAAGTTTAATCCTTTTAATGAACATGGTATCTGTTCTGGACATGCTGCCTAGATTCTGACGAACTAATGCTAGGATTCCTGGTAAAATGCTCAGGTGTTGGCACCTCTGCAGTATTTCAAGGACTTTGAAATTTATACAAATGAATGCTAGTCTCCCATCAAATATGCTTCATATTACAAAAATAGGAAACACCGAATTTTTGATAGAGATCAATCTGGTGTCAGGTCCTTTCAATTTGTTTTACAAATAATATGGATTTTCCATCAGATAAATACTGTGGTTGCAAGAAGGAGAAAAACCTTTAAATAACTTCTTCTCCAAAACCACCGAACAGAATAGGATCAAATTTCACATTTTTATATTGTACAAATGATGTTGATATGCCAACAGAAATTGTCACCAGAACTCAAGATTGAAAAATCTTTTTAATAGATTCTTCTCAAAAACTACCAAACAGAATTTGATCACAGTTGACAGAGAGAATACTGACATAAAAGCCTTTTTAGTTTGTTAAATTAAAAAATGAAATAATGCCTATTTTTTTACTTATATTGCAAGTGGCTATTAGGCAGTTGAGCAAAATCAGGGCAACTTGAGCCGCTTATTATATGTTGTGAAGTAAAAAAAAACAGAAGCTATATTTCACCACCAGAGCCAAGATAATCACACTAATTAACTGAGCAGTTTGTATAAAATCAAAGTTTGTCTTCATGTATGATGAACACTTGTGTAAGATTGTCACGTTCTGATCTCAGGGCAAGATTTTTTCCCCTCCTAGACAATGCTGATGTCATAAATTTCATCTATGATGAAGACTTGTGTAAGATTTTCACTTTCTAATCTCAGGGCAAGATTTCTTCCCCTCCTAGAAAATGCTAATGAGGATTGCCTTAAGGTGGTGGTGGGGACAAAGTTAGACAGTCTACAACCTGGATCAAGGGAGGTAACACAAGATGAGGCCAGAAGATTTGCAAGGGAAATAAATAATAACATAGATCTGGTGAAACTGGATAGGGACCCATACTTTGAAACATCAAGTAAAACTGGCCAGAGTGTGACTGAAATGTTTGAGTTTATATACCAGTACTGCCTTCCACTGTCAAAGGATGAGATAAAATCAGCAGTGCCAGTAAAAAGGACATCAGCATCTGATACTAGCACAGTGGACTTGAGAAAGCCTAATGGATCATCTCCACAAAGGACTAACTGTTGTGCTAGATGATTCCCCTGTCTGTGAGAAATGTGGACATTAAATTGTATGCATATTTTTGAGATAATGATTATAACTTTGATCCCTGATAAAGTGAAACCCAGATTTCAAAAGATCATCCATAGAAAAAGTTTGGCTTTGATTACACTGTAGCATTTACCAATGTTTTGTTATACATGTTAAAGTAATCTGTTAAGATAAAATCTAATTGGATTTTATATGAAGTTTCTTATGACATGTTTTGAATTGGTAATCTAAATGATTAACATATTGTGCAATCAATTTTCATAGAAAAGAGCCAAGATTATCAGGGCTGAGCAAATTGTGTTTTCATCCACTGACATGTGGTTTCAGAAAATTTATTTGTCCCACCTACCTTTTCACTTGTCCCAAATTTAAATGACTTGTCAAGATTTGATGAGATGTTTGCACTTTAATCCATAGAAAGAACAAACGAAATAATGTACAACATACTTATTTCTTAAAAGAATTTAATTTTTCAAAAACATAGGTCGATATTATACATTTTGTTGCATCAGAGGTTTCAGTTTTCCATTGTCCAGGTATCTTATATGGACCATTTCTTGCTCCAGTATGGTAGCATAAGTACTTGTACTTCCATCAGAAAGAATGGAATGGAATTTTCTAGAATTCAGACTTTCCCTAACTGTACAGGCCTTGTGAGGTCCAGAACTGTCATGAAACTTGATTGGTTTAATACTGAATTTGCCAGTTCCATTGACAAATACACTTGTTGAATTTCCAACCTGTGCCAGTTTGGGATATTGTTTACAGTAACTGCAAAACATGT
This sequence comes from Margaritifera margaritifera, assembly GCA_029931535.1. Taxonomy (NCBI): domain Eukaryota; kingdom Metazoa; phylum Mollusca; class Bivalvia; order Unionida; family Margaritiferidae; genus Margaritifera; species Margaritifera margaritifera. Next base: position 3,719,344 of record JAQPZY010001544.1, read on the forward strand.
TTGCTTCTGAGTCAATGAATTCAAGCCAGGGATAACTATCAAAACAATGTGGCTGAAAATTTCTCAGTCTCTTAGTAGTGTCATATTTTACATTTTTTGTTGCCACAAAGTCTGGTTTATGTCTCTTTGGACAAATAGTTACCTCACATTCAGTGGCAGACTTACGTTTTACCCCTCCACTCTCACGTTAATTTTCCTTCCTTGAAAAAATAATTTAGTAAGCTCATTTTGTCCACATAGTAAATATCGCCTTGCTTGACAACTACTTCTAAAGTAATTATAACATACATTTTGTCCTTTAAATATCAACAGAGATAGCTCCTTAATTAGCATCATAGTTTCACTTGTGGAAGTTGATCCTCTGTGTAATCAATTAAAAATTAAAGCATCATCACTGCCATTTAATCAGTTCATAAAGGGAACTGACACTAATAATGGTGAAGTGCCTTTCATTAATTTAATTGGATTGATTCGCTGGATTAAAATTATAGGGTAAGTTGTTTGTGAGGATCTGGTTTAACTAAACACAAGGAAGCCATTTAAAACACTGCTAATTAATCATACTGGCTTTGTTTTGTCTCACATGTTTTTATTGGCCAATAATTTATTTGCTTAGCCCAATATGCATTCAAGCGGTAAGATAACGTGCGCACATGCAAGAGTTATCAATGACCAATGGTAGGCATGATACTGGCAGTAAATAAATACATGGAGAGAGGTAGAATCAAGCATTCAGTATGCCTGGAGGGCATGAACATCCAGACAAAGATAGATGAAGTGATTATAGCATGAAAATAGGCACTTGCCCGACTTTTCTTAAAATAGGAAAAAAGCACTTGTCCTGGACTAGTGACTTGGAAAATTTTACTTGCCCTACTTCGAAAATGAATAGTCTGGGATGTCAGGCTATGGGATTTGCTCAGCCCTGACTATTAAAGGTTAAAATTTTATCAGAAAAAAAGAAAAAATTACCAATATAAAAGTGATACATATGAATAAGTTCAGCAAAATATCAGGGAAAGGGATTTTCAACAGCAAAATATCATGGAATAGGGATTTTCCACATTAAAAATGATTCAGTATCATATAGATTACATTATGAAAAATTAACTGAAATAGCTGCTAAAATTAGGCATTCATTTCTTTGTATATTGGAAATGATTCCTAATATAGGGAATAATTATAATGCATTATAATTTTAAGATTATTGAAAAATACAAAGTGATATACAGAAGGAAGCGTTTTCATTTAGTTAGAAAAATGTAGCTATTTGTTTGCCTAAAATTGTACACAACACTGGATTTTTTGTGCTTGATTGTTTTCTAATCTTTCCTTTCTATCTCTCAGAGATTAACACATTAATAAATTATTATTTTCAGGTTTTTCACAGTTCTTTCATTATACATAGCCTCTTTTATCATATGATGTCTATATCTCTATTTGGAATTGTCTTGTTGTTCTGTTTTTTTTTTAAGACTTCCTTCATTTGTAATGGTATCAGCATATCAGAACAGACTTATGAGAGAAAAAAAGCCTATCACTATCAATAAATGATAAACATAACCCCAATTTAGCTGTACTGGTCATAGACCATAAGAGCTTACAGGATAACCTTATGGTCTTTTGGTCATCCATCATCTGACCATCTGTTGGCACAAGTTTGTTATCACTACTCCTCCTACACAACTTTAGGAGTCTTGCCATGATACTATGCACACACATTCATCCCATATTCTAGTTGGTCTGAAATGAAAATGGTGCTGCTCAGACATCCAATATGGCCACCACACTGGCCATCTTGAAAATTGTTATCACTATTCCACCTGAATGGATTGCCATATAAACATGGGATTTTTACTGAAAGACTTCATATGATGTCTAGTTGGTCCTAAAATGTTGCCAATATGGCTGCCACTGCAGCCATCTTGAAAATCTCAATATCACTAATCCATCTGAACAGTCATATCATAAGGTTTTCACCAGTAGACTTCTTATGATGTATATTTTGTCCCAAATGAAAATGGTGCTGATCTAACCTCCAATATGGCCACTATGGTGACCATCTTGAAAATTGTACTATGACTGCTCCTAAATGGATGATCATATCAACATGGGGTTTTCACCAAAAGACTTCTAATGATATCTACTTGGTCCTAATGCTAATGGTGTGTATATAATATCCAATATGGCCACTATGATGACCATCTTGAAAATGGATTCCTATAAAATCTTTTTGGCCATGAAGTATCGGTCTTTTCAAGGGACTCATTTAAAAATATATGCCAGGGTACTATGATGCTCAAAGAGTTTGTATGAAAATGAAATAGAATTATAAATTGCATCTGTGGGTGACTACTCTGTGTTGAAAGTGACTTCCATGGGTCCCAAGTATGTTTTACTGGAACAGTGACTAATAAAAAGTGTGACTTTGCTGGTGGACATTTGAGGTATATTCTGTTATTGGTACAGTCCTACCCACTTATATTGACATCACTTATGTCGAGAAACTGCCTATTTTGACAAAAAAGCAAAGTCCCAGCCCCCTGGTCTATTTTTACTAATAAATTTTTCATGCTCATGTTGATATCTAGATAAAAAAAAATGTATATGTCAACAGAAGTCCTAGGTCCCAGCTTGAATAAATCCTTTGTTCTCTGATCATTTGTTTCGACAAGCTGCCAGTTCCAACCCATACTTTGTTCTACAATTATTTTATGTTGCCACCAGGCTTTAATGTTGCTGCCAAATTAAAAAACAGGCATTTGTTTGGTTCTCCAAAGTTGACCTTTTGTGGCAACTTCAATAATGCATGCACCTTCATCAAAGCAAGTCAGCTATAATCTTCAATAAAAACAATACACCCTTCATCAAAACAAATCATTATCAAACTTGAATGAAAGCAATGGAATCTAATCGATAGTTGCATTTTCAATTGTTGCAGCTATATAGATGGTCAGATCAGCACCATTTTCATTTAGGACCAGCTAGACATCATAAGAAGTCTTCTAATGAAAAGCCCTTGTCGAAATGACTTTTCATTCAGGAGGAGTAGCGATAACAAGATTTTCAAGATGGCTCCTGTGGCTGTCATAATAAACCTCAGATCTGCATCATTTTGATTTTGGACCAACTAGACATCATAAGAAGTCTTTTAGTGAAAACCCCATGTTAATATGACCATCCATTAAGGAGTATGAATAACAAGATTTTCAAGATGGTCACTGTATTAGCCATATTAGACATCAGATCAGCACCATTTTCATTTAGGACCAACTAGACATCATAAGTCTTCTGGTGAAAACCTAATGTCAGTATGACTTTCTGTTTGGGAGGAGTAATGATAGCAAGAGTTTCAAGAGGGCTGCTGTGGCAGCCATTTTAGAGACATCAGATTAGCACCATTTTTATTTAGAACCATATAGACATCATCATATGAAGTCCTTTAGTGAAAACCCCACGTTGATATGACCATCCATTGCAGAAGGAGTAGCAATAACAGGATTTTCAATATGGCCACTGTGGCAGCCATATTAGGCATCAGGTCAGCACCTTTTTCATTTAGGACCAACTAGACATTATAAAAATTTTACTGGTGAAGATAGCTGTTATGGTGGCCATATTGGATCCCAGATTGGCACCAGTTTCATTCTGGCCCAGGGGGGCCCCGGGTGGCAGAGTGGTCTAAGGTGCTCGCCTTTACTGATCACTGACATCTCACCTCTGTCTTTGAGGGTTCAAGTCTCGGGCTCAGCCAACGTGGGTATGTGAGAAAGCTTGCCAGTAGCTTCCCGTGGGTCCGGTATTTCTTCTCGGGGTTTTCTCGGGTTCTTCCTCCACCAAATATACTGGCCGCCATGTATAAGCCTATCATGTGCTGAAAAATGACGTTAAACCCACAACAACCAACCAACCATTCTGGACCAACTACACATCATGAGAAGTCTTTTAGTGAAAACCCCATGTTGATATGACCATCCACTCAGGAGAAGTAGCAATAACAAGATTTTCAAGATGGCAGCTGTGGTGACCATATTGGATGTCCAAGCCACACCATTTAAGACCAGCTTGACCGTGGGATCAATGAGTGTGTAAAGTTTAATGGCAATCCTCCAAGCAGCTTACATCAGAACTATGTTTATCTCTCAGAACTTATTTTTTTTATGTAAATAGGAAACATTTCTCATGAGAGAAGATGAAAGTTCAAGATAATTTTAAATAAACAGCAGATCAAGGTATTGTCTCAAATAGAAAATGACAGTTCCTGGGTGTTTTTTATGCAGTAGGTTACACTGTACAACTCCTTTTCATTAAATTGATGGGGTTAAGTTCAAGCTTGAAGAAACTGAACTTTGTGTACAGATACCTTTCCATAGGCCATGTACAGTATGTTAGGTCTAATCAATCACCTCTTTCTGGCAAACCACAAGTCAGATTTTACAGCATTAGGAAAAGGCCTGGTCAAATGTTCATCCATCCACGTCAGATTTTACAGCATTAGGAAAAGGCCTGGTCAAATGTTCATCCATCCAAGTCAGATTTTACAGCATTAGGAAAAGGCCTGGTCAAATGTTCATCCATCCAAGTCAGATTTTACAGCATTAGGAAAAGGCCTGGTCAAATGTTCATCCATCCAAGTCAGATTTTACAGCATTAGGAAAAGGCCTGGTCAAATGTTCATCCATCCAAGTCAGATTTTACAGCATTGGGAAAAGGCCTGGTCAAATGTTCATCCATCCCGGTCTGATTTTACAGCATTGGGAAAAGGCCTGGTCAAATGTTCATCCATCCCGGTCTGATTTTACAGCATTAGGAAAAAGGCGTGGTCAAATGTTCATGCATCCAAAATCATAGTTTTCTAATATACCTACTTTGTATGATTGGCTCCTTACAGTTTTCATAGGATTTTCTCTAATTGTGACCAGACATTGAAAACATGCATGAACGACCTATATACCTGTATATAAGTCTGATCCAGCTGCAGACTTCATAGACCCAGATCTGCTGTCACATCAAGCACTGGCAGATCTGAGTCTATGCAGACTTCATAGACCCAGATCTGCTGTCGCATCAAGCACTGGCAGATCTGAGTCTATGCAGACTTCATATACCCAGATCTGCTGTCACATCAAGCACTGGCAGATCTGAGTCTATGCAGACTTCATATACCCAGATCTGCTGTCGCATCAAGCACTGGCAGATCTGAGTCTATGCAGACTTCATATACCCAGATCTGCTGTCGCATCATGCACTGGCAGATCTGAGTCTATGCAGACTTCATATACCCAGATCTGCTGTCGCATCATGCACTGGCAGATCTGAGTCTATGCAGACTTCATATACCCAGATCTGCTATCGCATCAAGCCCTGGCAGATCGGAGTAGTGATTACAACAAACAACATAAACTTTGATCTGCTGGTGCATTATGTGATGGCAGATCAGGGTCTGTGTTCTTTGTGGTTGGGCCCAACTTATAAGTGAGTATTTACGGTATTACTATGTACTAACATTTATGTAGGCATTGAAATTCAGTATGTTATGTCGCGTTCCCTATTTCAAACATCATGTACCATTTCACATGGAAATTGTATTTAATTTGGTAAAAGCAATAATAACTTCCTTATGAAAGATATACTGGTAAAGATTAAAAATGTTTTTTTTTATATATAACTATAAAATTAGACTGAACTCTTACAAGAATTTTTCTAATTGAAAATGCTGTTTCCTTTTTATTTTAGATAAGATTGTACAAATAATATTTTGGCATTCAGTTCTGATTCACTCCTCAGGGCTGTACAAATTGGATCTCCTGACTTATGGAACTAACCAATTGTCTCAGTTGAGCAAGTGTCTTATGGCAAGGATTAGTCCTAGGCAAGCGTATTTTTCTTGTCAAAAATGAAAATCAGACATGCCATTTAAAAGTAATATAATCACTCATTACTCGTAAAGAACGCTTGCTTACTTGTCCCTCATCTGGAGAAGGACAATGGGGGAATTTACAATGGATTGCGTTGAGTATATCGTTTATGTGCAACTGACACCACCCACTTAACACCTTGACTGTCACTTACAGCAGCAAGAGATCTATAATATGAACTGGTTACCTGGCGTTCACTTCTAATGAGATGTTTTCCGATAAGATTGGAAAACCAGTCAAAACATGGAGTATTATGCACTGGATTTGACAATTCAAATGTGTCATATTTTCTCAAGTTATCTTAGATGCCTGGTTCGAGAACTGTCCTGCAGGCAAAGTTTACTAAGTTAATGCTTAAAACATCAAAAGTCAAACACATGCTGTGTTCATAGCAGATTAAATGTTCTCGACATGACTCGTGTTTATTTGTCCTAGCTACAATATCATAGCCTCAACTGGCATTTGTATAGATTGATGAAGGAGGCAGAGGTACTTAATATTATTACTATATGTGTCCATAAACAAATGTCAGATTGGAAGAACATCAAAGGAGGATGATATGTACATGGTTACAAAATCTAATGTGAAATTTGGTAGAAAACTCATTGATCAAAGAAAACCACATGCAAACTATTCATATTTGAAATAATGTATTTTTTATAACTATTTGAAAACATAAATATTCTGGATAATACACAGACTGACCACTCCATTCTGCTGATGCTTAGTTGTCTGTCATGTGATTCGTGTAACTCAATTGAACTGTAGGGTAGTAAGTGATGAATCTAAACCAAAATGATAAATAGTCCTGGACAAAGGTTCAAACATCGAGGAATTGAGCCAGGTAAGAACCCATTAAAGATTCCATTTGGGAAGTAACATAAGTGACTGGGAGTGGATGAGATCAAAGCTGGCCAATAAACCGAATAGATCTTTGTCAGGCCAATATCTGCACTCTCATGATGTCTGAAGGTGTCAGAACCCATGGAGCAATAGCCCTTTAATAGTAATCATTGCAAATATTTTTCTCCTCAAAGAGCCAGAGAAATAAATTAGCCAGTGGGAAGATGGAAGACCTTAACGAAATGATGTCACTGTCTTTGCACCAGCACACAAAAACATGATTTTGAACTCCCAAACCCTCTGACATCGTCGTGTTTCGAAAAACCACAATTTTCAGTAATCTTCGTGGAAAAAAACCCACCACCTCAATATATGCCAGTAACATGTAGTATGTATAAACAGTAAACAGTCCTGCTTAGAGCTCATGTAAAACTATCCTTGGGGCAGTTTATACAGTTAATTGTCACAGAGGCAATAAAAAGGCAAGGTGATCGGGTATAAACAACCACCATTTCACCTAGTACTTAATTGGCTGACAATAGCTAGGTTGATGTGTCAAGTCCTTTGAAGACTGTTGTGGGGGAGCCCATTATGCTAATTTGCATAGGTAAAGTTCACAAAGTGGAACAATCCAACTCGTTTTAGGTTATAGGTAAATCAAATAGATTCGTGTTGAAGAACAAAAGTTATTACACGTCACTGTTTTGAATGAGAATGTTTAAGCCATCTGTATTAAAGATTATTAGCATGTTTGGAAAAACATAAAGTAGCTTTGTCACAACTGGCTGATCCAAGAATCGATACTCAAACCAAAAAACAAATCATTTTGAAACGTGGTGGAAGTGGATCTTTCGTAGGTGTCATTATCCATTTACTTTGAAAGCAGGATTCTAATTATGAATCTCAAAAAGTCCCCCCCCCCCCCAAAAAAAAAAAAAGATGGCAGACCAAAAAGAAGAGAGGTGGTAGTGGTGCAGAAAGTTCACACTCTAAAAAGAAGAAGAAAGGCCCAAGAAAATAAATCTCCTGCAAGAAAGAAAGGTACTACTGCTGCTAGAACACGCATGTACTCAAGAAAACCACCTCGCTCGGTGATGGTTTCTCCTGTCACTTCTTTTTTGTTCATGATGATGCCTGCCAAACCTGATTTAAGACCAGTGTTTCCTAATTTAATCAAAAATAGAAACCCATTTCTAAAGGACCTTTTACTTCTCTGGTGACATCTTCCACTGTTCTAGCTGTTGCTGCTGCAGCCACAAAAGTGGCCTCTCCTGAGACAAAAGTACAAGACAGCACAGGCATATTACAAAGTTTACTGGATTTGTCCAGACAAGAACTGGCAAGATTGTGTCCATTGAAAACATCTCATCGTCGAGTGATGCCCATAGTTAAGTTGACACGACATTCCGACAATAATGGAGACAAATTCCAGTATAAAAAAGAGGAAGAAGTGTTAGATAAGATTCACTTCAGTGTTTTCATCCTGAAACGAAGATGTCACCAAGAAGTTCACACCCTCATCAGCCAAATAAACCTTCTTCCCAAAACGGCAAAAAAGGTCTCCCTCCTCGTTTAGCTAAAACTCTGGATGTTTTGTCAGTACTGACCAAATCCAATACCCAGATGCAAAAATAAATTATTCCAAAAGTACTGAAAGAAATGATCGATACCGTGTATGAATGTTGTTTGAACGTTTTGAAAGGAACAGTACCTTTGTCCAAGATACAAAAAACAGCGATTAGGAAAATATCGTCGCGTTCTTCGCCAAATGATGAAAAAGAAAATGCCCATCAATCAAAAGAAAGAAATGCTCATTCAACGAGGGGGATTTCTCCCCATGCTGCTAGGACCATTGTTAAAAGTGATTGCTCCTTTGTTATGATCGATGGCATGACCTCTTTTAGGAGGAGTGGTGAGATAATGAAGAAGAAGATTAAAAGGACACCCTTTGCTGGAAAGACATCACACTTGTACCTTTGGTTCTTATGGAGACGTAAATTAACTTTAGTTCCGTACAAACGATAGATGGAACTCCATCGTTGGTACAAAAAACGGATACCTCATTTACCTCCTAATCCTAATCTCACATAGATGTCACACTTACAACAAGAGTTCCAGTCGTTGATGGATTGAACAGATTTGTCAGAAACAGAAAAATCGCAACGGTATGGACAATTATTGCAACTTCTTCAACTGTTTCACTAGAAAGCTTTAGACGAGACAGTTAAACCTACTCTGAGAGATTTCAAGAATATCATGAAAAGCTAAGAAAACCTAAAAGAAACAAAGACGATGACGGAAACAGCCACAGGGAGGGAAGCAGAAAAAAGAAACGAGAAGTGTTTCAAACTCCGTCGGCTCAAGCACCTAGTCTGGCCGACTTGTTGACGCCTTCCCCTGCTCCCAGATGACACGAAATGAAAGTTTGGGTCAAAAAGATGAAGTCAACACCTTCTTCAGCAGAAAAAAGAAAGAAGGGACGAAAGAAATGAAAAAAGAAATCAAGAAAAGAGTAACGAAAGAACCGATAACAACTTCCACTCCTATTGCTCGTCTGACACGTCAAGCATTGTCACAATCCAAATTACCACACGAACAACCTAAGAGCAGCATCGACCAGTGGGTGACTTATTGAGGAGCAGCAACAACCACATTGATACACTTTTAGCTACCATTTACTACAATCCTGCTCATGCTGTTAACTACGGAGGAATTCAAAAATTATATTGGGCAGCTATAGCCAAACTCAAAAGTTTACGTCTGCAAGATGTGCGACAATGGTTACAAGAACAATCGACGTACACGTTGCATAAAACCATTAGACGAAAATTTTCCAGAAGTCAAACTAAAGTAGCAGGCATCGATCATCAATGGCAAGCAGATTCAGCCGACGTCTCACGTTTAGCGGCGTACAATAGAAGTTACAAATATTAGTTTTGTGTCATTAACATGTTTTCAAAATCAGCTTGCATAGTTCCTTTGACTTCTGAAATAAGTTCCGAGTTAGTGCGAGCATTAAAACTGGTTCTAAAACAAAGTGGTCGACATCCTTTATGATGGCAAACAGAAAAAAACACTGAATTTCAGGACCAAGCTTTTTAAAAAGGATTGAAACAATGACACATTCATTTTTTCACTACTGAAAATCCTGAAACAAAAACTAGTGTCGTGGAACGTTTTCAAAGAATTTTAAAAGAACGTATGTGGAAATAGCTTACACATCAACATACTCTCAAATACATCGAAATTTTACCAAGTTTAGTCAAAGCTTACAATCAATCATACCATCGTAGCATTGGATGTGCACCAGAAGAAGTGGCACGTCAAAACGAAGCGATGGTATTTGATCAATTGTTTGGAACGTCAAAGACCAGAAAAAGAAGTGTTGACAAAGGTTATTTGCCTAACCGAACGACATCATTGTTTCGTGTCACAGAATAAGTACATGGACGTGATCCTCCTGTCTATAAATTGGAAGATACGAACGGATAAGTGTTAAAAGGAACTTTTACTTGCCTGAGTTACAACGAGTAACCAAGAAAGAAGACGTGTAAAATATCGAAAGCATTCTCGATCGAAGAACACGTAAAGTTTGAAAACATCGACTTCAAGTGAAGGTTCGTTGTAAAGGATATCCACCCAATTTCGATTTCTGGACTCCTGCTTCACAAGTCATCGACTTCAAGTGAAGGTTCGTTGTAAAGGATATCCACCCAATTTCGATTTCTGGACTCCTGCTTCGCAAGTCATCGACTATAAAAAGAAGTAAAAGTGACGACCAGGCCGTTAAACACAGCTACCTCTCCTTCTCGGGTTTCATCTCTTCAAGAACTTCACAAACAACCTCCGTAGGTGTGCTGTGGAGAACGTGTCCCTAAAAATCAAATCGTCTTTTTCTGCCAAATCTTTGTGTATTGAGCCATCGGAGCAACCATCGAACATTTGACTTTGCAACAAGGACTTAACCAATTGTAGACTATTTTACATAGCAGTTGCGTTGGTTATCTTCTTCCCAGACCGTCCTTGAAATATACCGATTTACAACAACAACGGTAGCTTCACCAACGTCAGTTACAACAACAACTCTTCCAGTCACAACATCAACCCTCTTCTGGAACATTTGGAACATCATTCTCCTTTGACTACGAGTGACTCCTCCGAGACCAGAACTCTGAATAACCAATTTTATTTAATATTACCTAGTGACTGTTCTATGGATGTGTTTGCCAACAACACATCATGTTGTTTTAAGCCATACAATTGAACCACGCAGCTCATTGGGAAGGCTTTGGTAGAAATCATTTATCCCACTCAAGTCAAGAATGTGGTTCGAGATGAAACCACTTTACTGGTAGAAATATTCAACGAACAAGTTCAAGAACACTTGGACAAAAATGATACTCTCTTTTACGAATCCAAAACACCATCGCTAGCGAATCCTCAGTTGAACATATATACCATGAGAATTCCCACAGGATATTATTTTAATCCTCAACATCTCGTCGATACGATGTTCAACGATCAGTTTTGCAAAGGACTGGAGAAACCTCGCCGAAGTGTACAGATCAAGTACCATGCCATTTATCATCGTCTTAACATGGGTTGTACCAATGCCAAAACGCTGTCTATAAAATTTTCTCCCGGTTTCTTTGCTATTGTGGGTGGAAACAACATAGCACTTCAGTCAAAAGACATTCAAAACAACGATCGATTCTACAAGTATTTTCGCAAACCTTACGAATTGAACGAAGAACTAAATTTGATGTTTGTGTATTATGATGTTGTCGAGTACAACGTCGTAGGAAACACAGCTGTTCCGTTACTGAGAGTCATTTCGTTCAAAGTGGATTCTGCCATAGCTGCTTACAATGAAGAAGGAACCACGCATCACGTTCACCGAGAATTTGTACATCCTCGTTATCTTCTTGTCGGTAAATCGTATTTTGACAGTGTCAATATTAGTATAAAAGGAGATCTTGGACAAAATATTGTATTCGCGAAAGGAAAAGTCACGGTGAAACTACATTTTCGAAGACGATTCTCCAGCGAATTGTAACAGATGTATTATGTGTACCGAGGAGTCACTCGACAACGAACACATGGTTTAGAAGACATGTTAAAATCTGCTTTTCGTACGGTAGCATCTATCTTAACACCGATGGTCATTCGAGGATTGCATACTTCAAAAGATGCAGCTTTGACGCATGGAAAAGAATTTCTTCAAAACGTGCTCATCGACAAACAAGTCGTAAAAAAGCCCTCGTGAAAGCAGGAAAAAAATGTGTTGCTTCAGATAGGGAAAGAACTCATTAGGCGTCGAGTCACCCGTATAAATTCGCTTCAAACTCCAGGTGAAGGCATTCATTTCTCATCTACGCTGCAACAAGGACAATTCAGAAAGAGACGTCAAAAACTCTTCAGATCTCACAAACACCATGAGAAAAAGAATAAGAAAAGAAGAACAGCAGTCCGAGAACTGGACGTTTTTGTTTACTAAATGAAGAAAAGGAAAAATGATGCACCGAGATTCTTGCGAACGTTCCAATTCAAAACTCGATCTGTTTACCATGCCAACGACGGCGATTACGATGCAAGAATCTCAATGGATAGAGTTTCATCCTCTATCATCTTTGACCACTCAGCACCCACCTCCTATGCAGTAGCTCTGGACGTCAACTTGTACGCAGCATTTGACAATACTCTGGAAATCAACAGTTTGAGAGAAGTGATCCTAGACTATCAGAAGATTTTTTAAAAAGATGGAAAACGAACCTATGGAAATAGGCGAAGAGGATGTTTTCTATGTAGAAAAACAACAGTCACATACCACAAGTGAAAAAGAAGAAAAAGAGACAGTCAGGATGTCAAGATGGCCAGAACAAGAACAACACTCAGTCATCTGTTTTGCTCGCGACTTGGCTTAAAGAATCACAGGACTAGCCAGAGAACATTGTTGCGGATGTGAAATCAATCATCCTAGTCAAAAACAACATGACAAATGTTTGATGATGAGTTCAAAAGACAAATTGGAAGAGTATACGGAGACCCATGGGTCCTCATCTCAGAAGAGAAGATTTTGAAAAAGTGGTATGAAGACTTGCATGACCGTTCTATACTTTCATTGACTTCTCTGGAGACCAAACGCATCGAAGCTCTCTTGCAACATAGTAAGGAGACTGTCCGTTCATCGACTTACGTGACAGATATTTTCAAAGAAAAAGTGAAGTGCGAACTGATGAATTATCATTACCTCTGAAAAGAAGAAACCTGAATAACTGGGAACTTCATTTAAAAAGAGAAAAAGCAAAAAAGAATGGATACCTGGGAACTTCATTACATGCTGACTCAAAGTTCGTACACAGCTTCTTGGAATCCAGTGGTGTGTGCTAAAGTTGAATTTCCACATCGAAAACCTCAAGATGTTCGAGCCTATGTCATCAATAACAGACGACAGTTATCAATCAGGAACTCACTGGGTAGCCGTCTACTTTCCCAACGATCATAGTGTGGCATATTTTGATTCTTATGAAAGACGATATCATTAACTTTATGAGATGAAATGCTGTATCTGCTCATTTCAATAATGTGAAATTAAGGATCAGGTTCCATTGTGTGTGAACGATATAGTATGTATTTTCTTCATCAACGCAGTCTTTGGGTTTCCCTTGGAACATTTAGTAACTTGTTTTGACCGTGAATACTTTAGAAACGATGGTTAAATAGAAAGGTGGTTTTTTTAACATTATGCCTATCTGTTTTTAGTACAGAAACGTAGTGTGCATCGATTGCAAAATGACACTCTATTAGATCGTTGGAAGTCAAGTCTGATTCCACAACGTTGTCAACCATGTAAATACATTCATGTTGAATGTTTTTGGTATTTATAAATAAAGACGAAGGGACTTGCACTAATCATACCTCTTCATAGTTGATGTTTCAGTTAACGGGGCTGATTAACAAAAATGTTGATTTAGAAAAAACGGTGTTGTCTTGTTTTTATGCAAAAAAATCATTTTTAAACATGCTCTTTCACTTTCTCTCTGTCTATCTTTAACTGTTTTCTTTCACGTCCCCGTACCGAATCTGAGGGACTTTGGCGTGAAATATTATGTTTGTGTATGTATAAACACTCGTACTCTTTTGTGTGTGATAGTGTGATTTATGTATAAACACTCCTACCCTTTTCGTTGGATAATAGGAGGATGGGATTTTGGTCACTGCACACGGCGTGTTGGATAATAAATGGTGGGATTTTAGTCACTACACTATACAGCGTATTGGATAATAATCAAAAACCTGGTGTTGAATATATATCAAAAAGTAGGTGTTGGATAGTACTCGAAAAGTGGGTGTTGGATAGTAATCCAAAAGTGGGTGTTGGATAATAATCAAAATATGGGTATTAGATAGTACTAAAGAAAAGCTGATCTGGTATTGGACACTACTCAAAAAGTGGGTGTTGGGTAGTAATCAAAAAGTGGGTGTTGGATAGTACTCAAAAAGTGGGTGTTGGATAGTATTCAAAAACCGGGTGCCTGATAGTAATAAAAAAAAGCGGGGACTGGATAGTAATCAAAAAGTGTGTGTCTGAAAGGTATATCAAAAAGCGGGTGCTGTAAAGTAATCAAAAAGTGTGTGTTTGAATAGTATATCAAAAAAGTGTGTTGGATAGTAATCAAAAGTGTGTGTTTGGATAATGTATCAAAAAGCCGGCGTTGCAGAGTAATCAGAAAGTGTGTGTTTGGATAGCATATCAAAACGCGGGTGCTGGATAGTAAATAATTAATTTAAACAACAATGTTAAATTTCCGTTTAGGCCTATAAACCATCCAATGTTAAATTCCCGTTTGGGCCTATAAACCTTCCACATGATAAATTCCCGTTGCGACCTATACTCCTCTTCCATGTTAAATTCACTTTGGGCCTATTACCTTCCCCATGATAAATCCCCGTAGAGGCCTCTAATCCTTTCCCATGTTGACTTCCCGTAGAGGCGTATAAACTTTCGACCCTTTTTATGTAGGCAAACCACTTCTTACAATATTATTATATACCCTCAATGTTCAATTTGGGTAGAGGCGTATAAACTTTACAATCCTTTTTGTATAGGTCAACACTTCTAACAATGTTACCATTTACCCTCAATGTTAAATTACCGTAGAGGCCTATAAACTTTCGACCCTTTTTAACATGGAAACAATGTTACCATTTTCCCCCATGTTAAATTATCGTTTTGGGCCTATAAACTTGCGACCATTTTTAACATGGGAATGCCTATATGGACCCAAACTCCACATATAACTACTGACGTATGATATTGTATTAAATTAAATCATAAATCTGACAGGAACCCAGTTTCATTTTTAATATACAAGTTTTATGTAGCACTGTTAGTATTTAGTAAAATATACAGGATAAAGATAAATTCTACGTAAATCTAACAATAGCATTAACATACTAAGATTAATATATTTAGGCGAAAACAATTTACTGCATTTGCAGACGAAACAGGTTTCACTATATATTTCAGTGTTAGTAATTGTATTATTTCTCAATAAAATAAAGTGAACTATTTCAATTTTGCACAAGGGTGAATGAGCTAATATTAAAACGGCAATGCAAGATAAACAGTCTTACATTATTTCGTTTGATTTGTATGCAGAACAGCGCCATTATGCCACGTAAAATCGGGGTTTTGTTTCCTTAAATGCAGTTTTGAACTGCTCAACATACCTGGGAATAATGAAAAATATCATATTTGAAACATTTATAACTGTCACATTTAAATCTAAGACGAAACGTAATAATATTTCACATGGTCAGAATCAGTCGATAATATGGTCACAATCAGCCTGACTTTTGGCCCGAATCAGCTCGTAATTTAGTCCGAATCAGTCACGGTCTAAATCAGCCTGCACCCAAAGATAATAGGTAAACATGTTAAAATTATGTAAAATGTATTTTCAAAAAATAAAGGTAAACAAATACAAATCCCTAAATATAGTGTTAAATCTTATTACATAAATCATCCCAGCTGAACGACAAAGCATCCTGTGCCCAGGGTCTGGAGCCTGGAATCGAAGACACAAAAAAGGTGGGTAGCTTGTGATTCCTCGTGGTTGCAAAGAGATCAACCATTGGGCGACTCCAAAAAGTGCCAATCCAATATAAGACTGACATGTTGAGAGACTGCTCGGTGTGCAGAGTCTGACCCATCCTTGATAAAGAGTTAAACCATTGGGCGACCCCAAAGAGATCAACCATCGGGCGACCCGAAAAAGTGCCAATCCGATGTCAGGCTGACATGTAGTGTAACGGCCACGGGTAGCGTAATGCCGTTTTCATCAAGTCAAATGGTTTTCAATCACCGGTTCAATGCAGATAATTTGTAACCTCTACGCTTATATAGTTTTACAGTCCAAGAAAGGCAATTTCTTTCTTACATTGATTTATTCAGAATAAATTCAGCATATATGTGTCAATAAACAACACTACAATTGACATAGACTTGTTGTTTTTCTTTCTTACATCTAGGATCACAGATCATGTAGAAAAATATCACAGTACCAATATCAACAGGAGACTTCACCTTGAATTATTTGGAATTCTAAATATTCAACAATTAGTATATTTTAATAATTCAGAGTGACTAACACTCAAATTCAATAACAAACTGACTCAATAATATTTATCATTAAATAGAAATAAATAAATCAACCTTTGAGTGAATTTCAGGGAAATATCCCTATACACTCAATTGTTAGGACTTTAAATGATACACTTGCATAAAAAATGAGAATAAGCTCACCAAATGTATGTCTCACTGAGAAAAGATTTAAATCACATAGATTGCAGTCATGCAATCAATAATAATCTCAATGAAAAAATATATAATATCTCACAAAGGATAAACATGTAATTCTATACTTGTTTTCCTAGTCTACCTTGTCAGAGATAAACTCTGAGTTCCAATGTAATACTGTAGGATTCACCTGTTAACCTTTAGACACAACCACTGGAAGTCCCCTTCTTCCTTGAACAGCGTCTCTCTCTCTCTCTCTCTCTCTCTCTCTCTCTCTCTCTCTCTCTCTCTCTCTCTCTCTCCGCCTTCTCATAGATAACCTCTGAATTCCAAGGAAACACTGTACGATTCACCTACTAACCTTTAGACACACCCACTTTAGGACTCACAGTACTAATTCAACCCCCATAGTAAACCTAAGAAAACATCATGATATTAAAAATTCAATAACTTTAAATTTCTAAATGCTCATGATCAAACCTATATTTATCAGTATAGACCCATCCTTGATGCAAGCTTCTGTGTTAAGAAAACCAAATGAGCTGCGCCATATTTTGGATCTACATGTACATGAAACATGTGTTATCCATTCTGCACCTAATGAATCAGGTGCTACTGTTGTTATTGACTGTTCCTAAGTCAAGTCTATAAAAATACTAAAATTGCATCAATAGAATCTTGTCTCTATTTTTTTTAAGGTACAGATAGGATAAGCTCTCAAAATAATTTTTTACTAAAATTTTACTTTTCATTATTAATCAATTATGGACCATCAAACCCGTATGTACTCTGTTAAATCTTCAACCATTTCTAGACTGGTTCACAGTTGTTCCCTATAATTAGTACCGTGAGTCCTATATGGAAGTACCCTTCTTGCTTGAATATCGGCTCGCTCTCTGTTTTTACACGACGTTACAATATACGTCATGTGCAAATCAGCCGGGCTGAGAGCAAATCAGTTTCTCTGACTGCCGGTCCGGGGACCTCGCGGGGAAGAAATTAACCATTTCATTTGATTAAATGATAATTGTTATCTATTCACATTAATAAAATACAAAAATATCACTATTCTCATTGTATATTTTCTAAACAATGCTAATTTTTGTCATCTTACAGTCAGATAAATCATAATTTAAATAGTTTCTTGTATAGCGTCGTATTTCTCCCTCGGTAACCTGGTAACAACCGGAAATGGAAGAGGTATCAGAACGAGGCTACAGCGCGCGATCAATATCATCAAACATGAATACACCAATGGATCTCATTAAATCAAAACGACTAATTTTGAAGATTAAACGTGTCTGACAGGTTATTATGATCATGAAAAGAGTACACTTAGAGACTACTGTTTGTCAACAAAACATGTGGTTTGATTTCCTTCAACTTGTACTGGTCTGCGAATAGCTGACGGCCATATATACACCCCCACCCCATTTGTGTTTAATCATTAAAAGATCGTGATGAACACAACAAATGTAAATATCACAGTTTATGCACTGCATATTAATTTTATAGAAATTTAGCAAGGCTGGTCATCACACTAGAGAGACCACTCCGTGTGCAGAGTCGGACCCCTCCTTGATAAAGAGATAATTGTACATTTATTCCGTTTTGCTTTCTTGAATGCACGTCGTCAGTGTAGAAATACCATAACACTTATGTGTAACTACCACTCATGGAACCACATAGAAATGGTCTTTATGAACATATGTTATCTACAGGTAATTTTGTATTTAGTCGAGAACCACATAGTGATCACTTTTTATGACGGTGTTGTCGTCATTGTTGTAGGCATCTCTCTCTCTCTCTCTCTCTCTCTCTCTCTCTCTCTCTCTCTCTCTCTCTCAAATGACGCTCATGGTTGTCACTTCGTGCAGAAGGATTTGAGTATGCATTATCAGATTAGAGAGAAAACATGGTTTGCTACTACAAGTGCTGTACTATGTTCATTTAAAAAAAAAATAATGTTGCAATACTAAATTCCAGTTAAGTCGCAAATAAACCAAAAGAACAGAAATACTTAACGTAATATCAAGTACAGTACCAGAAGTTTAATACTCTGCTCACGAGTAATTACTAGAAAATCTGTAGGAGTCCCCCCCCCACCCCCCCAAAAAAAAGTCATTATGAGACAGGTTTCAGCTGAGATGACACGCGCGCTTTTGTGCCGCGAGCTGTTTTCCAAAATCGGAACTGCACGGCAATGGTGGTTTAATATTTTTAATAGTTTTATAAACTCTTTTTGAAAAAAACACAAAAACAACATATGACTGATTGCACAAGAAGAATGATTATACCCGGTCTGCTACATTAAAACGTTTTCAGAACACCCTTGGAATAATTTGCAAAATAATATTTTATCCAAACAATGTTTTATTCAATACATTTTTTAAATATTTCTCCGGTGAAATTTATTTGGTTATATCTTGGTAAGGAATTGACTTCTCGGATTTCAGGAGAATGCTTCGTCCTATATTAGCACAACTATCTATTTAAATTGGCAGAATACGTGTATATAAGTTGTGTAAAAAATTCATAAAATTAGACGAAAAAGTTTGTAGTTGTATAGATATGAAATTGTATGTGTTATATTATCTAAACTGTTTAGGTGACCCAAACGGTTGGATAAACTCTTGTCCAGCCACCAAACAACACTTGAAAAAATGACTTTAGGAAGACAGTTACACCTACCTGGGTGATCATACTGGGAATTGGTTTATTGGAATTTTGTTATGCAATGGTTTATTGACATGTGCCACGCCCAGCCGTAAGGTCAATTTAAGCAAGCTTAGTATAATCCCTGTATACAAGGGGTATTTAAAAAGTTTTGAATATTAATGCGCTTTACAGCAAAGTTCTTTATAAATGAACAGTACGTCGGTGCATTATCTCAAAGTACTACCCATGCACCTCTACACACTTTCTCAGTCTGATCATCCAATTATTAAATGCTATTTTGAACTCACCTTTTGGTATGTTGTTCCTACACTGGAAAACTGCCTTCCAACCACATGGGGCCTTTCAAATCGTCTGCCCCTCAGCGAATCTTTGATAACGGAATTCAACCAAAAAGCACTTGGAGCTAAATCAGGACTGTATAGAGGATGTGGCAAAGTTTGGATGCTGTACTCCTTCAGGAAGTCGGTCACGACGGCTGATTTATGCGCTGGTGCTTTGTCGTGAAATAGATGGATACCTCGAGTGTACACGAACGGTTGGTTCGATATTGTTCCACAACTTTTGGCAAGACTTTGGAGACATACAAGCAGAGTCAGTCACATGATGCGTATAAAACTATCTTGACAGTCCGACTACGTCGAGCGATTTGTGGTCTGGTCGTTTTCTCCAAATTAAACTTTATTATTTTCTTTTGAGTAGGGTTCAAACATGGGAATCCATGTTTCATCACCTGTGGCAATCTCATTCAAATGTCTCTGGTCACTCTTTTCATATTTGGCGAGTAGCTGCTTGCCAATTTCAACCCAAATCTGTTTTTGATAAGTCGTCAACAAATGCTGGACCCATCTTGCAAACGCACTTGTGACGGCACAGGTAGTCCAATTCTTACCATAGCCGATAACGGCCGACAGATTACAATGCAAAGAAACTAAAAATTGTACATGTACACATTTTTCTCAAACTCAAGGTAACACAAATTTGTGTGTGTACACATGATAGCAAAATGTGTACAGTCATACATTCGTCTTACTTTGAGTTATAACTGGTCGACTAATACCAACTACATAAGCATGACAGATCACACAAAACTAATTAGCATTCCTTTCATAATAATAAATTAGAAAGAACAGTGGTGCTCTCTGATAAGGAATTACCCTCTCGTGTTGGTCAGGAGCAATTAATAGAGTCTCCTTTTGTTTATACTAACACAACAAGAAAGAGACATAAGTGGAGCTCGTATCAGTAACATTTAGAAAATCAGCACAGTTTCAAGCAAACGTGAGTACATCTCTCTGTCTCATTTCATATGTTGTACATTACAGAATTAGGATAAATACTATGATATTTGTTATGATCTTGATTCATAAAATACATGTGTTTAAAATTAATTATCATTAATCACCATTTAGCTTACATGCTGTAAAATGTATCCTAGTTTTTGACTTCATAGGTATGGAAGCGAGTAAAATGTCCGTCTTTTTGCGTCAATTGAAAGAAAGATTCTGATTATTGCTTTCCTTTAGCGCCCAATAATATCCATAGATATGATTATTATTGCATACAGTCTTTCACTTTCAGCAGCTAAGGATTCTGAGCTGAATACTTATAGCTTTCTGGAACTTGCATTAATATCCAGTATTATTCTTTCTTTTTTATGTCAAAAAGTTAGAAGGTTTCATAGGTAAAGAAGAAACACGCGTAACTGGAATGTTTGCTTCTTAGTTTCTTGAATAATATCGGAACAAATTGTAAGCCCCGTCGTTTTTTATAACCGCAACATAAACTGTTCACTATTTTTGTTCTCCACTTTTGCAAGCAGATTATTTATGGAACAACCATGAAAAAGTTTAATTAATAACTTTTGATGAACAAAGTAGACTATATATATATATATATATATATATATATATATATATATATATATATATATATATATATTATAAGACTTTTGGGACGGCTGACGATGGAACGCAGTTATTCTGCTTAGATAGGTGGCTCTACATGCCAAGGATCTACTTTCGCGGACTACACAGGTGGCCAAATTTATTATAGTTTTCACACCTTGATGAACATGAGTGATTATTTACAAGATAGTACGATTTACCTGTTTAAAGTATCGGAACTTAAGGCATACCTGAGAAAGCACGGACAAAATGTAAACGGTAAGAAGGCAGAATTCGTGTAAAGAGCGAAGGGCATTAAGCTTTTAGGACTGAAAAAAGTGAACGAAGTGAAATCAAATGATGATAGCGCCTTTCTTCTGCGTAAACGACAAATACTCATTGCACCCCTAGGTGAGAATATCCCTGAGCCAAATTTATTGAAAAGATGGTGAAGACGCATACAGTTGGTGCTTGACGTTTTGAGAAGTGATGTTCATAATTACCTTGTTTTGACTATGAACGCTAAAAGGCAAATGAAGAGCATTGTATTTTATCAAGACCGCCGTGTTCATATCATACAGTATCATGACATTTCTCAAGAAATGCTTGCATTGCCTCATTCGTAGCAAGTCATTCCATCACTCCCAATCATTAACAAGAAGGAAAATCCAGACTACACAGTATAGGCATGCCTAATAAAAGTGACCGGCAACGTGAATTCTGCAGACTGCAATTGCACTGCAGAGTGAGTACATACAACCTTTTATTCCTTGGTCAACCGACTATTGATAATTTTGTAATTCTATTTTATAATTATATTTTGTGCAACTGCATGTATATAAGATACTATCACTTAAAATTGTGCACAATTATATATAATATCTTGATATAAATATTTGTAATTATCGGGAAATTGACATATTGTTTCATTTTACCTTTCTTTCCAACAAATGCTCTGTTCATTGATAAAGTCAAAATATATATAGTATTGAAAGCAAATTTACTACCTCATAGTTAGAATAATGTTTCCTTCTGATGAAAGCATCTTTAATTACTACCGCTCGGCTGAACTCGAGAAATGCATTATTTTGCGATTTCAGTTTGAGAGACGCTTGCAATCACATAGGCGCTTTAGAGAGTGACAGGTGTAAGATGAAGTTGTTTACATTTGCAACATGCACAATGGAGATAATGTTGACATTCCTCTATGTTACTTTCATGTACTGTGGCTGAAATTTCTTTACATATTGTACTTGTGGAAACTAGACATGATCTAAGCACACAGCAATCAAAATGGCCGCTCCAAAGTACTCGAAAAATCAGCCTGAATTAGTCAAAAGTGCGCTATTTTCAGCAGTTATTAAAATAGGGAAACGACTTTTGCCAGAGCAGACAATACCAGCCTCTGAAAGTACTATGAATGAATTACAAAATATCTCAAAAGTAAAAAAAAGTTATCGGCTCTTTTTTTAAATTTACCTTTGAAGTCCAGGAAGTGAAAATGACCAAGCGGAGCTAGCAGTTTTTTGAGAGGTGCACATCTTAAGTAAGACCAAGCTGTATACTCTATAACCCAAATTTCACCCATCAATCATACACCAAAATAAAGGGAATTCAAAGTTCTTTTAACAATACCTAAGATATACAAGGTCTTTTTTAAATAGCCAGGACAGCCAGTGAGGAAAACCTGGGTAATTCTTTTTCTTTAAAAATCTAACCCTATGCAAAGTATGAAACTGGAGAGTGCCACCTATAACAGGGAAGAAAAAGAATGGCTCACCATCTACGTCCATGAAATGCAATTGGAATAATCCAAGGAAAAGAAAACTTAGTTCAAAAAAAGCTGAAGAGATGTCATTTTGTAAATTACAGAGGGAAACAAAGAGGAATTATTCCAGAGATTTATACATCCCGTGTATTAAGGGGCAAACCCCTTTATAACTAAACTATCAACATTTTCTACATGTGTATAGCAGAGATGTACGCCTGTCATTGACCGACTGTAGCAAGTTATGTTCTCTAATAATATAAATTTACATGTGTGTCAATCTGTCTTCACATGGTATGAACATAATATGTGCCAGTTTCCACAAATGTTTTGTTAGATTGCTCCAACATTGTTTCATAGTTTCAAACCATATTTATTAAGAATAACAATACATTTGATATTCTTGCTAAATCCATATGAGGTTACATCATTTATTTATATGTGGTACAAGTGCCTTGAAGGAAAAAGGATAAATAGTTCCATCTGTTCTTGAATCAAATAAAGACATTTGTGTTTACTATGGCTAGAATTCGTATAAAGTATTCCAATTGTTGAATACAGTATCACGAAATCAAAGGAATTGGTGGCTTATAAATTTATATATGCGCGTGTATTTATCAGAAATACACAATATGTACCGACTGTTTGCGGTACAGTAGACACACTTATGTTTTTTTAGTCCCATCACACCGGTCATTGATCCAAGGAGAACAGAGGAGCTAGTTTGATGACAAATGCACAAGATTTTTTACTAATATGAAAGATCAGTAACCTTTAAATATATAGGTCACAATGACCTGCAAAACACGGTTTCTTTAAGAATCACTAGTCCTCATCGAGTGTAAACTACATGTAAGTGCATCTCACAACAGGGTATTACTTTGTTAATTTGAACTATTATCTCTGGTTGTGAAGAAAGGTCAACTCCAATGCCCTATCCGGATTAATTGTACAAATTTAGGTCAGACTGAGAAGCATTTTGCTTGCTGCAGTCTACTTGTGATTTCAATTTTTAGTTATCTTAACAAAGTTGTAATAAAATTGCGTAGGTACAGAACAATATGTGCAAAGAAAAAAAAATAGAACAAAAAAAAGTTGTGATGCTAATTCCATTTATTATACATTGGAATCATCTTCCAAAGTTATATACTTGACTTAACATACAGTGCCCCAGATAACTTTTGGACCTGTTGGGTATTTCACTCATAAAATTAAAATTTATTGAGTGAAATTAGATTTTTACAAACATAATTGTGTATTTTTCAATTTTAAATGATTGTTTAAAGTAAACACTAAAACAACTAATTAATAGTACTCTTCTCTATGTCGAGTGAATTGCCTTGTTTATCAAGGGTCTCAGTTTCAATTGATTCCGCACCGTACGAACTGGAACCACAAGTCTATTTCAAAAATGTAACTGGAAACAGTAACTGTAACTTTCTTAAAAACTGTTGTTGTAACGTTAACATATATACATATCCACATCTAGTCAGTCACTTTACTTGCAGGCAACCTTAGCTATTTTTCTGGAAATAATTGCCTCCACAAATCAAATCTCTGGGTCTCCCCTGTTCTAATGAAGCACCATTTCTTGCAGTTTTACTTGCAGCATCTTATTTCAACTCATCAAACAAAGCTTCAGAGGTATTGGCATCAGGTATACCAGTATAAAACAGAAGTTGATGGTTATCTCGTCTGACATCTTCATATGTAAGTACAGGGCACCTAACCTACGTATCAGCTTCAACAGTTTAATTTTGTGATGTCTGAGTGTGAGAGTCTCTGTATCTCCAAATATCATCAGAGCCCCACTGTATAGCTACACTTCTGGTTTCGCAAATATTTGCAGCCTGGACAGATTGATTTATAACAGTTGACAATGTTTCTGTATTAAGTAACCTATAGTAATCATGAAACATTACAGATGTTCGAAGTGATGAATTTGTACAAGTTAATGGATTGTTTGTTTGCACAGGGAATTCCATCTCGTGATCTTCAAATATTGTGGAATGGTCTTCTACTGTTGAATCTTCTCTTCGTGGCCAACAGCTACAGCCTATGAAAAAGAACCTGAATACAATCATCCTATTCTTAAATAATAAAACTGATAAGAATTGTGAATATCTGTGAAATTATTGTCAAGGTCATTAAACAAAGGGTCCTTTTTTATGTGTGAAATAAGTTTGAAATTATGGACTTATGCTTGTAAGTAAACAGTACTATTACCTGCATAGTTCAACTGCAGGTTTTGGTATTTGATGAATATTTCAAGTCACCATAAGATGTATATGTAACTATTTTTACAAGTTTTTTCTTAAACATTCTTCATCAAATAACTCACTTACTCCAACAATGAATCGTTGCAATAAAATACATTTATATAGCAACTTGTGCTCTAAATCAAGTTACTAAGAAAGCCGACATATATTTTTGCGGAAGATCCTGAAACTCCCTAACTGATGACCATATTGTTAAACAATTAACATGCAGAGTAATTGAGTAATTTGATGAAGAATGTTTTTAAAAAAGCTTGTAAAGGTTTTGAAAACCCCAACGAGCCATTTTGTTCATGGGCTTTTTAAAAATATTTATTTATGGTATTCCTTTTACAAAATCTGTATGTGAGATGTGTAATATGTACACACACATATAGTTACATATACATCATATGGTGACTTGAAACATTCATCATATACCAAAACCTAACCTGTATTTATGATTGAAATACAACAGTCTTTACACATATAACAGATTGTGTTTAAAATTAAAAGTAACTTCATTACGAAACGTACTGTGCATTTTAGGTCAAATTTATGCCATAACTGTTCGCTGTTAAAGCTGATATTTCCTTGTGCTTGAAGTTTTTATCAGCGTAGTGCAGGACAAAATTGACTGAAATCAAGATAAAATAATATAATGAATATATTATATAAGAAGTTTCTACATCTTTTCGTATCATAAATAATCCATCCAGTGACCATGTTATTTAAGTAATCCATGTCATGAGGGAACGTTCAAGTTAATCCAGAAAAAATCATAAATTAATATTTAGCAATATTTTAATTAGAGGCTATATGTCGTCAGCCGAATATATATATATATATATATATATATATATATATATATATATATGTGTGTGTGTGTGTGTGTGTGTGTGTGTGTGTGTGTACGAATAAAAATATATCATACAGGTTAGAGAATTTTTAATTTGTTCACTACGGAAATTCAAACCCGAGTCCGCGGGTTACGGCCATCGCCATGCCTGCACACACCCAACTCACCATCTCGACCATGCACGCATCACCAAAGAATTATGCTACAAAGTTGCTATAATACAATATATATATATATATATATATATATATATATATATATATATATATATATATATATATATATATATATATATATATATATACTGTCTTCTTTGTTCACCAGAAACAAATAATAATTAAAACTTTGATGGTTGTTTCATAAGTTATATGCCTGCAAAAGTGGAGAACAAAAATGGTAAACAGCTAATGCTGGGTTTATAAAAAGACGGGATTTATAATTTGTTTCGATATTATTCAGGAAACTACGAAGGAAACATTCCAGTTACGCATGTTTCATCTTTTCCTAGGAAGCCTTCTAACTTTTGACATAACAAAAAAAGAAGAATATTGGATATTAATACAATTTACAGGAAGCTATAAGTATTCAGCTCAGAATCCTTTGCTGCTGAAAGTTAAAGATTCTATGCAATATTGATCACTGATATAGACATTATTGGGAGTTATAGGAAAGCAATCAATCAGAATAATTCTTTCCAATGACACAAAAAGACGTCAATTTTATTCGCTTCCATATCTATAATGTCACAAACTAGTATACATTCCACGGCATGTAAGCTAAATGGTGATTAATGATGAATTATTTTAAACACCTGTACTGCATGAATCAAGATCATAACCAATTTGATTAGTAGTTAGCAAAAATTATGTGGTGTACAACATATGAAATGAGAGAGAGAGAGAGAAACAGATGTACTCACGTTTGTTTTAAACTGTTTTGATTTTCTAAATGTTATTGATAAAAACACCACGTATGTTTTCTCCTGCTTTATTTCCTGGTGTGTTCGTATGAACAAAAATAGGCGCTCTTAATTGTTCCAGATCAACATATAAATAACACGACAGGGTAATTCCTCATCAGTGAACACTACTTGTTCTTTCTAATTTATTTTTAAGAACGGAATGCTAATTAGTTTTAGTTGTGACCTGGAATGACTATGTAGTCGGTAGTAGTCGATCAATTATAACTCAAAGTAAGACAAATGTGTACCTGTACACATTTTGCTGCGTACATGCACAAATTTGTGTTACCTTGAATTGTAGACCGTCACAAACACAGTTTAGAAAAATGTGTACATGTACAATTTTTAGTTTCTTTAAAAAGTTCGCATCGGCCACAATTTTGCCTATGGCCGGCCCTGCTATCCCAGTCCTATCCCAATCCTATCCCAATCCTATCCCAGTCCTATCCCAATCCTATCCCAGTCCTATCCCAATCCTATCCCAATCCTATCCCAGTCCTATCCCAGTCCTATCCCAATCCTATTCCAGTCCTATCCCAGTCCTATCCCAATCCTATCCCAGTCCTACCCCAATCCTATCCCAATCCTATCCCAGTCCTATCCCAATCCTATCCCAATCCTATCCCAGTCCTATCCCAATCCTATCCCAGTCCTATCCCAGTCCTATCCCAATCCTATCCCAATCCTATCCCAGTCCTATCCCAATCCTATCCCAACCCCCATTTCCCAGTAAAGCCGGACGTATGTATAGACTCTTGTTTGAGTTATGAAACAAGTTATAAATAACAATAGCGCTCCATTGCACTGGTCTTTGTTTTCCGCCACGCACGGATAGGGTGTGTTTTACAACCACATACGTGTCCGTTTTATTGACTTCCGTATTTTGTCACAAAATGATTTAATGTCAGTGTGCTCGCTCCATGATCTTTCATCATTCGACTCAAGAAAGTTTAGGTATGTATGGCTTACTTTGATACAGATTTAAAGAAGACTTTAGATTTTTTGTTTAACTATTTACGATAGAGCGTAAATATGAAGTAATTTGGACTGATTTTTCCCAAAATAAGACACTCGTATGTTGGTAGAATTGGTAAGCAATATTTTTTTATTTTTTTTATGAAAGGTGTGTTAGGGGAGAACGATGGCTATTTCAAACAGAGAATTGAACTAGGATATTAAAGGAGTTGGGAATAGGGTGGTTGTGTAATAATTCAAAATATACTACCTGAGGAAGGACGTCTGTCCGTTCCCATCACACACTACATACCACATGTAGAACTTATTTTGCTCTTTGATGAATCATACTTTTTATCAGCAGATGATAGGTATGTAGGTAAGTGAGTAGCTACGTACATCTAGTTATGTTAACAAGTAGGTATCTATCTATACTGCCCTTTACGATATATCGTTAGATATATCGTTAAATCGATGGATGGCAGGAAGGATAGATAGATACAGCTTGTTTTTTCAATATGGTTCAAAATTTAGTGGAAATCTCCAGTGGAATCATTATGTTTTGCGATTGTTGATTGTGTGCTTGAACGACAATTTCTGGTGAATTGTTACAGGTATCACTACACTAATTGAACTAATGATATGTTGTTGCATCCTATTGTAATGCCTACGAAAACAACTAATAATTTTCCTCTGATTTTTCCTGGAGATTTGGTGACCAATGAAGAATGTTATTTGTATTCAACAGAAAGTTGCATCAAAGACTGAACAGAAAATAAAATATTTTTATTTTGTTCAATATTTTTGCTTTTACGTAGGATGACAAAGCAAACGGGTCTGATTCAGCCGGTTCCAGAAATGTCACTTTCACTAAAAAAAAAATTCCATTCATATAATTCAAATGCAACTATCAAACTTCATAAGTCCATGTGTCATTTTCAAAACCGATCACTTCCATTTAGGCATTCTGGGATTACGGACTACATGCAAGATTTACTTACCTCCGAAATTAAAGAACTTGACATCATGAAAAAATTACGCACCTCCGAAACTGACGATTTGGTACAGGAAGTGCTAAAAAGAGCATGGACAATTTTACGTTTTGCAAAATGACGTGTAACATACTTTTATGAAGAATTTTATTTGGTTCAAATTAAAATCAATACAAATATTAGATTGACCTTAGCAAGTCATCGCAACAAAACAAAGTAAAGGGTACAAGTGTTTGGAACTATTTTCTAGACTCTTTACAGACATACGTGTTTGCTTGTTTATTTGTAGAAGAGCTTTACGGCACATCAGCAGAAAAGTGGCAATATGGTGCCAACAAAAGGTAGATGTTTGAAAAAATGTATAAATGAATTGCACAAAAACCCAGGAAGATAAACACTTCCAAATAAATGTAACGTGAAGTACAATAAGATAAAATATAAAACGTAAAAAATGTTAAAAGTCTGTAAAATGTATATAAAACAAAAGATAAAGGTAAGACATGTAAAAACCTTCTAAACATAATCAAAATGTATTGTATAGAGCGCATTAGTTACAAAATTCCAAGATTTTCTTGTGTAGTACCTTCTCGTACAGTCTCTTCAAGCAATTCAAGTCAAAATACTTCTGTCTAACAGGGTGGAAGTCGACACACACGACAAGAATGTGTTCCACCGTCATTGGACACAGGAAGGGTACACATTTCAGTTGAGATTCACCCTTCAGTAGGTATGCATGAGTCGGGTATGTGCGTCCGTTACACGATTGGCACAATACCATCTAATCTCTCCGATTTGTACTATGCGAGGGACGCCACGCTCCAAAAGTGAGTTCGATGTTCTTAAGTTTGTTTGTGTAGTTTTTATTCTGCATATTTTGCTAAGTGTGGCAAACATGCTGATTTATACAATATTTGAAGTACATTATATGGAATCTTCCATTCGAATACGGGTGAGTACCGGGCAGCTTTGGCTGCTTTTTCTGCTCTTGCATTACCCTTTATGCCAATGTGACTA
The DNA here is from genome assembly GCA_029931535.1 of Margaritifera margaritifera. Classification (NCBI taxonomy): domain Eukaryota; kingdom Metazoa; phylum Mollusca; class Bivalvia; order Unionida; family Margaritiferidae; genus Margaritifera; species Margaritifera margaritifera. The sequence goes on from JAQPZY010001544.1 coordinate 3,749,272, forward strand.
GGCAGCCAACAGCACAGACTACTTTTCAGAGTGTACGAGAACATGTCCGCCTAGCTGGTCGGCGTAGGGATAATATCAAAACTGGATAGTAAATCGCCAGATAGCAGAGGCGCTTACTTAGCGGCGATGGTGCAGAGCGATGCAACTATTTCCAGAAAATGCAACATAACGTGCTGATTTTTTACTTGTTGTGTCCATGTTAGTGCCTAACATATGTAAGATAGTCTTGGGGCATCTGATCTTATAACTAATGCATCAGATTTCATCATAAATGCATACTAAAGAAGGAAATGTATAAGGAACCTAATTAGTTGGTGATACCTACATGTATAATATTTGCGGTCTGTAATTATGGCGCCACATTAAGTCTACGCTAGTACAGCTAAAATTAAACCGAGTATATACGCTATATAGTATTCGGAATGGACCAAGGCCCATTTATAATGCTAGATTCATGAATGCCATCACAGGTGCTCGACAATAGTATAGGAAACGTATGAGTTGCTTCCCCTCACTGCCAATGGTGCTGGATGTTTAAGTGCTTTCGTACGCGTCAAACAAATTTAGTCCTACAGAAAAGAGTAGCATCTATATAAATTTGAGCATTCAGGACCACTCATATAATTGTGTATTACTATATTTTATGGAGAATACGAGAACACAAATTGCAATTGAAAATCACTAGACCACTCATATTTTGTGTGTATTACCATCTCGTATATGGATTCGATAACATTGAAAATCAAAATTAAAAACTGTTTGACCAGTCAGAGAAGGGAATATTATTTCACAAATTAAAAATCATTTGACCACACGTATTACCATTTCGTATACGGATACGAGAACATTAAAAATCAAAATTTAGAAATTACTGGATCAGCCAGACTATGAAGACAATTAGTGCAGCAAAACGACGAAGCAGGAGAACGAACAATAATAATCTGATTTGTTTTCTACACATCATAAATAATGACACCAAGGTAAATTGTATTGAATTGACTGTTTTTTGAGAGTGATAGAAATATATCTCGAGTTTAACATGAAAGCAACATTGCCGGTATAAAGAGATTATGCACATTTGTTTGCAAGTCTGGATGGAGTAACTGTGGTCGAGGCTAGTTATTTTGAAGGATAACATTCAAGATAACAAAAGTGTTAATTTATTGATTTGAAACATATAAAAGATACACTGCAATGTTTTAGAAAAGATGCAAATGTACATTTAATAATGATAACAGTAAAAAAGCAGCATTAACCCTGATACATGGTTACAACAGTGCAATACGAATGTCTAACCGTATTTGATGTGGATAAATACACGTATTTATATTCGGCTAAATTTACAGCACATCTTGAAGATCTCGTTAACTTTACAAGATCAATCTAAAAGGATTCATCAAAATCAGAAACAGAATTTATGGAAAACGAGGTTCAGTTTAAAACAACACACGGCGATTCAGCATATAAAGCAGATGTGGCAGAGTGAACCATAGAAATAACAAAGGTTCACGTAAATCTTAAATCATTTATACGATGCAAAGGATTGAGGAAAGGTTGGTATTTGTGGATGCAAAAGTACCTGTTTTAGACGGTCGTCCTGTTGGCTTGATAATAACATATAAACATAATATATCTGGAGTAAAGTATTTTCTTTGTGTTATTATTTCGTTTTATCTAACTGACAATTAACTGTAAGACATTTTTGCTATGATCCTGAAAGTCCAGTTCCTTCTGCAAATACCAATCTGTTGTGTCAACATATAAAGCATGCCAAAAATAAAATAAACTGAGTTAGAAGGGTGATTAACCAAATAATCTACATACACAATACACACCCAAGTAAGAATAAATTGCTATACAGAAGGGTATATGCTAGTCATGTGGACAAACAGACGCAGGCTGCAATAGTTTATTTGCAAGCATATGAAAAAGACAATAATGGCAGCAAATACATTTTGACTGTGATATACGTTGTATCGATATACCCATCAGCTGAAAAAGTACAAACGAGGAAGGAAGATGTCATTCACAATGCTTTCAGAGAAATCTTGGTTTAGTTTGTTATCGTGTTTTACGACACAGTGACACATGCAGGTTATTTAGTGCCCACACAATTAGAGTAAAGTGCCATGCCTAATGACACACCACTCAAGCTGACCTGGGCTGATCCGAAGGTAGAGTTCGAACCAGGAATCTTTGGATTGCGGGTTCGCAACGCTAACTGAGCCACCTCGGCTACTGCCTCCAGTAGTCGCCTTTAAGAAATGCAGGAAGGCGCATTCTACAGAAGACATACGGTTTCATGAAGGTAACGAGTTTTACAGCAAAATTGTTATGGACTTGTTGGAAAAGAAAAACATTGAATACTTGTCAACTTACTCAGATAAAAAGCATATGTAATTGAAGGTTTATCATAACATAACATATACATTTGGAGTCTAAATTTATCATGCCTATTGCATTAGCAATGGAAGCTATGGATACATTTCTCTTCAAATATTCGCAAAAAGATGTCTAATTTGAATGTTTGGATATTCGTTTAAGCTCTAGAAAGTATTTCATCAACAAAGTTTACACCAGTTTTAATATATTTCTTTATTGATTGTGGTGAATATAGATTAAATATTCCGTTCCGTGTTTTAAATGTCAATGGCACAAATGTACCTGATATTCCATCCCGTGTTTTGAATGTCAATGGCACAAATGTACATGATATTCCATCCCGTGTTTTGAATGTCAATGGCACAAATGTACCTGAAGTATCATCTTAGTACAGTAATACATTTTTCAACGCGACAGTTGACTTTATGATCATATTCTTTGTACCTAAATCTGCATTATTTTATCTAATTTTGATTCTATATAACTTCAGTTGAAGCCTAGTATTTCAAATGCATTTTTAACATTCATTAAATATTTAGCAACTTTGTTTTATATTTCATGTAGTTTCCCTTTCAACATCATCAACTAAATTATTTGTCCTCTCAATATCAACATTTGTCTATTATATTGTGTTCTAATATCAGTAATATAAATATCACTTCATCTGTCAAATTTCATATATATTTAACTATTTTGCATATGCATACGTATGATCTTTGACATATAATCTTTGACCTTTACCATCAATTTCAGCCGAAACCCATATGTTCTCTCTGGTCTGTCAATTTCTGTGGGCAGCATCTCTAAAGTTTTGTGTGCACCTTTCAGTCCCCTGTCATAGGATTCATCGCCTTTTCTTACGTGAATTAGGAAAATTGTCGCCATTGTTTTTTGTTGTTTTCTTTTTCCGTCAAATCAGCATAAATGTCGCTCAATCACTTAAGCTTACAGGGCACACGAAACCGTCTCCCGAGATTTGCCATGCAATTTGAAGTAATGTCAACTCATATCCTAGGAACTGATATGATGTCACACTCCCTTTCACTCGAGCAATTTAACTCAATTGGTTTCTCATACTTTACGATGAATCGACAAGAAGAAGCGGGTGTGCTCAGTAATTAAAGATGCTAATTTCCTTATAAACTGTTTTGTCGCCTTTATTTTTCAATAGTATTTAGTTCATATAAATATGTATTTTTTGTCAAATATTTAAAAAGCACACAAGCCGTTTATGATATTATTTTATCCAAAGGAGATACAATCAAATACTTTATTTCAGGTGTTTAGTGCTTCTTTTTACATTTTAAATTAAGCAATTTGTAAAACAATAATCAGCACATTAAACGATATATCTCCTTTGTCCACTTTGCTCACTGTATTGTGCCATTATTTGTTATATGCAAAAGAAAAATTCAAATTATTTTTTTCTCTTCGCTCCATCAGTTTTAGTGCGCATGCGCCCCGCGGAAGGATCAGCCGTTCTGTTAGTGATTATTCACGTAAATGAATCAGAACGTATTATTTCTATTTTCTGCTATCATTGTTTCAAAATTGTTTTCAGGTATTCTGCATTTTGCTGTTCGTACTTTGGGAATATTTGTTTTAACAAGTTGGTGGAAATATCTGTTTTTAATTATTCTACCACATAAACAGTTATACGTGTAATCATAAAATTCCTCAATCACGTAAAAACACGCTTTCGGTCTTCCCCATTCAAGCTCGTTCTTAAATGAGCAATCCCTACATCATTTGTATCTGACGCTCCTTTGTTCCATTTCATTTTATCATTTATTTTAGTATGAAGATTTCAGATATCATGATAGCAGTGTATATCTGCATTTCAATAGGTACATATTGAGTTGAGCACTGTGTGTGTTTTTGTAGTGAATCATTAAATTTACACGCATTAGATACAAAGGGCGAAGCCCCGAATATAGTTGTAATTAACAGTGTTAATTTATTAAGTCGACTACGAGGTCTAGAATGGTAAATATTTACCTGCTAATAAAGATGTGCCTTTGAGCGAAACAGGTTTTACGCAGATACAGTTTCCTACTTTTACTGGCACAAAAATATTTTGCTTTTCCAGATGTTTCATGCTGTGACAATGAGGTGAATCCATAAGGAAAAGTAATCAGCACACGCAAGATTGTCAGGTGAAAAAGTGGCACGTGCACGAAAATTGCTGGATGGAGTCCTACTTTAGTGAGTGTTATGTGGCTTGTCAAAACGGTGATCGCACCAGGATCCAACAGCTCCTGGACAAGTCCCCCTTTGCACTCCACCATACTGACAGTCGTGGGTGGACACTGGCTCACTACGCCGCTCAGGGAGGCTCACGTGACATAAACAGACACTTGTGTAAAGCCGGTCTTGATCTTCAGGCACGGGATGTTTATGGGGCAAATATCCTACACATCGGTTGTCTTTATGACCGTGTCAACTTGGTGAAGTATTTAATGAAAAAATATCCCAAAATGTACATTCAGCACGACTATCATAGCTGGACGCCTTCACACTTTGCATCCCAGGGAGGGTCGGTGGATACAATTAGGTTGTTTGTCGAGACGGATACAGATTTTACTCTCAAGGACAAATATAGCGCAAACGTTCTTCATCTTGCCTGTGGTTTCGGACGATACCAATTGGTTGAGTTTCTCCTCTCTCAGTTTCCCGAGCTTCTACACGAAGTTGGCGAGAACAACGGCACCGCCGCTCATTATGCGGCACAGGGCGGGTCTGTCAGAGTGATGGAATTACTTGTTCAGCATGGGGCTAATATAAACAGCAGAACAATTCACGACACGAATGTTTTACATACCGCATGTCAGCACGGACATGTTGAGATTATCAAGTATCTTCTGAAAATCAATCCCTCTTTGTTGGGGCAATTAGGTATGTACAACTGGAGCGCGGCCCACTTTGCGGCTCAGGGAGGGTCAGTGGATGTCCTAAAGCTGATTTCGGCCGATGTACTGATGGTCAGAAAGAGGTCTCTCGCCGGTGAAAACATTCTGCATATTGCATGTCGGCACGACCACTGCAATATGGTAACACATATACTGCGACTGTACCCGGACATGATAGATGAAATGGCGCAGTATCATTGGAGTGCGTCGCACTACGCCGCCCAAGGCGGATACGTGTTCGTCATGAAGGTACTAGGCCGATCCGGGCTGCCAAAAAAGACAAGCTCAGGCCCGAACGCCAACGAATTTCACATCGCGTGTAGGTACGGGCACGAGGGCATGGTGCATCACCTGCTAAAGGTCCAGCCATCTCTGTCTGAAGAGAAAGGGGAGTATGGGTGGACCTCCTATCACTATGCGGCTCTGGGTGGATCCTTACGAATCATGAACCTGCTAGCAGAGTCCGGGTTGGATATCCGGCATGAGAACGAGTCAGGACCTAGCGTATTGGAAATCGCTTCTGTCCACGGAGATAAAGAATTCGAGAAACACGTGAAGAATTTGTTTATCGAACATACGACGCGTGTTTTGTATGTGTTGGGAATCAATTCAAAGACGTGAAATTAACTTTCTGCAGAAGACTATTCTAAAGATCAACAAGAGTGGAAACATTTCTTTATATATGACCTGCCGTGTTATTACCACTTCTCTTGAATGGATGTTTTTGGAAAACACTTAAGAAATCTTCAATATGTAGCTGGTCCTGAATGAAATTGCTGCAGATCTGACCACTAACATGGCAACACTGATGTGTATGAGGTTGAAAACCAGACCAAATTGAACTTGATGTCAAGTCCAATGTCACTTCTTACAGCTTTTTACCCCCATTGAGCTTATGAAGACAGTGACTAGAATTTAAAGATAACAATTTTAATCAGACATACATTTTTGTATTTAGCTGCATTTCATATATTGATGTCAAGGTCAAACATATGCAGCTGTCAAGGCTTGTGAGTATGAAAACACAATCAAGCTTGAATATCTTTTTATCAAATCTGGTTTATGGATTTATCCAAAGAATATGTTGAATGATTGCTAGTTCAATGCTGATAACTTGGCTTTAAAATTATAATGGCATGTGAATACAATAATTCAAACAAGAACAAAAACTTAGCTTCTGGTATATCTTGGAAGAAACTGAGACAAGTTCAGTTATCTTCTATCCACGACCTCAGAGTCTAAGTCAAAGACATTGAAAAAGGCTTGTAAAATGCAATTTTCTTATCAATATGTGAATTCAAACATATAAGAAAATATATTTTTACAACATGTTTTACACTGTATGTTGGGTTTATCGAGAATATCCGGGATGGATTCAATACTCAGCAGTTGAAAAGAATAAAAAGGGAGACGAAATTGATTTCTACACAATCTTTTCGACCCTTTGCTCTTTGCTCTAAATTCATATGGGCAGCTAGCGAGGCTTGTCTGACTAGGAGGACACGTGCTTCTCTAATAGTTAGACGCCTTGATAGTTTCCACTAAATAACATTCATAAATTTGTAATAAAACATTTTTCAAACAAATTGCACCAAATTTACACTATAAACTGAATAGTTCCTGTTCATTAATTGGTATCATTTTTACAAGACAAGAATCGGTTTTACAGAAGTTTACGTATTAATGATAAGGTGTGGTTCTCTCTGTCCTGGTGATTTGTCTGTTATTTGTAACACACACACACCCCACCCCTACCCACAAAAAAACAAAATGGATATACAATAAAACCTCCCTTGAAAGACCACCCCTTCTGCCAAAACATCATAGTCTCTCAAGATCGGTGGTCTTCCATAGCGGTGGTCTTTCAAGACACGCTTTACTGTATTATTATATGTTATAAATATGTTTCTATATCAGAACTATGTTTTTCTATCAGAACTAACATTTTTTTATATAAAATAGGAGGCGTGTCTTATTAGAGAAGACGAAAGTTTCCTGGGCAAGAAAATAATCTGATGGTATTACAAGATCAATTTGAAATAAGCAACAGTTCAAGGTACTGTCTAGAGTATAAATTACCAGTTCCTGGGTGACTGTTATGCTGCAGCTTACATTCTACAGCTCTATTTCTTTAAGCCGATGGGGTTAAGTTCAAGCTCAAAGAAACTGAACTGTGTGTACAGTAGCAAAGATTGCAAAGGCCATGATGTATAGTCTGTTAGGTCCAGGCATCTCTTTCCAACAACCAGCAAGTCTGATTTTATATGGTTTGTCGTTGAAGGTTTTTAGACAAGGTGTAAATGGCAAAATGTTAAAGGTTCTTCGTTCTATGTCCAGCGTAGTTAAATCATGTGTTTCACATTGGGGTATTCGTAGTGCATATTTTGAGTATGGAGCAGGTTTGATGCAAGATGAAGTGTTATCACCGATACTATTTTCGCTATTTATTGAAGATCTGGAAACATCATTACAGTATACGGGAGATATCTGTAGAGTTACACGACTTGTCTTCATTCTTGACACTGCTTTTGCTGACGATTTAGTTTTATTTTCAGAGAACATTGAGGGTTTACAAAAGTTCATGGTTAATTTGCGCGATTACTGTAATAAATGGAATCTAAATATTAATCTTGATAAAACTAAAGTTATGGTTTTTGAAAAGGTGGAACATTAAGACAAGACGAAGTATGGAATATAGCTGGGAGTAATACTGAGGTGGTTGAAACTTTCAATTGCCTTTGGTTTTGTTTTCTCGAGCAATACAAAATTCTTTAAAGCTTAACAAACATTGACTGATAAAGCAGTAAAGGCAATGAATATGCTTATTTGCAACCTTAAAACATGTTACTTAAATTGTAATGAATGTTTGAAACATTTTTATATTTATGTTGTTCTGGTTCTGAATTACGCATCAGTGGTATGGGGTTTTCACCAGGCTCACACCGTTGAATGTGTACAACGAAGGTTTTTAAAATATGTGTTGAACGTAAAAATATCTACTTCTGACGACGGTGTATACGCGGAACTTGAAAGAATCCCACTTAAATATTTAAGGCTGGTTAAGTTAGTTAAATATTAGCTTAGAATTAAAAATGCTACACATATTATACTGAGTACTGCATATAGGCAGTTATATATTGAAAATGAATCAAATTATATTTTCAATTGGGCTACACTCCTAAAAGATACTTTAAACAGATTTGTTTTCGGTGAAGTGTGCATGTTTCCTGATTCTGTAAATAGCTCCAAGTTTATTCCAATTTGTAAACAAAGAGTTATAGATGCTTTTCTATCAGACTGGAATAATCAATTAAAAACTTTTGACAAACTGTCTTTATATAAAGATATCAAAACTGACTTCGGCTTTGAAGTTTGTTTCAAAATCTTGTGTAACCATAAACATCAATCAGCTTTGAAAAAACTCCGAGTGTCTTCCCATAATCTGAGATATGAAACTGAAAGATATGGAACCAATTGAATCGATACAAGTGAAAGATATTGTATGCTATATGACAACCATGATTTTGAAGACGAATATCATTTTCTTTTAGTATGTACTGCGTATACTAACTTGCGCACAAACTTAATCCAAAAGTACTTCTTGAATAAACCATCCATGCACAATTACATTGATTTATGAACTTTTAGTAATAAGAAAATAATATGTTCACTAATTATATTTGTTTATGAAGCGTTTGAAGTAAGAGATAGCTTATTATTTTTACAGTAATTTATTATAAAGATTATGTATATTTGTCAATCCTCTCTTTTCCAGCTTTTGATGATTACCTTTTTGATTTCATGTTTACCGTTGTATATATAGCATTTGATAACCATGCAATATTTGTAATATGTACTCGATAAGCATGTAAATGTTTATGATAATAAACTATTTAACTATATTTACAGCATTAGGAAAAGGCCTGGTCAAATGTTCATCCATCCAGATCATTTTTTCTAATGTACTCACTTTGACTCCTCTTACAGTTTTCATAGAATTTTCTTGAATTGTGACCGAACATTAAAAATGTGCATAAACTACGGTACATGCTTGCGCACAAGTCAGATCCAACTGCAAGCTTCATAGATCTAGATCTGCTGTCGCATTATGAGACGGCAAATCAGTGTCTATATTGTTTGTTGTTGGACCCAACTTATACGCGAGTGTATACAGTATTACACCGAGAATATCTACGTTTGTTCAGTAGATATAAGGAATATTTCACGAGTGAAGTGGGAAACATTGTATTGTCACGAGCGGCGAAGCTACGAGAGACAATAAAAAATGTTTACACTTTACTAGCGAAATATTTCCTTAAATCTACTTTCTTTTTATTATATATTTTTGTTCTGAGAGCTGATCCAATACTCCGTCATCGATATATGAGGACTGGCAGGCGGCACCAATGATTCCTGCTCCTTGTCTATGTCTGGTTGCTCCCCTATGACCTTAGTTTACCTTTAGAGCGATTTCTAATTGCGAAAGCCAAAGATGGTTAGAGTGGCTGATAATCCCGTCGGGTGTGCGTTGACGTTGAGACCCTCGCACCTAACGGTGTCTCTGGCGGCAAACGTAGATACTGTTACGACTCTATGGTCTAAGAAAAATGTAACAGAAAGAAAGTGAAACCAACAAATCAAGTAAAAATCAACAAGCAATTTATTACTAGATAATTAAAATGAAAAATCAAAAAGTCACTTACAGTAATGTGTTCTGAAATCCTAATAATCCAATAAGAATGATTGTTCTAATCACAAGTCCTAAATATAGAATGTTCCGAATTCACGGCTGTGTCCTTGAATGTTATGATGTGCTAATGGTCTCCAAAGTCCTGATGTACTAGTAATCTTGATGTGCTGATGTCAAAATGAAGTATTCCAAAATATCTGAATAAGTTCACTTAAATTCCAAAATCATCAACTAAAAATCCAAAATCCAAAAGTTTATGAGCACTGTTATAATCCAATGAATATTTAAAATAATTCCTCTCTTAGAATTTGGAATGAATTTTCACAACTGTAATAGCTCTTTACAAGACTGATGGTAATGTCAAAACTGAAAAAATGTCCACCAAACATGGTATATATAAAGATTGGTCACATGACAGAATGTTCTAGAATATGAGTCATCTTAATGGAATTCTAACTGTAAACAAAACTCAACCATGACCTTCAAATTGAGAAAACATATTGATCAAAACAACCTAATTCAAGGACACTAGTTAAACATGTTTTTCCTGATAAACATTAAGATTTAAGCAAATATTAAAGTGAAGAAACATTTATAATTTCCCAAAATATTTATAATATTATATAAACATCATACATAACAATACAAAGTTAGTTGTACGGCTTTCGTGTGAGACGTTAGCCGGAACGGCAGTACTGCCATTATATGTCATGAAGACCCCGTTTACACAGATTGAAAGCGATGCCCACGTTTCGTTACTGCGACTCTAGTGGGAGTTGATGAAGTAAATACCAGCACCAATCACAGTGGTAGTGTCGTTGGCGTTGTTGCGTGTAAAACCATCAACGTTTAAAAAGCCTTGAATTGAATCCCAGCGATACAAACCGGACGCATTTATTGCCGTAACCCCACCAACTGATGTGATTTAATTTCTCGGCCGTTAAGTACACGCTTTAAGGCGGCACAGGTGCCGGGCGTGTCGTGCTAGCAACGTCAGCCTCGCTGCCGGGGATTTCGGCCTCTGGAGCAAACGGAGGTGTTTGCTCTGAGGTGGCTGCAATGTGTGATCCACGAACTGTTGCTCAAGCTCGATGTGTATGTGTGGGATGGAGTTTCGTTCCCGACCAAATGTTTTGAAATAGCCAAAAAGTGCGTGCTACCTTTTGTAGAGTGAAAGAAAATTGTGAATAATTGGTACTTTGGAACAGCAGACGGCGAGATGAAGGTTTATCAAAATCAAGTGAACTTTGCCGTTTTGGTGCGTGACCACCGGTTGCGGCATCAGCGCGTTCACGACCACCTGTTGCCTGATGAAACGGCTAGACTGCCCGAGATAGCACGCATATTTTATCGGTTCCATGTATATTACCATATGAGAAGGATTCTCACTCAGCTGCTGTGTGCCTTTCCGGACCAAACAGAGTGGAACGCGCTTTAAAACAGCATCGACATGGTTGCCTACAATTGCTTATACAACAAGTTTAATGTGGAGAAAAACTCGGACTGGCAGCAGAAGCACGGCGAAAACCATGCCTTGGGTACGATGTACAACTATAGTGTCAACAACGTCTTCCAGCCAATCAGTTGTGGCGTGTGGGACCACAATTTGTATGCATTTGATCATTCAAGGAAACACAAAGTTGACTACTACACACAGGGAAGCGATGAAAACTACGCTTTTGTGTATATTATGCTGGACAAGTCGCAAGGCTTTACTCAAGCCGGGATAGAGCGTCTCAGTGAAAGCGTTCTTGTGTACGTTTGGTCAATCATGGGCTCACAAACCGAAATGCTCACCTCAATAATGGAGTCAGGAGCAGCCTTTAATGTACATAACTGTTTCTTGCAAACGTAGAAAAGATGTCCTGCCTAGCTAAGAACGCCCTGAGTTGATAAATAGATACTAGTCATTGCTCAGACACACCAAAAGCGAACTAGATGACGTTGTTGGGGCCTGCCTCTACATGATCTCAACTGACACAGAACTTCAAGTTGGCACCTATATGGGTATAACAAAGAGCTTCTTAGTGCGGACGACAAACATGATAGGTACCAATGTCGATATTATTTCGATAAGGATGCCCGCACAAGTGCAAAGTAGGTCTCAACAACCGCAGTCAACAGAGCATGAAGAGGTCGGCTTTGACCCACCCGCGGCAACCGCAACAACAGCACAAAACAGCACCATGCAAAAGGTCGAAGATCACGAAGCCAATGAAACGGCACTTGTCCTGGGTAATATCGCAGTGGGGTTTCCAGCCATTAGGTTTCTCCGCTGAGGGCCTATTTTGTTTTTACTCGTGTGAGAACGGAAAACTGCAAAAACCCGACAGCTATCCTGATGACAAGCACCACGAGGTTTCTGGCCAGCTATCCGATGGCATTCCCAGCATTCCTCTGCAAGAACAGCACGACTGACCCGATAATTCCAGGCAGAGTCGCCGAAGCTTTATTCTGCTAGCGTTTTCAGCATCCTGACAAGCCGCTCCAGATGCCTTTTTACCTATTCACTTTCGCCGCCGGAATCTGGTTTAGGTGCTGGGTTGGAACTGTTGTTGTGTCGCCACCGGCTCCTCCTGGGACTGCGAGTACAGCCGTACTACTTATGATGAACCCCAATACGGTGAGAATCGAGGTTATAGTGATTCCCTGCTCTTGAAAGAGGGTTTGTAGCCGCTCGGCGAAGGTTGTACCCTCGTGGAGAATTCTATTGATGGCTTTCCTAATCCTGGAAGTTTGGCTGTGAAGGGCTTCTCGGTTAGAACTGTAAGCCTAGCCGCGGTTCGCGTTCCTCCTTTAGGTGACAAATGCAATCTCGTGTCTCCTGGCACGACGCTTCATCTACCGCTTCGCTTAGCTTTCTCTCTTCTTCTGCAATATAGCTATCGAACTCTGTTAACTTTTAGAGGTTATTTACAAGCTCGCCACGAGTCATTTGAAGCGCCGCGTTGAGGCCCAGGATCTCTCGCATCAGGAGTCTGTAAGTTGCACGTGCTTCTTTGAGCGCTGCATCTCGAGATCATAACACAGCGGGTAGCTCGGCATCTGTGAGTCCACTTGCGTCTGCTGGCAACTCGTTTTTCAGCTGTCTTACGACCTATTTCAGACCGTTGTATATCAGTTTTTCACATATGTGACGGGTATTATTTTTAGCTAACCTTACTGCAAGGCCAGGTATATTCATCAGTCCATTGTACATATTTCATCAACATATTCTTCAGTCTCTAAAACAAATGGAACAGTTTCAACTAAATTTGACAAGGAGTATCCCGGCATAGAGACGTTTAAATGGTATACAAATGATGCCAATCCATCCTCAAATAAATTGACCTTTACTAAGAATTAACAAATCTTTAAATACCCTAGGAACATATTGGGACCAAATTTTAAATAAATATCATTTCAAAGTGGGGTGAATAATTCAGATGTGCTGTTAAATATGGTGACCATTGCTAAAAATAGAAAACCTTTAGGCAACCTCTTCACAAAAACCACACAACAAATTTTGACCATACATGACAAAAAAGATCTTGGCCTGAATGCTTTTCAACTTTGTACCAGTTATGCCAATCTGACATAAATTGCTAAATAACTATTTTAAAAAAAAAACATTTAAATGACTCCATCTTGAAAACTACTGAACAGAATTTAACCAAATTTAATAGGAAGGATCTTAGCATCCAGAGATGCCAACCATTCTAAATTTTGTGGAATTATTTTAAAAAAACTTTTCATGTAATTCCACATTAAAAAGTATACTTTTAAAATTATAGAAAATTCAACTTTCAACGGATAAAGTTTTGAACAGGAGTTTTCTATGAGGAAACAGAAGAGACAAAAGTACTTCAGCACCAGTATGTTAGACAGGTACATAGAATGTAGTTATTCAGTGTTAAAAACAGTTGATTCGACTGTAATTGTGTGTAGAATGAAAGTAGAGATGAAGAGAAACAAAAGTTTCTGATTATTTGTCAGCACTAATGTTTATCATTGATGCTTTGGTGAGAGATGTTTAAGGATTTCAAGGTTCTGGAATTATTGGATGATTCACCATTTATTATCACTGGACCTTAATTATTTCTGACTTTGTACAGTTATTTATAGATTCATATGACTGTATAAGATTTATTACTTTTAACGAATGTGGTATTTATTCTGGACATGCCGCCTAGATTCTGAAGACTTGATGCTAGGATTCATGATAACCATGCTCAAGTATTGGCATCTCTGCAGTATTTCAAGGACTTTTCAATTTATATAATTAATCTCTGCGGTATTTCAAGGACTTTACAATTTATACAAATTAATGCTGGTCTCCCATCAATTATGCTTCATATTACCAAAATAGGAAACGCCGAATTTTTAGAGATCAATCTGGTGTCAAGTCCTTTTAATTTTTTTTACAAATAATATGGATTTGCCATCAGATAAATACTGTGGTTGCTAGAAGGAGAAAAACCTTTAAATAACTTCTCCAAAACCACCGAACAGAATTGGATCAAATTTGACATATTTGTATATTGTACAAATTATGTCGATATGCCAATATATATCGTTACCAGAACTCAAGATAGAAAAACCTTTAAATATATTCTTCTCAAAAACAACCAAACAGAATTTGATCAGAGTTCACAGAGAGAATACTGACATCCAGGTCATTTTAGTTTGTAAAATTAAAAATAAAATTATGCCTATGTTGTACTTCTATTGCAAATGGCTATTGGGACGCTGAGCAAACCCAGGCCAATGTGGGGCTCTTGTTATGCATTGTAAGGTATAAGAAAATGGATATTTCGTCATCAGAGCCAAGATAATCACACTAATTAACCGAGCATTTTGTATAAAATCAAAGTTTTTCCTTATGTATGATAAAGATTTGTGTAAGATTGTCACTTTCTAATCTCAGGGCAAAATTTATTCCCCTCCTAGACAGTGCTAATGTCATAAATTTCATGTATGATGAAGACTTGTGTAAGATTTTCACTTTCAAATCTCAGGGCAAGATTTCTTCCCCTCCTAGAAAATGCTAATGAGGATTCCCTTAAGGTAGAGGTTGGGACAAAACCTGGATCTACAGCCTGGATCAAGGGAGGTAACACAAGATGAGGCCAGAAGATTTGCAAGGGAAATAAATAGTAACATAGATCTGGTGAAACTGGATAGGGACCCATACTTTGAAACATCAAGTAAAACTGACCAGAGTGTGACTGAAATGTTTGAGTTTATATACCAGTACTGCCTTCCACTGTCAAAGGATGAGATAAAATCAGCAGGGGCAGTAAAAAGGACATCAGCATCTGATACTAGCACAGTGGACTTGAGAAAGCCTAATGGATCATCTCCACAAAGGACTAACTGTTGTGCTAGATGATTCCCCTGTCTGTGAGAAATGTAGACATTGAATTTTATTAAAATGTTTTAGATGATGATTATAGCTTCAATCCCTGACAAAGTGAAACGTAGATTTCACAAGACCATCCATGGAATTTTTTTTGCTTTGATTACACTGTAGAATTTACAAATCTTTTGTTATACATGTTAAAGTAATCTGTTAAGATAAGATCTAATTGGATTTTATATGAAGTTTCTTATGACATGTTTTGCAACTGATAATTTAAATGATTAACATATTGTTCAATCTATTTTTGTAAACAGGAGCCTAAGACTATTAAAAAACTAAGGTTAAAATTTCATGAGAAGAAAGAAAAATTTACAAATATAAAAATGACACATATGCATAAGTTTAGCAACATATCATGGAATATGGATTTTCCACATTAAAAATGATGCAGTATTATAGAAAACATTTTGAAAAAATAACTGAAATAGCTGCTAAAATTAGACGATTCTTTGTATATTGGAAATGATTCCTAATATAGGGAATAATTATAATGCATTATAATTGTAAGATTATTTAAAAATACAAAGTGATATACAGAAGGCAGTGTTTTCATTCAGTTAGAAAAAAATAGCTATTTGTATGCCTAAAATTGTACACCTACGCTGGATTTTTGTATGTTTGATTGTTTTCTAATCTTTCCTTTCTCTCTCTCAAAGAACAACACATTAACAAATTATTATTTTCAAGTTTTACACAGTTCTTTCATTATACGTTACCTTATTTATCATATGATGTCTATATCTCTATTTGGGATTGTCTTGTTGTTTCTATTTTTCTTAAAGACTTCCTCCGTTTGTAATCGTATCTAAGTCACATTTAAAGAAAATGAATAGAATAATTTTGAAAAACTTGCATTGTTTAAGCATATAAGAACAGACTTATGAGAGAAGGAAATCCTGTCAATGTCAATAAATTATAAACATAACCCCAGTTTAACTTGTACTGGTCATTGACCATCAGAGCTTACTGGATTATCTTATGGTCTGTTGGTCATCCATCCTCTAACCATCTGTTGGCACAAATTTGTTATCGCTACTCCTCCTAAACAACTTCAGGAGTCTTGCCATGATATTATGCGTACTATTCTAGTTGGTCCGAAATGAAAATGGTGCTGCTCAGACATCCAATATGGCCACCACACCTGCCATCTTGAAAATTGTCCTCACTATTCCTCCTAAATGGATGGCCATATCAACCTGGGATATTTAGTGAAAGACTTCGTATGATGTCAGGTTGGTCCTAAATGAAAATGGCGCCAATATGACTGCCACTGCAGCCATCTTAAAAATTTCAATATCACTAATCTAACGGAACAGAATCATATCGTAAGGTTTTCTCCAGAAGACTTTTATGTCTAGTTTGTCCCAAATGAAAATGGTGCTGATCTGACCACTAATATGGCAACTATGGTGGCCATCTTGAAAATTGAACGATTAATGCACCTGAATGGATGGTCATAGCAACACGGGGTTTTCACCTAAAGACTTCTAATGATATCTAGTTGGTCCTAAATGATAATGGTGTAGATATTACATCTTTGTATGATTGACTTCTTAAAGGTTTCATAGGATTTTCTCTAATTGTGACCAGACATTGAAAACATGCATGAAAGACCTATATACCTGTATATAAGTCTGATCCAGCTGCAGACTTCATATACCCAGATCTGCTGTCGCATCAAGCACTGGCAGATCTGAGTCTATGCAGACTTCATATACCCAGATCTGCTGTCGCATCAAGCACTGGCAGATCTGAGTCTATGCAGACTTCATATACCCAGATCTGCTGTCGCATCATGCACTGGCAGATCTGAGTCTATGCAGACTTCATATACCCAGATCTGCTGTCGCATCAAGCGCTGGCAGATCTGAGTCTATGCAGACTCCATATACCCAGATCTGCTGTCGCATCAAGCGCTGGCAGATCTGAGTCTATGCAGACTCCATATACCCAGATCTGCTGTCGCATCAAGCGCTGGCAGATCTGAGTCTATGCAGACTCCATATACCCAGATCTGCTGTCGCATCAAGCGCTGGCAGATCTGAGTCTATGCAGACTCCATATACCCAGATCTGCTGTAGCATCAAGCGCTGGCAGATCTGAGTCTATGCAGACTCCATAGACCCAGATCTGCTGTCGCATCATGCACTGGCAGATCTGAGTCTATGCAGACTTCATATACCCAGATCTGCTGTAGCATCAAGCGCTGGCAGATCTGAGTCTATGCAGACTCCATATACCCAGATCTGCTGTCGCATCAAGCGCTGGCAGATCTGAGTCTATGCAGACTCCATAGACCCAGATCTGCTGTCGCATCAAGCACTGGCAGATCTGAGTCTATGCAGACTCCATAGACCCAGATCTGCTGTAGCATCAAGCGCTGGCAGATCTGAGTCTATGCAGACTCCATAGACCCAGATCTGCTGTCGCATCATGCACTAGTAGATCTGAGTCATTACAGTTTCTTGGGAGTAATGATTAGAACTAACAACATAGACTTTGATCTGCTGGTGCTTTATGCGATGGCAGATCGGGATCTTTGTTGTTTGCAGTTGGACCCAACTTATAACAAGTAAGTATTTACGGTATTACTATGTACTAACCTTTACATAGGCATTGAAATTCAGTATGTTATGTCGTGCTCCCTATTTCTAACATCACGTACCATGTTACATAGAAATTGTATTTAATTTGGTAAAAGGAATAATAACTTCCTTATGAAAGATATTCTGGTAAAGAATAAAAATGTGTTTGTTTTTTATTTTGTTTTTATTTTTTATATATAACTATAAAATTAGAGTTTGAACTCTTAAAAGGATTTTTCTAATTGAAAATGTTGTTTCCTTTTTATTTTAGATAAGATTGTGCAAGTAGTATGTTGGCATTCAATTGTGATTCACTCATCAGCACTGTATAAATTGGACACCCCGACTTCTGGAACTAGCCAATTGTCTCAGTCAAGCAAGTGTCTCACAGCAAAGATTAGTCCTAAGCAAATGTATTTTTCTTGTCAAAATGAAAATCAGAAATGTCATTTTAAAAGTAATATAATCACTAATTATTCATAAAGAATGTTTGGTTACTTGTCCCTCGTTCGGAGAAGGACAATAGGGGAATTTACAAAGGATTACGCTGAGTATATCCTTTATGTGCAACTGACACCACCCACTTAACCCCTTGACTATCACTTACAACAGCAAGAGATCTATAACATGGACTGGTTAGCTGGTGGTCACTTCAAATGAGATGTTTTCCGATAAGATTTGGAAAACCAGTCAAAACATGGAGTATCATGCATTGGATTTGACATGTTTTCTCAGATCACCTTAGATCCCTGGTTGCACAACTGTCCTACAAACAAGGTTTACTAAGTTGATGTTTTAAACATCAAAAGTCAAACTTATTCTGCATTTCATAGCAGATTAAATGTACCCAACATGACTCGTGATTACCTATCCTAGCTATATTATTGCATCCTCGACTGGCATTTGTGTAGGTTGATTAAGGAGCCTGGAATAGTCAATATTATTGCTATACATGTCCAAAAACAAATGTCAGATTACAAGAGCATCAAAGGAGGATGACATGTACATGGTTACAAAATGCAAAGGGAAATTTGGTAGAAAACTGATTGACCAGTGAAACTCACATGAGAACTATTCATATTTGAAATAGTGTATTTTTAATAACTATTTGAAAACAGAAACATTCTGCATAATACACAAACTCTGACCAGTCCACTTTGATGATGCTAAGTTGTCTTTCATATGATTCCTGTAACTCAGTTGAACTGTAGGGTAGTAAGTGATGAATCTAAACTAAAATGATAAATAGTCCTGGACAAAAGTTCGAACTTCGAGGAGTTTAGCCAGGTAAGAACCCATTAAAGATTCTATTTGGGAAGTAACGTAAGTGACCGGGAGTGGATGAGATCAAAGCTTGTCAATAAACCGAATAAATCCTTGTCAGGTCCAATACCTGCACTCCCATGATGTCTGAAGATGTCAGAAACCTTGAAGGGATAACCCTTGTATCGAAATCATTGCTAAATATTTTTCTCCTCAAAGAGCCAAGCAAATAAATTTTACAGTGGAGGGATGGAAGCCCTTAAGGGAATGATGTTGCTGTCTCTGCATCAGCGCAAAAGACATCTCACCATCCCATATGCGCCTCCAGAGTAGAGGGCCTTAGAGCATGTGCAATTCTCTTCGCGATTGGAAGGTTTAACTAATTTCTGGGAGGGTTTCTCCTCACAAGAGCCAAGAAAAGGTCTCTCTGGACAGATATGGCAGAACTGCCTGCATTCCCGGCTGCTTCAGCAAGTTGGAAAATACTTAATTCCTCCTGGGGGTATCTATCTCTAGGCTAAACAGGTGGATGATCTAGCATTTGTCTCATCTGAGCGGGGCAAACAGAATCACCTTGCAGTTTTGATCCCTTTTTTTTTTTTTTTTTTTTTTTAAATCACTCTAGGATTAACACTGCAGAAGAGAAAGCAGAACTTACGTATATAGATGTATGCATCTATGCATGTATTAAGGTTTAATGGCATGTCAACACAACAATGGCCATTTGGCGCCGATTAAATGTAAAGTTCTACAAATGTAAACATAAAGAATTGCACAAAATTACTTTAGGAAGGTAAACCCTTTCAAATAAATGTAAACATAAATTACACGGTAAAGATGTTAAAATTTAGTTAATGTATGTAAATAAATAAAGGCAAAAAAGTATAAATCCTTAAATACAGAGTTAAAACTTGCTATATAAATAATCCCAGCTGAACGACAGAGCATACAGTGCCCATGTGTTTTTAGTCTGGAACCGAAGACACAATGGTGGGTAGCTTGTGATTCCACCTGGTTTAAAAGAGATCAACCATCAGGTGACCCCAAATAGTGCCAATCCAATGTAAGACTGACATGTAGAGAGACCACTCTATGTGCAGTGTGTGACCCCTCCTCAATAAAGAGATGATTAAAAATTTAGTCCGTTATGCTTTCTTGAATGTTTTTCGTCAATGTAGAAATTTCATCACACCTATGTGTAACTACCATTCAGGGGACCATGTAGAAGTGGTCTTTAAGAGCATGTGTCATTTTGCATTTAGTCTGGGGACCACATAGTGCAGGGCTAGAAATTAGCAGTAGTTTGCTAGCCCCAGGCTAGTAAAATTCCTGTTGGATTCGTAACTTTCATCAGTTTAGTGGTCCGATGGCTAGTAAAGTCGTTTTAATTATGGTGTTTTTCATTTAACATGTGTGCGTTTGGAAAGATCATGATTACTATCAGATTATAAATACTTGTTTTAATTTGATACATTATAACCCTTGTTTCAGGGTTTGAAATTATCAGTAATCAACTAGCCCTAGGCTAGTTCCAGTTGGACTTATAGCTTTCATCACGTCAGTAGTCCAATGACCAATAAAAGTTTCAGTTGTCACCAATCAGCATTTATGCAAAGTACTAGTGAAGATTCAACAGGACTATTCAATTTTTCAATCTACTAGTCCTTCTGGCTACAATGACATTTATGTTAAATTCTAGACATGTAGTGAGAACTTTTTGCGACGGTGTTGTCATCATTGTTGTAGGTATCTCTCTCTATCTCTCTCTCTCTCAAATGACGCTCATGGTTACCACAACTGTGCGGAAGAATTTGAGTATGCATAATCAGATTGGAGAGAAAACTTGGTTTGCTACTACAAAAGCTATACGTTGTTCATTTCTACAAAACCTGTTGAAATACTACATTCCAGTTAAGTCGTAATTAAACCGAAATGAAAGAAACGCTGAATGTAATATTAAGTACAGTGCCAGAAGTTTAATAATGTGCTCTCGGGTAATTTATACGAAATCTTGGGTTATTTCTGTATCTTTAATCGAAAAAAAATGATTATGAGACTTGTTTGAGCTGAGATGACGCATGCGCTTTTGTGCCATGAGCTGTTTTCTAAAATCGGGACTGCACGGCCAATGGCGCAGTTTCCTTTTTCTTTGTTTAAAAGTCCTTTTAAGAAACAAAAAAAAGATGGACTACACAAGAAAAATGATTATACCCTGTCTGCTATATTCAAACGTTTTCAAAACCCCCTGTGAAGAATTTGCAAATCAATATTTTATCCAGTCTATGTTTTTGTCAATAAAGATTTTAATAGCACTGCATCCTTCATCCTTAAAACGACGAAACTACCTCAGAATTGTAGGATATGACAGATTTGAATCCGCAAACTTTATCCAAGTCGGCCTTGATATCAGTCAGAGAGTGTCCTAAGAATCCCGTATCTTACAGTATGTTGTTTGCACAGTAGCAGAATTGTTCTCCTTCTCCGACATTTTCTTGTCACTGTCATTTACCTATGTCAGGTCACACGCATATATCTGCAGGTGACCTGCGTGCTGCACGTGCAACTGCAGATCATTTTATGGAACGTTATTTTGTCAATCGATCGGCATTAAATTTATTGACAGGTTGAAAGAAACAAAAAATGTATAACAAAATATTCAGAAGTTTTAAAATACCACTCGTACTTCATAAATAGTAAAGACCTCGGAAATCGTTTATAAAAAATATTTATACCAGAAACTATGTTCTTATTATTAATTAATTTATCTAGGGAAGAGTCTATAGCACTATAATTTTTTTTAAAATAGCGATATTTTCGTGACGATACTTGAAATTTGTAAAATGTTATGATGTATATAGTGACTGCTCCGGATTCTTGTATTTTATATCAGTTTTCTTTTAAATGATGTCATATACGAACAGTTTTTATAATAAAACATTTTGTATTTATTCAGACGTGTGACAATAAAAAAATACTGAAATTGCAATGACAAAATGAAGCTAATCATCCGTTCTTAAAGCTCAGGATATGAATTATGATACGTATCCCATCGGAACAAAAGTATTATGGCACGTATCGTCTCGCGACATTAGTGGCGGTGCACAGCAACCCCCACCCACCTTTAAAAATATATCTGATAATTATGATTCAGCACAAAACAACCCCAGGTTAGTAACAGCTGTTTATCTAATGACATAGTAATACTTCATTATTACATCCCAAATAATGTTTGCCAGTTATAATATCCAACTAAATTCAGTTCATTTAAAATGTAGACTACGCCCGTCTAATAGTACTTCAAAATATTTTTCGGTAAAAATTGTTTTATTATTATTATTATTATTATTATTATTATTACCACCAGCCACATTAGTAAAGGTGTCAACTCTTACGTTATGTAGAGAGACGAGCTATTTAACGTCCACTTGGGCCTCTTGTTCTGTAACACATTATGCAGGGCATTAGAGTACACACGTGAATTCAACAGCTCAATTCTTAGGTTATGTAGAAAAGGAGAGCGATGTCAAAATCCACCTGGGCCTCTTGTTTCTATAACACATTAAACGATAGGGGCATTTTCTGGAATGTAATTTAGTTTGCTACTCTAGTATTACACAGGTAAATGCAACAGCTCTGTAAAGTCTTTGTATCATTACCTAGATCAAATTTAGGAGTCTACCATAGGCAAGCGGGAGTGAATTAAGTTTGTATGCCCTTGAGCTGACTCTTGAAATGCAATATCACATACAAATCTCTACATCGCTTGTGTAAATAAGTAAATTATATTTACTGCTAATATCTGTAACATAGGATGATCTGAACATACCTAAATATGTATATGGACTCTTCCATTTGACCTTGGACCTCACTATCATTTTATAATTCAGGGTGGAGCTATGTGGGAAAGACGAGTATTGGAGTATCTGTACCGTCACAAGTACGTTTGACACAAAATGTACATATTTGTTATAAATGGTACCATCATCGCTATAAGCTTATCATTATGTATTGTTAAGTAAGAACAGGTTCTAGAGTAGGACAAGGTGCGCCCAAATCTATCTCTGTCCTACCCCAACCCCCGTTTCCAGCATTGACTACCGTTATGTATAGACTATTGATTAAATTTTAGATAAGTTTAGCGTTTGATTACACTGGTAGTGGTAGCCTGCCACATACGAATAGGGTATGTTTTACAGCCACATACATGTCCATTTGATTCACTTCCTTATTGGTTCACAAAGTAGTGTGCGTGAGCTATCTCCAGGATGTGAGATCATTCGACTCAAGTATGTTTAGGTATGTCTGATTTACTTTGATATTGTTTTAGAGAAAGTTTTAGATTATTTTGTTTAGCTATTTATGATACAGCATAAATATAAAGTAATTTGGACGAATTTATCCCAAAATAAATACATCGTATGTTGGCAGAACTGGTAATCATTTTTTCTAATGAAAGATGTGTTCGAGAAGAAGGATGGCTATCTAACAAAGAGAAATGAGCGAGGATAGTAAAGGAGTAGGGAGAGCGGTATTTGTGTAATAATTAAAAACATATTACCAGAAGAAGGACATGTGTTCGTCCTTACCACACATTACATACCACTCACCCACACAAACCATGTTATCTAGTTTTCGTCCTTCCTGTACTAAACTTCTACAGATCTGCCAAGGGTCCTTAAGTGTCAAGAATGATATGGGGGTCGGGGGGGGGGGGGGGGGGGCTTGTATTCAACATAAATTGTTGCTACTGAACCTAATATTGATACTTAACCTGTATTCTTCTACATTCCTTCGCGGAGTTACACACTCTTGTCATTCATATCGTGTATCCGCCGATGAATATTGATCTACATGCAGTACTTAAGTTGTTCTCTGATGAGTCATACCTTTTATCAGCGGATGGTAAGTAGGTAGGTAGGTAAATGAGCAGCTACGTATATCTAGTTATGTAGACAATCAGGTATATATCTATCTTGCACTTTTTGAGTATGCATAATCAGATTAGAGAGAAAACTTGTTTCGCTACTACAAAAACTATACAATGCTAATTTCAAAAAAAAAATATGTTGCAATACTGCACTCCAGTTAAGTTGTAATTAAACCGAAATAAATAAATACTCAAGGTAATATATAATACAGTATCAGAAAGTCGAACACTCTTCTTCTCTCTTTTCTGCCGCGACTGCACGGCCAATAGTGTAGTTTTATTTTTATTTATTTATTTATTTATTTATTTATTTATTTATTTATTTATTTTAGAAGAATCCTTTTGAGACAAAAACAATGATTGATTAAAAATGAAGAACGATTATCCCCGGTCTGATACATTCAAACGTTTTCGGAACACCTTGGGAAGAATTTGCAATTTAATATTTTATCCAATCGATGTTTTTGTCAATAAAGTGTTTAGCATTTCTCAGGTGAAATTTATTACGTTATATCTTGGTAAGGAATTGACTTCTCGGATTTTAGAAGAATGCTCCGCCCTATGTTAGCACAACTATTTATTTCAATTGACAAAATACATATATATATACGAAACTGTATGTGTTATGTAGTCTAGGTGACCCATACAAACTCTTATCCAGCTACCAAGCAACACTTGTAAAAATGCAGTTAGGAAGACATTTACACCTACCTGGGTGATCAGATTGGGCGTCGATTTATTGGAATGTTTGTTATGCCATAGTTTATTGGTAGGTGCCACGCCCAGCTGTAAGGTCAATTTAAGCAAGCGTAATATAATTCCTCTATACAAAATGTATTCATAAATGGTAGAGACCTCACAATTTACTTTTTATATATTTTTTAAAAAAAATATATATTTATAGTAAAAACTATGTGCTTTATTATTAATTAATTTATCTAGGGAAGAATCTATGGCACTATAAAAAATGTTTACATTTGTTACTAGAGTAGCTATATTTTCTTGACGATACAATATATTTTATCACTCTTTATTGCGATACTCACTATGCGATATGAGAATTTCAGATAAGTATGTAATAATTTGAAATTGATTGACACTTGAGATTGGAAATTGCTCCGGTTTGTATCAATTTTCTTTTGAATTATATCATAATACGGGCAGTTTTTTATAATAAAACACATTTTATATTCATTTAGATGTTTGAAAAGCAAGTAATACCGAATTGCAGTGACAAAGTGAAGCTCATCATCCGTTCTTAAAGCTCGGGATATGAATTATGATATGTATCGTATCGGAATCTATGTATCATGACACGTATCTTATTGCAACATTAGTAGCAGCACACCGTACCCACCAACGCCTCTTTAAAAGTATCTCTGATAAAGTCACAACTATGAGTCAGGACAAATCAACTCCAAGTTCGCAAAAGTTCTTTACCTCATGACATGGTAATAGTTCATTAGTACATCACAAATAATGTTCGCCATTAATCATGTCCAACTACATTCAGTTCATTTAAAATGTAGAAGATGCAACCTAATAGTACTTTCAAACTATGTTTTGGTAAAATTGTTTACTATTATTATTGTTGTTATTAGAGGACGCCAGGGCGTCCTTTTTATTAGATCTTGATGCAAGACAAATTATGTTATAATATAATAGCAGAATAGTGTTCCCGTCTATCACGAAGTAAAAACAGCTGTGTACAGCCCCCCCCCCCCAATCTATTTTTATCGATGATTGCATGCCCCCTTTTCGCTCTGGCCGAGTGGACTAAGGCGCTCGACTTTACAGATCACTCACACATTTCACCTCTGTCCGCGTGAGTTCGAGTCTCGGCTCGACCAGGATTGGTATGTGAGAAAGTTTGCCAGTAATTTACCGTGGGTCGGTGGTTCTTCCCGGTCTCTTCCCCCCCCCCCCCCCACTAGATATACTGGCCGCCATGCATAGCCTATCATGTGCTGAAAAATTACGTTAAACCACACAAAACCAATCCAAAAATCCCGCGCATGCATAGTAGGGAGGGGTTGGGCGGAAGCGTAGAAAGCAGCAGTTTTAAAGTGAAATGCATACTTGTAAAAAGGAAACTAATAATAATTTGCTTCATATAGATTGACCTTATTTGCTTCATGCACTTCCTTCTTTAGTCAGATGTGGATTTTATAGCTTATGAGTAAATACAGCGGAGACTGTATCGGATCGGCTCAAAATAGATTTGTTCAAGTTTTGATTATTAATCTTAGCAGCTAAAATTAGTGACGACACTTCAATGAGCACTGTTCATACATTTTAATTTGAAATTGGTTTTGTACAGTGTAAAAAGGTCGAAAATCGAGTTGAAAGAAGGACAAGTTTAGACGTATATAGGGGTTTCCCCATCTAAAAAATAGAGGATGACTACGAGTAATATGGTCACATGGCGCCACAGTATATAGTCTGATACACGAATAGCAGGTACACCTCGAGGTGCTTTCACGTTAATTTCTGTGGTAATAAAAGACTATTTACTGATGTCGCCAGTGGGATGAATCGCTTTAATGCACAGCTATGTATTCTCCTAGGAGAAAATCAGTTTTGATCTGCAATTGTTAGAGCAATAGATAAAGCGAATCATTGGTTGTGTAATGGTTTACGCTACATCGTTCTCTATCTCTCTCATATTGTAGTTAAATATATACAGCGATCATAATTGCTTTGGCAAAGTAAGCCAGACACTCTTTATCGCTTGTAGCTCAGTTTCATGGACACTGCATGTATGGTCTTGCAATTTCAAGTGTGCGTTCACATTTATCACTCATTTTAACACCCATAAAAAATAAATTGTGGTTGTAATGACCTTCTTTTCTTGCTAAACTGGTTATGCCAAGCTTTTGGATTATGTACTTTACAGGGGAGCAGGGAAGACATAAGTCAACATAATTTCCTGTTGGTTCATTATTAGCAGAGACTTTCTAATCTATATGCAATTATAAGCGTGAAAGGAGATAAAAATGTTTTATTTAGTTTGAATTAATGTTTCATGTAATATTCCACTCGCGTCCTCTTTGGTCATTTTCTAAAGTACCAATTCCATTATTATTATTATTATTATTATTATTGTTATTATTATTATTATTATTATTATTATTATAACCACACTACAATATATACTACATAAGCCAGTGAAATTAATCAATTTTTAGGTTATATAGAAAGTGAGCGATGTCAGGTCCACTTGGGACTCTTGTTTCTATAATACATTAAACGGCAGGGGCATTATATGTAATGTAATTTAGTCTTCTTACTTAACTTAGTTTGTTACTCTAGTATTACACAGGTACATGCAACAGCTCTGTAATGTCTTTGTACCATTACGATACAAAGGTCAAATTTAGCAGTCTACCATAGGCAAGCAGGAGTGAATTAAGTTTGTATGCCCTTGAGGTGACGCTTGAAAAACATTATCACATATAAATCTCCACGTATTTTAGTTCTTTTTTGTATTTCTAGCACTTGCATTTGTAAATAATTTAGTCAGATTTGAAGCTAAAACCTGTAACGTAGGATAATCTGTACATACCTAAATCTGTAGATGGACTCTTCCACTTGACCTATGACCTCGTTATCATTTTGTCATCAGAGATTAGAGTTATGTGGGTAAGATAAGTATTTGAGTATATGTGCTGTCACTAGCGCTCTTGACACAAACCGTACATTATTGTTATCAGTCAAATCATAATCTATAAGCCTACCGTTGTGTATTGTTACTTGAGAGCAGGTTCTAAATTAGGACTTTGTGCTCCCAAACCTATCCCTGTCCTATCCCAACCCCCATTTTCCCAGCATAGCCGGACAAATGTATAGATTCTTGTTATGAAACGAGTTATATATAATTATAGTGCTTGATTACACTGGTCGTGATATCAGCCACGTGAGGGTAGGGTGTGTTTACTCATTTTATTCACTTCCGTATTTGTTCACAAAATGATTTGCGTGAGCTCTCTACAAGATGTGAGATCATTCGACTCAAGTATGTTTAGGTATGTCTGATTTACTTTGGTACAGTTTTAGAGATAGCTTTAGATTTTTTGTTTAACTATTTATGATACAGCATAAATATAAAGTAATTTGGACTGATTTATCCCAAATTAAGAAAACTGTATGTTTGTAGAATTGTTAATCAATTTGTTTTTTATGACAGGTGTGTTAGCGGAGAATAATGGCTATATAAAAAAGAGAAATGAGCTAGGATATTACATGAGTCGGGAGGGCAGATTTTGTGCAATAATTAAAAATATACTACCAGAAGGACATTTGTCCGTTCTCACCACACACTACATACCACTCATCCACCCAGTGGCTGCGCGACGGGGGTGGGGTCAGAGGTGGTCAATTGCCCTTGGGCGCTGGTCGAGGGGGACGCAGTCGGGAGCTTTTTTTAACCTCTGAACGGGGCTTAGATGATGGTGATGTGGGGTTGGAGGTTGGCAACTGGCATAAAACTGTTTTCTGTGGCAAACTAAAGAACATTGCCCCTTGCGCTTTGGTAATGGCGCCACTAAAGAACATTGCCACATGGTGCCTCGAACCCTCGTGCCGCCACTGCACCCACCCAAACCATGTTATCTTATTTTCGTCCTCCTTGTAGCACATTTCTATATTCTCATGCGGGGTTACTCTTGTCATTCCTATGGTTTATCTATCTATCTATCTATATATCTATCTATCTATCTATCTATCTATCTATCTATCTATCTATCTATCTATCTATCTATCTATCTATCTATCTATCTATCTATCTATCATAAAGTGTAGAATAGATAGATACCTAATTGTGTTCATAACGAGATGTACGTAGCGACTCACTTATCTACCTACCTACTTACCATCTGCTAAAAAGTATGAAGGTAAGTAGGTGAGATGGTGTGTGCCACGCTCAGCCTAAGGTCAATTTAAGCAAGTGTTGTATAATCCCACTATACAAGAGATATTCATAAATAGTAAAGACCTCAGATTTTTTATATATTTTTTATATAAATATTTATACCAGAAACTATGTGCTAATAATTGCTTAAATAACCCAGGGAAGAATCTATAGCATTATAAAAAAGATGTTTATATGTGCATGTAGAATAACGATATTTTCTTGACGATACAATATGTGGTATCACTCCTTATTGCGATAAGCACATGCTATATGAGAATTAAAGATAATTATGTAATATTTTGAAAATGTATTGACGCTTGAAATTGAACAAAATTGTATGATGTATTGACTCTTTCGGTATGTTTCATTTTGCATGAATGTTCTTTTAAGTGACGTCATATTACGGAGAGCTTTTTTTTAATAAGACACACTTTTGAAATTTTTTTTTTATTGTGTTTTTTTTTTGTTTATTTTATTTTTTTATTTTTTTATTTTATTTTTATTTTTGTCAGATCTAAAATGTCGAAAAGATGTGAAACTTAGATTGTGTTCAATGTAGAAAGGTCGAAAATAGCGTTCAAAGAAAGACAAGTTTAGACGTATGTAGTGATTTCCCAGCCTAAAAATAGAGCATGACTGCGAGTAATAGGGTCACATGACGCCTCAGTGTGTAGTCTTGGACGCGAATAGCAGATAGACCTCGAGGTGCCTTCACGTTAATTTTTATGGTAATATAAGACTATATACTGCTATTGCCAATGGGATGAAATCGTTTAAGGCAAAGTAATGTATTCTCCAAGGAGAAAAGCAGTTTTTATCCGCAATTTGAAGAGCAATAGATAAAACAAGTCATTTGTTGTGTAATGGGATCGTGGGGGTAATTCAATCTGCTACCGAGAAAAGCTATACCGTCATCTCTCTCTCTCTCTCTCTCTCTCTCTCTCTCTCTCTCTCTCTCTCTCTCTCTCTCTCTCTCTCTCAGCTTTTTTAAGAAAGCATGCACATCACTATTTCATGCAACACGTTTTGTTTTATCTTCTGCAAAACAAAATAAACTTTTGTTTTTCTACTTTTTAAAAAGCAATTATGGATTTTGGAAAATAAATAATGAGATATTCGAATTCTACAGAAGGTCAATAGATCCAGTAGAGTCTATATTCTTGCTAAACTTGCTATGCCAAGTTTTTGGATTATTTACCATACAGGCGAACAGGCAGGCCATAATTCAACATAATTTATTGTTGGTTCATTCTTAGCAAAGACCTTCAAATTTGAATCTGATTATATGCGTGAAAGAAGGGAAAATATTTTCATTTTGTTTGAATTTATGTTTCATGCAATATTTCACTCGTGTCCTCTTTGGCATTATTCTAAAGTAGCAATTCTATTATTATTATTATTATTATTATTATTATTATTATTATTATTATTATTATTATTATTATTATAACCAGTGAAATTGTCAATTTTATGGTTATGTAGAAAGGTGAGCGCTGTTAGGTCCACTTGGGACTCTTGTTTCGATAACACACCTCTGTAAAGCCTTTGCAGCATCACACCACCAATGTTAAATTTAGAAGTCTACCATGGGCAAGCAGGAGTGAATTAAGCTGGTATGCCCTTGGGTTGACGCTTGAAAAACAATATCAGATACAAATCTCCACATGGTTTAATTCTGCTTTATATTTGTAGCATTTGCATTTGTAAACAACTCAATCATATTTAAAGTCAAAATATGTAACGTAGGATAATCTGTACATACCTAAATCAGTAGATGGACTCTTCTATTTGACCTTTGACCTCGTATCATTTTTTCATCAGAGAATCGAGTTATGTGGGTAAGATAAGTATTTGAGTATATATGCTGTCACTAGTGCTTTTGACACAAAGCGTACATTACTGTTATCAGTCAAATCATTATCTGTAAGCCTGCCGTTGTGTATTGTTAAGTGAGAGCAGGTTCTAAATTAGGACTTTGTGCGTCCAAACTTATCCCTGTCCTACCCCGACCCCTATTTTCCCAGCATAGCGGGACGTTTGGTTTTTATATGACGCTAGAGCGTCCTCTTTACTAGATTTGGTTTTAGGCATCCGGGTGTTTTGGAGCTGTTTTTCTTCTTTAAGTAGAAGAACACTTCCTTTGTTGGACTGTCTTTCTCATACGTAAACAAAAATATATTGTAACACGCACAGGGGTTCCTCTACCGAGCGAATCAAACACATGCGTGAGGTCGGGCTGGAAGTCCCTTGTTTTCTCCTATTTCCAAGGACTTCCCGATAACATTCGTTGTCAACTGGAAGTTCTCGTAACGCGCTCAGACTATGATAGCTACAATTTTTCTCTAATCAATCAATAAATGACCACAATATCACAACTACAACTTCACATTTGCATGGCTTTTCTTCACATTTATTTGGCTTTTCCTTGTTAGCATTGCCGTGGCATGAAGTATACATAACACAATTCAAACACCCAATGCAGGGAAATACTCAAACTGCATCAATAGAATCTTGTCTCTATTTATTTTTAGGTACAGATAGGATAAGCTCTAAATATAATTCTTTACTAACATTCCACTTTCATTATTAACCAATGATGGACCACCAAACCCGTATATTCTCTATTGTATTTGAACCCATTTCTAGACTGGATCACAGTTGTTCTTACGAAACCAGTTCATGTCACTGCCAAGTCTCTTAACAACTCGAGTATGACGTCTGTTCCTAGAAATTGGCTAATTACTCGGGCTGGGAAATATTTTCCCAACACCGACTTCCATAATCAAACAACTAATCACTAAAATCTAACGAACCTATAAATGGAGACGTAAATACAAATGGAACATACCCAAATTTATTACAATATAATGTAATAACTGAATACTGTACCCGCTGCACACCCCATAAATTGAATAGAGTAGTCGACAGATATATAACAGCTCATCTCCCAGAGTGTGCAACAACCGGATTCCCTTCAGTTTTCTTCACTGAATGCTAATTACTGGGCATGCGCAGCACTACATCTGGTAAGCTGATGTGTTTCGTTCATATTACTGTTAAACTGTACCCACCAAAGGAAGCGGTGTAGGTAGATACAAGTTCTTTTTATTTATTGGTAGAACATA
This sequence comes from Margaritifera margaritifera, assembly GCA_029931535.1. Lineage (NCBI taxonomy): Eukaryota > Metazoa > Mollusca > Bivalvia > Unionida > Margaritiferidae > Margaritifera > Margaritifera margaritifera. The sequence goes on from JAQPZY010001544.1 coordinate 3,781,466, forward strand.
TGTAAAGAAATAGAGAGTTTGATTTCCCTTTAAATATTATTATTGAGAATGTGTTTCTTACCCATACCAATAACAATAGAAGTGACCAAATACAAATAAATTTATCAATCAAGTTGGATAGATAGTATCCAGGCCGTGAATCCCAGTATGTTTCTTTCAGTAGACGTTCCATTTCCGAATTAACAATATCAACTGCCTTAAATGAAAAATCTTGATAATTATGGAAGCCGTCATTAAAGTTTGTGGAGACATGATATTAAAAAGATGGATTTATAAAGTTATTTATGTCAAATATATGTTTGTTCATAGGTTTAGATACTTGCTGACGGGTTTGTCCAGCACATTTTGTTCTTTTACAAGTTATCAAATAAATAACATTAGATGTTGCACAGTTAGTATCATAACTCATCTTAAATGTTTCTTTGGTATTACTGCCACTAAAATAAGTATTTTCATTAATGAAAGAATAGTGCGAACATCTAGGTCTATTATATTTAGTTGATGAATCGTGACTTTTAAAGATGTAACAACCTTAACACGTTTAGTATTCAAATTTGCTGAAATTGTGAAACCTGATGTCAGAGCCGCCATGCCCTACTTTGCAGTTATATTTTTCATACTTAATATACATACTTATATTTCATCTTCGCCTCCTATTATTATTTATGCTTATGTACCTATGTAAAGTTCTTCCATTCAGCTTTATTTCATTAAGTGCTGTCTTCCTTATGGAATATGTACACACTTACAAGACAATGTAGGTAACAGCTTCCTATCCCTTATGTAATTACATTTTTGGTTTTACTTCTGCTTCTATCATAATCTTGTTTATGCGAGTATAAAACTTTCTCGTATGTGCTACCAAATATAAGACTTTTCTGTCCTATACCAAACTGCGTCATCACTTCAATTACAGAGTAATGTGTTCAATAATACCATTCAAAACAAACCATGCAACAAAAAATTATATGCAATAAAAAATTGTATGCAACAAAAAATTGTATGCAATAAACAAAATAAATTCGTATCTTTTCAGACATTTCATGCATATTAACCTCAGTTACAACTTTGTTACATTCCATTATTCTTGCATCCTTTCTTGGTACTTTTCTGAAGTACCAATCCTATTCTTGTAAACATATTTTATTGCACATATTAGAAAAGCAAAAGAGCTAGGCACAAGTTCTTCCAACATAGCATAGCATTTCCTGTAACAAATACAAAAACTCAATATTTTATGCATCAGGTGAAACCTACAAAGGAAATTTAAATGAAACTTGAATGAGTGTAAGAACTAAAATGAACTAAAGCAATCATTGCATGAGGTGCGAGATTATAAAGGAATAAAATAAAGAAAGGTGAAGCCCCATGGTAGAATAGGTCACACATAAATACATAAATACATATATACAAGTATATTAACAGTTCTTATGTTTTTGAACTATTCACTGGCATTTCTGGACGAATAAAATTAATCATATTTGAATTGTAGTATAGTAGCTTCGAATACATGTAAACATATATGCATACCAATATATAGATATATATATATATATATATATATATATATATATATATATATATATATATATACACACGCACACACACACATATATATATATATACACACATACACACACCGATATAGTTGTGTATAATACATACACATGCATGCACACGCTTACACACATATCTACATACTTAACTACATATAAATATATACTTACTCATAATAATAATAGTGCTCAAGACTTAGAAGCCACGACAAGGATATTAAAGAAAGCCGGACGTGTGTATAGATTCTTGTTCTAGTCCGATAAATCATCCCCCAAACCTGTACTGATACTGATGTGTATCAGAATATCGTATGGGATATACGAAAACACTCACAACATCGTTAAAAATCACTGGACGACTCATATTTGTTGTGTATTACCATCTCGTATATGGATACAACAACATTAAAAATCAAAATTAAAATTTACTAGACCAATCAGAGTTGAGATTATTATTATTTCGCAAATTAAAAATCACCTCACCACATGTACTACCATACGAGAACATTAAAAATCAACATTTAGAACTTACTGATTCACGCAAGCTATGAAGATAAAAGGCGCAGCAAAACGGCGAAAGTAGAAGATCGAACACAATAATAATCTGATTTTTTTTTCTACACATAATAAATAATGGCTTAAAATCTACATTGTATTGATTTCGACAGTTTTCTAAGAGGTGATAAAAGTATCTCACCATTTTAACATTAAAGCAACATTGTCGGTATAAAGAGATTATCCCTATTTGTTTGCAAGTTTGGATAGAGTAACTGTGTTCCTTTGTTGATTTCAAACAAAAAAAAAAAGATTTTGCAATGTTTCAGAAACATGGAAATGAACAGATTACATTTAATGATCACAACACTAAAATAACGAGCATTAACCCTGATAGATGGTGACAACAGTACAGTATGAATGTTTAACCGTATTTTATATGGGATAGACACACCTATTTGTATTCGGCTTAATTTACAGTGCAACTTGAAGATCTTGCAAACTTTACGATATAAATCTAAAGCGATTCAGCAAATTCAGAAATAGAATTGATGGAAAACAAAGTTTAATTTAAAACAGCACCGGTGACTCAGCATATGAAATAAATGTGGCCGAACGGGCCATGGAAATGACACAATTTGGACATAAATCTGAAATCATTTATACCATTGAAAAAATTTAAGGAAAGATACTAATTGTTAAGGTAAAAGTACTTGTTTTAGACGGTGGTCCTGTTGGCTTGATAATGTCATATAACGATAACTTGCATGGCGTAAAGTATTCTTTATTTCGTTTTAAATTACTGATAATGAATTTTATGACATCTTTGCTACGTTTCTAAAAGTCTAGTTGCTTCTGCAAATAAAAATCTATTGTGACAATGGATAAAGGAAAACAGAAAGAAAATAAACTGAGTTGGAAAAATGGTTAGGTGAACAATCTACTTACACAATGCACAAGCAAGTAAGAACAAATTCTATACAGAAAAGTCTATGTTGGTCACGTGGACGACAGAGGCAGGCTGACAAAGTTTACATGCAAACATGTGAAAAAGATAACAATGGATGTAAATACATTTTAAGTGATATAAAATTTCTCAAAATGCCCAGGTACAAATGAGAAAGGACAATGTAATACACAATGCTTTCAGAGAAAATTTGGTTTGGTTTGTTTTCGTGCTTTACGGCACAGCGACACATGTAAGTTATTTAGTGTCCAGACAATTGGAGTAAAGTGCCGTTCCCAATGGCACACCACTATGGCTGACCTGGGCTGATCCGATGGTAATATTCGAACCCGTACCCTTTCGGATGCGAGTTTGTCACGCTAGCCACTGAGCCAGAGCAACAACTGCCTCTAGTGGTCGCCATTCAGACACACAGGAGGACGCACCAGGTCTATTCTGCATCTGCGAACCCGCAGGGGTTATACAGTTTAATGAAGGAAACGAGATTTACAGCAAAAGTGTCATGAATTTCTAGAAAAGAAAGAAATTGAATACTTTTCGAAATATGGGGGAACGTTTTACCAAATTTAATACATGGTTACCATAACACTCAACAGAGATCAATAGACACAACTCCGGTTGAAGGAAGTGAAGGTGAAAATAGATCACAAGTATGGACTAACCTTTTCGGTTTCCTGATAACACATACATTTGGAACCTACTTTTAAAACAGATGCAAGAGTTTGAATTTCGAAGCACAAACAATTGTTTCAGAGGACTACCTTCCTAACTGGACGACTTGAAGGAAAAGGACACTGAGGGCATGTTTTACGAACCCGCAAATTCCAATGTTCTAAAAAAATATGTACAAGAACTGACAAGCATCTTGCAGCAAATAATAACTTCAACGCTCAAAATTACCCCAGCCAATTACATCCCCGAACAGCACTACAAATATGACAAATCATTCCCAACAGCTAATAACCGCTCTAAAACATCAGAGACACCAATGTCAAGAAAAAAAATAAGATAAACAAACAGCAAATAAGAGCCACAGGCAGTAACAGCAACAAAAACAAAAATTAAAACTTATATAAAATATAAGTATCTACGTGGATATCAGATACAATCCCCTATCAAGTACAGCGCTATTTCCACGTCCTCTAACAATGTTTAGTACACCAATACACAAGCCAGGTATCATTTTTCTTCATTAAAAATATATTATACGATATACATTTCTTTTATACAATTAATCCACATCACTTGTTTACAATTATGGAATAATTTCTATAGAGAAGAAAGATTTTTATATATGATGAAAAATGCGACATGAAAATCGGGCAAAATTGTGCAAGCTGGGCCGTTTAAATAACAACATCTAGATGTGGTGTACGATATTTGTACACAGATGAAAATAATACATCATTACCTGAATGGGATAAACCTATATGCCAATTATAGATATAAAATGGAAAATGTGGCATACCTATTCCAATACAAATACTAGATCAGGACAGTGATAAAAAGCAACATTTAATTCAAATAGCAATATTATTTTAAAAACAAATAATAAGACACAGTTTATATCCAGTTTATTTGCTTCTAAAATTAATATAAATCTGATTTGATATATAATTCAAACAAATACCGAAGTCCTTTAACAAGACCAGAAGAAGAGATAAAGTGAAGTCAAAGGTAGTACAGAAAATAGAGTCGATGGATGGTGGCAGCATGAAATAGAAAAGACTTATCAAATATAAATTATACAGGATGGCGATATCTTTTCCTACAAGATAGTGATCGGTTGATACACGAAGGAATAGCAAGATTATTCAACGTATCAGAACGTATGCAATAGGTGTATTAAGTGCACATGGCAGAGACACACCATCCGTTGAAACAGAATGGGAAGTGTCAGACAGTCATTTGCAACTGTTATGGAAACTTATATTATAATTAGAGAAGAAAAAGAAAAATATGATGAAATACTGACACACAGATGCCGGTATGCAATTTCATTAGCACACATCAAAATAAATCTTGTTGTGGTAATAGATGATTTTAAATTCAAAGCAGAATTTGAATTCCAAAATCAGTTGAAGGTTAAAACAACAATTCAAAAAAAATAAACAAAAAAAATGAAACTAGGATTTACCAATGTTATGAAATAAAAAAGCAAAACTGATTGTGCAGTTCCAAAATCTGACAAATTGTTATGTCGGAACGACATAAAATAAAAGATGGAACATATGAACATAACGCGAATAAGAATCATGTAGATAATCGGGAAAATATTATGAGTATATCCTCGTTGATTAGGATTGAAATAAAAAAAACTGAAACAATATCGAAAATACAAGAATTTGGAACTAATAAACAAATCAAGGAAAGGAGAAGTTCAGATCATTATATAAATGCAACAGTTCATACACTTGTTTTAATTCAAATGCAATCAGTATTTATTATATAAACTAAGATTAATTAAGCTTTTCAGATGGTTTGTTAAATAGAAACAATTGTACAGCAAATATCAAACTTGATAATAATAACAAAAACGAACAACACAATCAGCTAAAAATAAAATCATTATTCCAGCAGTATTCAACTACTAAGTAATGATGCTGCCAATAATACATGGCATAGGTGTTAATGCTTTTCAACCTAGTATTTGAAAATAACATCCCATATTCTTTAATCCATTTTTAACTTTATGGACAAATGCATTGCCTATGCTACTTGGATCAGGTGGATGCGCTTGTGACGGTTGTGGTAGAGTATTTGTAATTCTCCTGATTATTTTTTGATTTGCCTATGGATAGTTGTTTCTATCATGCCTATTGCACTAACAATTGAAGCTATGGCTACATATTTTTGAAAAGGTTATTTTTAATAACTTACGTCATTTTACATTGTGCACCAATATATTTCATTTTGTTACATTTTTAATTTGGTCATTATATATATTATATATATATATACGTACGCACACAATCATGTTTTCACTTTCTCAAGTTTTTCAATTTCATTTTTTTTCATTCATTTATTGTTATACCCTGTTTCTTGCATCAACATATGTAGATGTTAGTTTTGGAATAACAATATTAAAAGCATTAACATAAATGCCCATTTTCCTTCTATCTTGATGTGAAACAATTTCATTGTTTTCAGAAATTTGTTGACCCCGTTCCAATTTATTATTTGTTGTGCAGTTTCAATAGAATTTGGTGGTTGTTGATAATTCGTGCGTTGATGTTCCATTTGGCTTTTAGTTGAATATGACCATCCTGTTTTGTCAATGCTTGTAAGTATTTCATCAGCAGAGTTTTCCCCAGTTTCAGTATATGTCTTTATTGATTATGGTGAATATAGTTTTAATATTCTATCCTGTGTTTTAAATGTCAATGGCACACATGTAACTGAAGTATTATCTTTTTACTCTTTCAAAGCGACCCTTTACTTCATATTCATTTTCTTTGGACCTAATTTGGTATTATTTTATTTAATTTCGATTCTAATAACTTCAGTTAAAGCCCGATATTTCAAATGCATTTTTATCATGCATGAAGTATTTAGTAGTTTGTTTTATTGTTTTTGTTTCCCTTTGACCATCATCAAGTAAATTATTTGTCATCTTAATATCAGCATTTCCCTATATGTTGTGTTCTATTATCAGTAAACAAATATCACTTCTTCTGTCAAATTTTAAAATATATTTAACTATTTTCCATGTGTACACGCATGATCTTTGACATTTTCATAAATGTCAGCTAAAAACCATATGCTCTCTCTCTCTCTCTCTCTCTCTCTCTCTCTCTCTCTCTCTCTCTCTCTCTCTCTCTCTCTCTCTCTCTCTCTCTCTGTGGGCAGCCATCTCTGATGTTTTTGGGTGCACGGATAGGATTGATCTCTTTTTCTTATTTGAATTAGGAGGGTTGACGCCATTTTTGTTTCTGTGTGTTGTTTTTTTTTTGCTGTTGTTTTTTTTTTTTTTTTTTTTTTTTTTTTTTTTTTTTTTTTTATTACATTCAAATCAACCTGAATGTTTGCTGAATCATTTAAGCTTACAGAACACATGAAACTGTCTTCCGAGATTTAAGGTGCAACGCTGTTTCACATGCCGTGTAATTTGAAGTAATGTCACCTCATACACTTGGAACTGATATGATGTCACACACTCCATTTGACGCAGATAACTTAACCCAATTACACTGACATACTATGAAGAAGAAGTGGGTGTGCTCAGTTATTAAAGATGCTACTTTACTTATAAACTGCTATTGTCACCATTATTTTTTGAGTGTTATTTGGTTCCGATAAATATGTATATTTTTTCAATATTTAAAAAGCACACAGGCCCTTTATGACATTTTTTATACAAAGGAGATACAATGAAATACTTTGTTTCAGGGTTTTGTCTTTTCCTTTTACATTGTAAAGTAAGTAAATTTTTAATACCATCCTCAGTAAGTTAAGAGATTTATCTCCTTTGTCCATTTCGCTCGCTGTATTGTGCTAATATTTAGTATGTATAAAAAATAAAACTCAAATTATTGTTTCGTGTTCGCTCCGCCGCATTTGATGCGCATGCACCTCGCTCAAGTATCACCTGCTGTGATCATTCGCTTAAATGAAGCAGATCGTCGTATTTCAATATATATTTTCTGTTATCATTCGTTTTATCCTTTTGGGGAATATTCTGCTTTCTGCTGTGCATAATTTGTGAATTTTTTTGTTTTAACATGTTTTTGGAAATGTCTGTCTTTATTCATTCTACCAGATAAATAGTTATACGTATAATCATCAAATTCTTCAAGCACGTAAAAAGAAGCTTTCGCTCTTCGTCATTCCAGCTCATTCTTAAGCAATCTCTACATCGTTTTGTACCTGACGTTATATTGTTCCATTTCATTTTATCAGTTATTGTAGCAGGAAGATTTCAGATACCATAATTGTAAGGCATATCTGCATTTTAGTATCTAATATTGAGTTGAGCGCTGTGTGTGGTTTTGTAGTGAATCATTAAAATTACACGCATTCAGTACAATGGGGCTAAGCCCCTATTATAGTTGTAATTAACAGTGTTAATTCAATAAGTCGACGAAGTGGTCTAGAATGTTCAATATTTACCTACTAATGAAGATGTGCCTTTTTGCCAGACCATTTTTACGCAGATACAGTTTCGTATTTCACTGCCACAAAATTATTTTGCTTTTGCAGACGTTTGATGCTGTGACAATGAGGTGAACTCGTAAGGACGAGTAATCAGGACACGCAAGATTGTCAGGTGAAAAAGTGTCACATGCACGAAAATTGCTCGATGGAGTACCACTATAGCGAGTGTCATGTGGCTTGTCAAAATGGTGATCGCACCAGGATCCAACAGCTCCTGGACAAGTCCCCCTTTGCACTCCACCATACTGACAGCCGTGGGTGGACACTGGCTCACTACGCCGCTCAAGGAGGCTCACAGGCCACCATCAAACAATTGCGTAAAGCCGGTCTTGACCTTCAGTCACGGGATGTTTATGGGGCAAATATCCTACACATCGCTTGTCTTTATGGCCGGGTCGACTTGGTGAAGCATTTAATGAAAAAATATCCCAAAATGTACATTCAGCACGACTGTCATAACTGGAAGCCTGCACACTTTGCATCCCAGGGAGGGTCGGTGGATACAATGAGGCTGTTTGTCGAGACGGATACAGATTTTACTCTCAAGGACAAATATGGCGCAAACGTTCTTCATCTTGCCTGTGGCTTTGGACGATACCAATTGGTTGAGTTTCTCCTCTCTCAGTTTCCCGAGCTTCTGCATGAAGTTGGCGAGAACAACGGCACCGCCGCTCATTATGCAGCACAGGGCGGGTCTGTCAGAGTGATGGAATTACTTGTTCAGCATGGAGTTAGTATAAACAGTAGAACAATTCACGACATGAATGTTTTACATACCGCATGTCAGCACGGACATGTTGAGATTGTCAAGTATCTTCTGAAAATCAACCCCTCTTTGTTGGGGCAGTTAGGTGTGTACAACTGGAGCGCGGCCCACTTTGCGGCTCAGGGAGGGTCAGTGGATGTCCTAAAGATGATTTCTGTCGATGTACAGATGATCAGAAAGAGGTCTCTCGCCGGTGAAAATATTCTGCATATTGCATGTCGGCACGGCCACTACGATATGGTGACACATATACTGAGACTGTACCCTGATATGATACATGAATTGGGGCAGTATTATTGGAGTGCGTCGCACTACGCCGCCCAAGGTGGAAATGTGAACGTTATGAAGCGAATAGGCCAATCCGGGCTGCCAAAAAAGACAAGGTCAGGCCCGAACGCCAACGAACTTCACATCGCGTGTAGGTACGGGCACGAGGGCATGGTGCATCACCTGCTAAAGGACCAGCCATATCTGTCTGAAGAGAAGGGGGAGTATGGGTGGACCTCCTACCACTATGCCGCTCTGAGTGGATCCTTACGAATTATGAACCTGCTAGCAGATTCCGGGATGGATATCAGACATGAGAACGAATCGGGGCCAAGCGTGTTGAAAATCGCTTCTGTCCACGGAGATAAAGAATTTGAGAAACACGTGAAGTTTATTATAGAACATATCACGCGTGTGTAGTAGACGTTGGGAATATTCAAAGACAGGAAATAAATTTTAGGCAGAATACGATTCTAAAAATCAACAAAAGTGGAAACATTTCTTTATATATGGCATCTGGTGGTTATAGGAATGAAATCGTCAGACAAACCCTTTCTTCATCTGCTTATCCATTTATTCATTCATCCATACATCGATCCACTCATCATATCTACATTTGTTCCACGTTTCGCTGCCATAGTCGTTTACCTTTTTACAGGAAATAATTTATTATTATAATAAAGATTATAAAAAGCTTCAATACATCAATGTTAAAGATATATAGAAAATAGTATATACTGCCAGCTGATGACAACGTCACAACTCGCAATATGGGAGTAGAGGACTGCTCTGTTTGTATTTCTTATCGTGTAGGATTAATAGATAGGAAATTATATACAAGTGCTCTTCTCTAATATTTCAAGCTGGGGAAAGGTTGTTGTTAAAATGTAATGATGTGCACCTTGCTTCCTTTCTTTAGTTAGCTTAGTTTAGACATATTTTATTTCACAGATTTTCAGTTGTTGATTACAAGATGTACAATATAAAAGGTAACGGATTAGAACGAAAGCCAATGGTTTATCTCGTTCTTCATCGCGTGGTTGATACGATTGCAATATCAAATATTTTGTATTTTGTTTCGCCTCACATGAGCAACCCGAGTAAACTTTAAAAGAAAATACAAAGAAGGAAAGGCTACCGGTAGATATTAGAAACGAATGCCGTGATGTGCCTGATGATATTATTTTCTTAATCAACTTAAAAATTAGACGGTGACCCAGCAGCAAGTCAAATCATGTAATTGTCAAGTGCTCAGTCTATTCAAGAAGGGAGCTGCGGTAACTCAGTTGGTAGAGCCTCGGACTCGTAATGCAAGGGTTGCGGATTCTATACCCACCCAGGCCAGCTCAGGTCGGCTGCCTCTGTGTGTCCTTGGGAAAGGTACTTAGCTCCCATTTCCTCAGCATTATATAGCAAAACATGTGCTAAAAGTCCCGTTAAAACCCACAAAAACAAAAATGTGCTAAAAGGGCCGTTAAAACCCACAAAAACAAAAATGTGCTAAAAGGGCCGTTAAGACCCACAAAAACAAAAATGTGCTAAAAGGACCGTTAAAACCCACAAAAACAAAAATGTGCTAAAAGGGCCGTTAAGACCCACAAAAACAAAAATGTGCTAAAAGTCCCGTTAAAACCCACAAAAACAAAAAATGTGCTAAAAGGGCCGTTAAAACCCACAAAAACAAAAATGTGCTAAAAGGGCCGTTAAGACCCACAAAAACAAAAATGTGCTAAAAGGACCGTTAAAACCCACAAAAGCAAAAATGTGCTAAAAAGGCCGTTAAAACCCACAAAAACAAAAATGTGCTAAAAGGGCCGTTAAAACCCACAAAAACAAAAATGTGCTAAAAGGGCCGTTAAGACCCACAAAAGCAAAAAATGTGCTAAAAGTCCCGTTAAAACCCACAAAAATAAAACAAATTATTCAAGAAACTGGGCATTAACATAAAAATGTATCCAAGTCACGAGCTCAAACTTTGGTTATCAAGATAGTAATTTTCTGTCCCCAGTCTATTCAAGAAAGAGCAATAAATGATAATCATTCAAGAACCCAAGAACAGACATACCATCTCGATGCGCAGTTTCAAATAGTTCATATATATTGAAACACTTTTACTGTAAGTAGCACGGTTTCTAATAGCTATCACCAGTTTTCCTTTTAAAGTTTGCGTTAAATTTCTGAAACATAGCCTCATATTAAACAGTACTTAAGCCCTCGGGGACTTCAGTATTAGCAACAAAAGCTAGTGCATACCAGATTTGGATGTTTATGGCATAAGGTCGTGTACAGGCGATTGTGGTGGAATGAACCACTTAACGTTTAATTCATGCATGAGTTATCTCCCTTTAACTGTTACTCTCACTATTGCGTGCAAGCTATTCAACAATCTGGAAAGAGAGAGGTAGGTAGACTGAGATCAGGGAAATTTGTACGCGATGCCCAAGAAACGCGGCGAAGGCGCATCGGGAAGGATGTCAGAGGGAAGACCCCTCCCCCAAAAATATGGTATGCCGTTTTGGCATCCAAGCAGCGGTGAGATAAGATTGCGACGTTTGAAAGTCGCCCCAAGCATTGCAAATTTATTCTTACCATGATGCAAGGGGATTGATAAGCCGGCTTAATGTCAGATGGCAGCACAAGTAATATCTATTGGTTACAGGTTACTGAGCTACCGCAAACATATCACGAACATCAATTCAGAAGAACAAAAAAATCAAATCATTTGTAAAAAAATTATGATTCGTTTCTAAAATCGGTATGTGTTAAAAAGACCCAAAAACTCTGTACCCTTCCGCACTAAAAAAAACTCTGCATAATTCGGTATGCGTTAAAAAAAAACCTAAAAATCTGTAATCCTCAGCACAAATGATAAGTCTGCAAAACTGGTTAAAAAAAGACCCCCAAATCGATAACCTTCCGAACGAATCAGTAGTTTTAGAAGGTCTGATGTAGAGACTCTGCTTGTTTTGGATCTCCTCTCCAAGAAGGTGTAAGGCGGAAATAAAACAGCATAACCACGTAATCTGGACTTTTTCTCCTTTTTTCTCAGTTATTTCATATTTACACTCATGCATGATTTGGCGGCGAATCAAAATTTTCATCTGTTTCACGGATAATGTGGCGCTATTTACAGAACATTCGTTAAATATTTTCTTTTTGTATGAACAAGTAGCCTGTTTCATCACGTGACTCTCAAAAGTCGACACTAATGCATTTCAATAGCCCCAGCCCCTTCTTATGTGATGATACATTCGAAATTAGTGCAACAGAAGAATTAAGGGCGAATACACCTCACGTAGCTAGAACTATGAACTATCCTGAAGATAATATCCCACAAAGCCGACCAATTTGGCTGCCACCAACAGCAAAAACGATCATTCTACAGAACCCCAGCTCCGCCATATATGACAAACATATCAAGAAATATTCATGCTACATGCCCATACATTTCAATAGAATTTGAATCCTTTATTTCATAGACTTAACATCAGCGTGCAGTAGCCGCTTTTCATCTCCATTTATACGCACCTGTATCAATCTGGTTTAATACTCTTGAGGTAACACTGAAAAATTCATGGGATGCGGTCTAAAATTCTTCTCTGCTAAATATTGTGCCTATGCAAATAATCTGCTACATTGGACAGTCTGAAACTTTCACAACATCAGGCCATTGAGGATTTTGATTCAATTGTTGTTGAGAAAGGAACCCTTCTTGATACAAGTGACAGGGACATGAACAATAAGTTCAGTGATGGTCTTGCTTCACAACTGGCATTCCTCGTTAGGGCTGAGGGTGATATGGAGGACGATAGGGGTTAATATGGGGCCATACGGGAATTGAGATTACTGGGCCCTTATGGGGCTCTACAGAAGATTAACATTAGCGGATTATTGGGCCATGCGAGAATTTAATATGGATTGGACGATATGGGACCCTTTGGGAGTTTAACATTACGACTGATACTATAGCCTCCTATAAGAATTAACATTACGGACGACACCATGGACCCCTATGGGAATTTTAAATTACGTTTGAGAGGGTATATCACCCAATGGGAATTGAACAATACAAATGTCACTAAGACCCTCTATGGGAATTTAGCAAGATAGATAGAGAGACAAAGATATGTCTAATGAAAGACAAGAACGACGCAGAAATTCACTAATATTTTGTTGTCTACTCAACTGTACTTTTGAGGAATTCGATATCAGAACATTCATACATTTTATTACAACAAGGTTTAAAAATATACACTTTTCCGTAATATTTAAGTGTGACATTACAGAGAGAGAGAGAGGGAGAGAGAGAGAGAGGGAGAGAGAGAGAGAGAGAGAAATTTCAAACAATAAAAAATAATGACAAAAACATTGTTTTCCTAAATCAACTCTTTATTAGACCCCGTTCAACTCTAATGAACCTAACTCACTTATAAAACAATATATAATTTTTTTTAAATCAACCCAGATACCATATAAAATACAATACCATACCATTTTCTAATAATTAACGTATTTACAGGTTTAACGATGTTGCTTTTTAAGACCTGGGTTTACAAAGTCAATGACGGGCTGGGCTTCCATCCATGTAAGCCACACTTTAGAGTTAAAAAAAGAGATAACAATAATGATTAAGAAACTATAATTTTGATTTTTCATCGTTTCTAGGGAAATGGTGTTCAGAACAAATTAGTAAATGTTTTAAAGGGAATGCAAGACTTCGTTCATAAAGAAAATACACACAATAATGTTCATTCATGATCGAATCTGATCCTTGTGATCTCACGTTATTGAAATAGGCCGAAACAGCATTTCTTCTAATAAAGTCTTGCGTATTGTTGTCTTTGATGGTGGCGGTGGGGGGGGGGGAGAGGAGAGGGGTGAAGAGGAATCAAATATTCTAGCATGTTGTTGTAGTAGACGCCGACCCAGTGTGTTCTTGGTCGATGACTGTGGTCTGTGTAGAGTACGTGGGCTTGAACGTCTTTGAGTTTTCCATGCGGGAGTTCATCTTTGGCGCAGATTACGGGATGCCAGGTACGAAATGTGGGTCAGGAGGTAATGAAGTTCCAATCTATTCGTTTCTTAAGATTCACAAAGTTGGACTTTGTGGTGGTTATTGTGGCTGCTGTAGCTCATGCTTTGGATCGTCAATTTACAGGTTTAGTAGTCTATAATCACTGGTCTCTGACTGTTGATTTCAAGGGTATTGTGCAAACAAGATCACGTTCACCGTGTTCTCTAGAGCCAGATAAAACTGAATCTCCACACGCATTGTCCGATTTTAAAGGGTGGAAAATGTTTTTCGTCACTGCCTTGGTCTGTTGTGAAAAAAAAATCCCCACAAACAGTAACCTCCTGCATTGTCATTGTAGGAAATGCCGTGTGTACTGTTGGTACTCAAGTGTCATGTGGCTTTAAACAGGGTCAAATAAGATCTCAAGTAATTCTTCTGGGCAAAGTTAGGTTCTAAGAGACGTTGTAGTGATGACGCTGGAAAGGATTTTGATCAAAATCTTCCTTGAAGGCTTTATTGCTGACGATGCCAATGAAAAGATATTTCGGTAACTGGCCCTGGAAGACATGCTCTTTGAATTGGAGTCCAGCAGCAATGGTGAAGGTTCTTACTTCCACTCGTCGTAAGGGTTACGTGGCGGTGTTCCTGGTCAGACCCTGGCTGATGTCGTTTCCTACTCGAAGTAAGACTCTAACACGTCGCACGTATAGTTTCACCTCTTCGATGATGGTTGTAAAATCGTTAGTGCTGGCCATCATATGGAAGACGGTGCTACTTCAATTCAGTATCAGACCTACATCCACTCCATTCATCAAATACTTATCTTGCAGCCACAGGTCTAAGTGCAAATGATCCATTATTTCCAAACTACGACTGTGTTTGATTTTCTTTTGTCATTCGTTCAATTCTACATTGTGATCATCGTTATACTCTGTCAAGACTGTGTCGTTGAACATGCTGAGTTTCCGCACCACGCAAGATATGTGTTTTGGACTTCTTTTGCGTAAGTGAGTAGATTCTCTAGATAGCTTCATTGACGTTAGTGTTTATAATGCTGCTGACTTGTTTGTTGTTCAGGTACAAATCCACTGTGCTGAACAAAGAATATATGAAATTTTGACTGGAGCCACTGTAGGCGTCTAGTTTCAATTCATATTGTCGTTTTTGACCACTTTCACTTTTTTAGGTACAAATAACTGTTGTTTAGACTGACCTTGTCTCCGGTTTGCCCTGTGATTTCAAAATTGATGGGATCTGACGTCGTAATGGACGACACTGGGTAGAATTCAGCGTACTAACGTTCTTGCATCGTCATCATTGTAAGTGGCATGACAAACATATCAAGTTCTGTCTTGGAACATTTGCAAGAATTTCGGTGCATCATCTTTGTTTTTGAATGATTTAGTTATCGAAAACGGTTTTGCATCTCTTCTTACTCATGCCGTGTCCGTGATATCTTAATAATTTCTGTCTCCTTTTGCCTTATCGTTGCTGCTGCGTAGACCATGAAACAACGTCTTCGATGGGGGTGTAATGTCAATTTATAGGTTTTCCTCTGGGCAAAACGAGTTCTCTTCCTGTCTGTATCAGCACATTTTCCCTATATTCAGTAACGCCTGTTTGGCATTCTGTTTAGATGAATTCTTTTCCTTGCGAACGGGGGGCGACTTTTCAAACCATGCAGATTTTGGTAAACACATGGTTTCAAGACTGGTGCGACAGGATAAAAGAGCGATTTTGAACACACTTTCCAAACCATGCCCTCGTTCTTGAGCTACTCCTCGCACACGAGATATATGAGGTACAAGTCACTTGAGTAGAATCGTTTGCGAAAAATGAAGTAAGTTTCATTGTTACTTTTCTTTTGGCGAATATAATATGTTGTCTGATATCATCTTTTATATCAAAATAAAAACTGTCAAAATCGATTTATTGATCATAATGTAGATGAACAAATTCTCGGTGTGCATGATAGGTGTTTCTTTCTTCTTCGTTAGCACTGATCGCATAATCTACTTTAAAGCGAATCAAACTCAGCAACGGAGCGGTTCGCATCACGTTGTATTCCACGACCTCCGATTACACAAACATCAAGTTAAGTCCTTCGGTAAGTTCGATGGGGTATCGAAACTACATGAATAATGTGTTGATGTTGTTGTTGTTGATGTCTTTCATCAGAGAGAGGACTGAGTTTCCAACCAAAACATAAACAAGCTTGCAGAACATTTAATGGATAGTGTTTTGTCGTTGAGAAAATCTATATGTAGACGATGAGAAGGTGCGTAGTAGAAGATATTCCCACGTTTGTTGGCTCTGGTTAGCGCGTCTTTAAATTGATATTTGAACAGAGTGGAAATTGTGTCAACGAGGATTAAAATAATATCCTTCAGGGATTCTCATGTCGTACACATTTAGTTTGACACTGGCTGCTGATGTCTTTTTTGTTAAAGCCAGGATCTTTTTCTGTCGATTTATTGTGTGTGTTTGTCTAGTATTTTTACGACGATATGCGTTTAACCCTGGTGATACTGAGGACTTGAATGGAATGATTTATTTCTACCAAAGCTACTTTCCAATAGGCTTCGTGGTCTTGTTGTATGGACTGAGGTAATTTCGTCGTGAAACAACACAATTTGTTTGTGCGAAAGACATCCATAGAATTGTTGTTGCGTAAAGTCGGGTAAAACTGATTATTCATAGTTAGATCGTTCTTGATACCGATGAGTCGCCCGATGCCAAGGGACTACTTTCCAAGTGTTCCAATCAAGGGACTACTTTCCAAGTGTTCCAATCAAGGGACTACTTTCCAAGTGTTCCAAGGTTTTTGCTGTGACTTTTTGCTGTTGTACTTGTTGTTTTTGCTGTTATGGCTGAAGTGGCCATCGCTACCATTGCTGCTACTGTGGGTATATTTAAACGATGGATTGCGAAGAAGATACAGCTGATGAGTAAAATTGTGAACAGTTGTTTATTCACCTCATTGCGAACTCACGTTTCTGATATTAGCTTCAATCACACAATATACGACTATAATCTGACACAAAAGTACAATTGTGGGACACCTTCTATACAACACAATTACTGTTGTTGCTTTTGATTCTGCGGCTCCTGTAGTGATGACACTGGTGAGGATGGCATGAGGCTTAACGACATGTTCACGAATTCTTCTTCTTTACATATTTGATGAGTTGTGAAGCTGTAATCCAAGAATCGAAACTGATGGAATAACTTTCCAACGTTCTTTCATTTGTTTGAAGCGATTTTGTTCCAGAATAAAGATTTTTAGGTCGAGAATGCATTCGATATCGTAGAAGTCGTCGTATGTTTGGTCACTCGTTATAACTCTGGCAATAAAACGTTCTTTTTAAAACTTGACCGTTCATATCTGCCAATATTATATGCATGCGGGTGATATTCAGGACTTGTCCCGTCACAGGAAACAATTCTGTCATCCAGTTGGGTAAATATCCTTTGTCAAAAATGGGTTTCGTTTTCCCGATGCTAAACCCAATAATCCGTTTTCAAAACCAGAGAAGGATGATGACGATGACTGCTGCTGCAGTGATCTTCCTGGTACTTCTTCTCGGATTTCCCTGGGACCCTAAACAATGGATTAAACAGTTCAACTTTATTTTGGGTTGTGACTTGTTCTGGTGAAGGTCCAATGCTGCGATGGTATGATTGATTGTAGGATTTCAGTAGACGTGACAGCACGTCGATGCATTTGAGCTTGTTTTGATGTGTCAAATATTTTCACTTACGTTCTTTAACTGTTCAGAGGCTGTCAATTACCTTGTTTCAGCGCCGAATGGGTTTTGTGTAACGTGTACGTCAATCTTTCTTGCAAGCATCGTCGTACGCCGTGTAGATATATACTTTTCAGTTTGGCTTTTGTATCACCATAAAGTGTTTGAATTCCTCCGTAGTCAGCTGCGTGAGCAGGATGGTAGAAAATGCAGACCAAAAGAAAGCCCATTCCTAATAAGTCAACCATTTTTCGATACACTTGGATTGTTGAAATTGAGGTGGATTTTGTTGAGAAGCTTTACGTGTCCGACGAGCAAAGGAAGTAAACATTGATGCCCCAACGAATGTAATACATTTTTGTGCTTTTTTTTTTCTTCATTTCTTTCTTCGCTTCCTTCTTCACTTCTTTCTTTTCTAGCTCTGATCTAGACCTTTTACCCCAGCCTTCATTCTTGTCGAATCAGTGTAACTGTCGACGTCGTTGCAAAAAGTTTGTTCATGTGTGTTTTAGGTGATGGGGGTTGGAAATCTCCACATTCTACTCTTCTTTTTTCTATTTTATGGTAGTAACATTATCTGTTGTCCTCGTCTCCATGGTTGCTGTTTTCTCTTCCGTCATCAAATTCTTGCGGGCTCTGAGAGTGGGTTTAGCAGTCTCCTGGTGAAACATTTGAAGACGTTGCAATAATTGTAGGTTCTGTTACGATGTTTCCGTTTCTGACGGGTCTGATCGATCCATCAAAGATTATAACTCCTATTGGAAGTAAGCCGTCTCAGTGACATTAGGATTTAGTTGCATGTGGGGTATCCTCTTTTCGTACCAGCGGTGGAGGTCCAACAACTGTTATTCAGGGACCAACATTAATTTACGTCCTTCCATAGAGACAAGTGGTGCAGCATTGATGTCCTTGAGAATGCACTGTCCTTTTTACCTGAAAGCAGAGTTCATGACTCCTCGTAAAAGCGGACGACCCGCTACTGCTGCTAACATGATAGCAGCGACTTTTGGAAGAAATTCAGCTGGACGAGTACTTTTTTTTATTTTGAATTCTTTTTATTTTCATTTTTTTATTTAATACAGAGACACATATCCACCAGACGAGAAAAAAGGTGGTGGGGAACAGGCGTAGTTTTAGGGGCGGGTATTCATTTTGGTGGCGTTTTCAGCAGCTTGGGAAACTCTTTTCTTAAACAAGGTTAGGCTAGTATCATTAATAACGAAAGTGAGTAGACTACTGATGCCGTCGTTACTGCTGGTCGAGGTCTCCGTTGGTACGCACGAAATCTTGCGGCATTGTCTCATTTTCTTCGGGTAGTATTCGTAGTCTTTCGTCATTTTTGTTTCTTGGGAGATGAGTTTTTGTGTGTACCTTTTGTGTGTACTGGCATCAGCTCTCTTCTTTGGCTTTTTCTATATCGTTGCCTTTGAGTGTGTGTGGGGGGGGGGGGCTATTTTTGTGTTGTAGATGTTTTCTTCAGCTCGTGCTGCTGCTACATTGGGATCCCAACATAGAATCGAACAAATAATCACTCCTCCAAGAAATCCACTTCTGCCAGGTTTTTCCAGATAGTTTGTCTTTTGGTCAGGGTACCGATTCTTAGATCTGAGAGTTGTGTCAATGCCACCTTATGCTGTTCGAGAAAAACGTTGCGGTTGATAAGGAATGTGAATGATTCCTTGTAGTAATGGACGTGTCGTCAAAGTAAACCTCAGAACACTTCTTTGAGACTAATGTGGACGCACTTGTACATCTTTTTCGCGACTGATATCATACAGGGTGCGAATCAGTTTAGCTTGATGATATGATTTAAATGAGGTCACTTTGAAAATGTGATGGATGTAGTGAGTGAATGTTGCTTTGTTCTTTTAGACTGATGAAAATGATGAGGTCGACGTGTAAATCTTGGGACCAACCTAGTGACTGCAATAGTAAAACCAATCAGTACGAAATAGAAAATATTGAGTTTAGTATTCTTAGAATAGATCAGTAAATGCGCGTGTGGCACACGCGTGGCATCGTCATAGACATTATTAAACCATGACGATCCCAGTTATTTTACCAAACCTTGAGATCTGTCTCTAAGACTTTTGAACAACACCACATACAGGGCATTGAGACTGATAGCGCGATTCGCTTTGCGATGATGTCTTTTTCGCGTAAACAAAGTTTAATTTATTCCTAATCTTCACATAATATGACATTTAAGACAATGAGATAAGTTTGTCTAGAATCAGACACGATCCCGTCGTCTCAGCGAGAAATACCATCTTCAAATGAAATTTGTTCTCTTTGACTTTCTTTCAGTAACTAGAAAGCAGATTTCTAATCCTTGTAATACCACACGATGCGTTGTGGTGGATGATCGAACAGAAGTTGTTGGTGTTCAATCAAATGTGTGACAAATTTGCTTTTACCAGAAGCAATGGGCCCTGTAATCATCGTGTTCAAAGGATGGCGAAGATACAAGGCTTCGCAAGTTTTTTTATGATCTTCCTTTTTATCAATCATTTTGAGAATAGTGACCATAGAGTTTTGGAATTCTGAGAGTGAATAGATCACATTCATCACCATTCACAACACTTTTAACAAAACAATTTTTCGAGAACAGACAAAAAAAATTTGTCTTCATTGACATCTTATATTTTATGTAATGGCGATAAAGTTGCCAAGTTGAGTCCGCAGGTGAATGAAATCCAAGAAATACAACCAATAACACACACGACACGCTGTCCCAAGTTCAAAGGAGCATGGCAGTAATTCTTCCGAGAGTATCTTATAAAGAACTTAGTTTTTAATCCTTTGATTGGCATTTTCCCGTGGAATTCGGTGCAACACTTGGTGAAGACGTCGTGGCATCGAGAGTAGTATAACGTGTTCACCGTTATTCAATATCTGATCATTTGTACACTTTCCTGAGAATCATCATTCTTATACTTTAAGATGCCAATGATGAAATTTGTTTTGATATTTAGGATGTATTTGTTCTTTGTATTTCACTTAAATCCGTTTTGCTTTGTTGGTTTTTGTTGGTTTTAGAGGCACTTATTGGCTATATTATGGCGAGGAAATGGGAGCTAAGTGCCTTTCCCAAAGACATATCATGGCAGCCGATCCGGAGTGGCCTGGGCGGGTATTGAGTCAGACGCTGTACCAATTGTGCCACCGCGATTCCCACTTGAATCAGTACAAAATATTTGTAAACGAGTTTATTTCAGCTCCAAGGGTAAACTGTGAATGTATTGCTCGCAACAAGCTGAACTGACGAATTTTCGCTTGCCAGTAGAACACTGAATTCTTTCTTTTCCTCCAGGAATGTAACATTTGGAGACTAAACAGCCACGACATCTCTCTCCACACGAATATGTTGCTCCCGACTGTTAAGTCCTTGGTTACATTTGTCGCAATAATATTAGTATCCGAGAAATCATGTGATATTTATCTTGATGATAATAAACGTGAATGTATTTTCCATCTGGGAAATCTGGTCCTCGAAACAAAAGAGCTCCGCGAACGACTTGAAGGTATAATTTCAATGTATAACGAGGTTCCTGTACTTCTTTAAGTTTTTGTATTTTAGGAACTCCACACACGGTCTCTTTTGGAAATGCCAGCTTGCTGCGCAAGGAGTACTGCTTCTCTTCGTTGTTTGGGTCTCTCCGATCGTCTAATGTTCTCCCATGATCGTTTCCATTGTGCCTTATCGTTTTTCTCTGCATGAGTTCGAGTCACCACGGTTGCACGGGCTAAGTACATGTGGTATTGATGGTTGTCAATCTGAACGACACTTCGTTTGGTACTGGGACTCTGATCCACCGATAAAACTTTGTTTGCGTTGTCAGCTGCCTCTTGTAGGTAAAACCTGTGTCATGTGAAGAGTAGCTTTCACTCGGCCACGTCAAAATCATCATTTGATCGTTGGGCGTGTTGAATTTTGTCCAAGATTTTGGAATAAGTTAATTTTGCAGGTGTACTAAGCTCGATCCACACAGGAGACTTCAAACTGTCGTGAGTGATGGATAGTCTCAAACGATCTTGATCTTGAGCTTGGCATTGTAGTTTCAATTTCTCTAACATTGACTCAAACAAATCCGCAATGAAGAGAGCTGTTTTCTCTGGTGGAACTTGAGACTTGAACTCTTTAAATCTAAACGTGTAAGTGTAAACCGTTGTTCTAAATCTTCTGGAAGTCACTTTGTGACTAGGTCGAATGTAAAAAATAATCTTTCTCGGCTACAGGACGCTTTTTTCATGGCTGTTCTTGATTCTCTAGGTGTTGTAGTGGAGGTAGATGGTGTTGGCTCCGGATCACTCACTCCTTTTGCAAAATCGCTATCGTGAATTTCGGCCAACACTTCTCTCAGCATATGAGGTTTCTCATTGGAAAATTTTGATCTTTTCATGATGATTCAAAATTTGATTTGACTATGGTACACACTCTTTCCCTATATGTAGAGAGATCACCTTTACCTAAGAGAATGCACTCATAAAGTTTCAATCTGTGAAAAAGGACAGCCACAACAGATCACGCTTTTCGTCAGAGATTTACAAAAAGTCATTCGAAAGTACACTTCTAACAAGACTTTTGACTACTCATCTCGAGATAAAAGTCAAGATACCAACTTTTTCTGTCAAGAGAAAGGACGCTGGGTTCCAGAATGTCCACAACGTCAAAGAAAATGAGCTACTAAGACAGGAGAAAAGAGAGACAAAAGTAAAGATACCTGTTATCAATGTGGAGAAAAATGACATTGGTCTTCAGAGTGTCCCAAGAAAAACGAGAACAAGGAAAAGGAGCCTTCAGAAGCAGCAAAATCAGAAGAAGAACCCATTCCAATAAAGAAATTCAAAAAGGTGAGACAAGCAGAATAACCAGCAGAAAAAGAACGCATAACAGTGAAGAAATTCAAAAACGAAAGACAGTAAAGAAAGAAGAACAAAAAGACTTTTGTGATGTGTTTTGAAATTCCATTCTGATCCTGATTCAAGAGTATATACCAAAAAATAACGTAAGTGTATCTCTGTCTTGATTTATTTGTATGAATAAGATAAAACACACACACACACACACATTTTTGTGATGTAATTGGAGTTAAATTTGATTTCGCAATCATTGAATATTATCTTTTTTCTAAGAGATGTGAGTGGACCCAGGAAAGGGCCATTAAGGTTTTTAATAAAAACAATTTAAAACACTTATGGACTTTTCAACATCAACTGCAACTGTCTTTAACCTTTTCCACGTCCAAGTCCTACCCCTGCTGCTGTGGTAGTAGTGACTGCTACTGCTGCTACTGCTGGCGTCTCAATGGTGGTGAACGTTGATGTAATCATGGAAGGTTTAGAAGTCTTGGATCGTAAAGGTCTCTTTCTCTTCGGTTTCGACAAAGAAGTTTAATGCATCTCTCTCAGCTGTTTTAACTCTGCCAAAATGTCTTGTAACAGACTGAAGGTTTTGTTTTCACTCTCTTCCTTCGTCTCACTGTTTAAAGTTTTCCTCTTCTCATCTTCTTGCTTTCTTGTTTCCTCTTGTTGTTGTTGTTGTTGCTGAACAAATACTTATTCTTCCTCTTTCTGACGTTGCAAAAACCTCTCTAAATCTTCCTTCTGTTTCTTTCTGAAATCATCATAGACTGGTAATGATGGAGAAGGAGGTAAAGGTATTACTTCTGGCAAGGTCGCACAAAGTCTAATTGAAGTCAAATCTTCTGGAAGAATACTCGCAACAACAGCAGCAGTATCCGTACTAACACTCCGAGTATAAGAGATATTCGCTGCAGGCGAACTCTAACACATCATCTTCATTTCAGCCATGTACTTGAACTCTTTAGCAATGGTACGTCATTGGAACGCTCGTGTGTGTATGTGTGTGTATATATATATATATATATATATATATATATATATATATATATATATATATATATATTGAAAGTGACGTCACTCGTCCGCTGTTTTCTGATTGGAAGATAGACAACACGCCCTGACTGAATTATGTTACACTCGTTCTGATTGGTGTAACTTTGGTCCCAGACTATATATAGAGGCGCATTGGCTCACTGTGTTATCAGACGTACATGACGAGATTCGTCGCACACGTCTATAATTCAAATTCAGTCAGTCACTGTGTTATCTATTCTAAAGACAACCCGACAATATGTGTACTAGCGTTGAGTCCTCTACCATCATTTCCGGCATGTTGTTTAATCTGGAGTACCCCATGTATGTCAAAGCAACGTGGGCAATCATACGCATCACAGACACAGCCATTTGTAAGAGAAGAGTCTGTGTGGAGAGACAAGGATGCCACAAGAGAGTATTAGTCTGTGGACCGACTGTAAGGAGAAGCTTGCGAAGAAGAAATTTTAAGCGGTGCCACCTGTGTTAACCCTCTTTGGTTACCCCCACTAGAACGGCCCTTTTCAGGGCCACCCAGATGTGTGCTTGTATGTTTGTGTATGTCTATGTCTGTTCATAACCAACTAAACCTTAAAACCCCTTGACCCCTCTTGTGTGTGATAGTATTTTTGTGGGTATAGTGTGTATATAAACACTCCTACCCTTGATTGTGTGTTCAAGTGTGTAATTTCATCTCCCATCCCATTCCACCGCCACCCCAATCCCACTTCTTGTACATCCTACCCAGCGTGTTGGATAGTAAATCTGGGGTTTTGTATAGTCGATAACTAAGTGATGGATACTAGATAATTGAGTATCGGTCATTACACACTGCCCTGTTGGATAGTAGATAACTATTTCACATTACATTTCCCGTTTGTCCCTATAAAATCTCCAATATGGAGGCGTAATGGTAAATTCACATGTTAAAAATTAACATTACATTTCCCATAGACACCCAAATGCTGCAATAATGTAAACTTACGGCGTAATGTTAATTCCAATAGACACCCATATCGTCCCACCTTACTACTTTCAGCATATGTGCTCAATGGGGTGCAAATATTAGGGATTCCTGCCTCCTATTGTCAATTTGGCCTCTCAGACACTACTCCTCCCCTATCCCTAGAAGAAAAAAAAAAGCTGAAAACGCCTATCTATGATCTAGTTTATCAACACTCTCGTCAGACGTATAAATGTAGCAACAGACCATCGTTTGACTTTTTCACGAAGTTGCGCGAGGATCTATTTTCTCGAGAATATCTGAACAAAAGACATCGTGCACTTGTGTCATCAGGCAGTCAACTTAACTATATGCCGCCAGGCCAGGTAATGGTTGAAAAAAAAAATAATAACTTACAAATAAATATGTTTTCATTATGCAAAAAGCATGGCCTATGGTTAAATTATTTGAGATTGTGAGCTATTCTCCGTGTCCACGTGGCCCCCATATTCCCGTACCTTGGCACACAACAAAGCTACAACATAAAAATGGCCTAATGTCAAATATATTATTGACGATAGCTTTTATATTTATGGCAAAAACGTCATTGCTCGTCGTCAAATAGTTAAGACTATGTCAATAACCCAGGCGCTTCTCAGCCAATTTTGCTTTTAAAATGTATCGTATATACGCTGCATTATTTACACAAAACATTTGCGATAATCTGGCATATCATGTCCAATAGGCAAGCACCTGCATTTAGCCCAGTTATTCTCTAGTCAATGACATACCTGCTCATATAACGTAAAGACTAATTATGATATGTAAACAACAAGGAGTTGAGAATTGATAAGTCAATACTCTGACACCCTGTGTACAAACATACCGTATCTCAAAAGAACATAAAGAACCAACAAAGTTTTATTTCTTCACTTTATGAGGTTATCGACTTGGAATTTGTATCTCTTAAGTATACGATTCTTAAACATCTTCAATGTGTGTGTGTGTGTGTGTGTGTGTGAGAGAGAGAGAGAGAGAGAGAGTCAGACAGACAGACAGGCTGATAGTCATAGAAAGGCATTATCATTTCTTATCCGGATTTTCTCAGCCTTCCCTCAAATACGACTTAAATTATTGAAGTTAAGAATTCTGCGACTATACTGTGGATAAGGTGCGTGTAGACCGAATGTTGTTTTTGTTTTGTTTTGTTTGTTTTTTTTTTTTTTTTTGTTGGTTTTTTTTTGGGGGGGGGGGGGGAGAGAGGTGGTACCTCCATGAAACAAAATTTTGACCCGTATATTAATGGGTTTGATCAGTTTTAAAAGTCATTCCATAAAACAACAATCGAAATGCTACAAGGAATGAAGTTTGTTAGCAAAACAAATCAATTAGATGAGACGGTGTTTCTTGAATTTTATTTATTTGTTTATTTATTTTATTTTATTTTCATTATTGTAGCATGCTGTACTACAATAATGTCTTCAGACGATGCAAATTAAAGGTGTTCAAAAGTTTCGTTTAAATAAGATGACGTTTCATATGGAGCAGGGCCCGTCTGTCATAAAACTTTACTCAAAATGTCGAGTAGTAAATCTTCCTTTGGTTGAGATTCCTGCTCGAAATGGACAGTTTTGATTGGTCAAAATGGTTTCCCATCGGATTTGGAGTCGAATAAAGTTTCATGACGGCAATGAAAGCATGACCTATTTCCGAAAGCTAACGTTTCCAGTTCCGTCCACTGCATCTTCCCGCTTGTGATATAGACACGCCACGAAAATGATAACAGAAATGTATTGTTTTTATTATTATAATCAACCAATTAATAAAAAAACGTACGCGTGATAGATACTCATTCATTTTAATTAAGTTCAGTTGACCACCCTTTCCCAATAACATGTGCAAAAGGAAATGATTTTAATCCTGTTACAGATACAATTAATGCCTTTGAAATTATCACCTCGTTTCACCTGCTGATGATAAAATAGCAGGCAATAGTTTCGTAAATTGGCCCCTGTCAAAATTCTTAATTTAAGGCTTTCATGTGATTTTGTTCAGGTATTGTTGTTTACTAATTATATATATGGATACCTGTATGTATTAGGAGTTTCGGAATTGTATTGTTCATGATGGTGATGCGAGACGTGTACTCCTCCCGTAATTCGGGATACTGCAATACCAATGGTCGGCTGGGAAGTAGACCTAGCAGCCTATAGCAGTAGACACGGTGGGTTGGATGGGTTGGATTTATGATATATGACGGTATTTCTGTGCTTCGTGTGATATCTACGGATTACATGACAGTATTTCTGTGCTCATGTGATAACTACGGATGGTATAAAATGCTATGGCTGGTAACGGAAAAAATAAAGATAAAAGAAATCAATACACTGGAAACCTCTAAATGATTGTGTGTGGGGGAGTGTGGGGGTGGGTGGGTGCGTGTATGTGGGTGTGGGTGTGGGGGTGTGGATGTGTGTGTGCGTGTGTGTGTGTGTGTGTGCCCTACATAATTTGGAAACACGCTGTCAGTAGCACGCTTCACACTACTGCCTTAACTTTAAAATTCTAGGTCAGTCGTCATGACTTTAGTAAGAAAAAATAAATAAAAAAATTATGTGCTTTCTTTACAGTAGCCATTACATCCGGGTATTTTATGTCTATACTTCAGTCAGCGTTGTAATAACTTTAGCATTTCATTTTTATGGCAAATATAAACTTTAAGACAAATTTGATTTGTAAAATCACTTTATGCAATTTTGCAGTACGTATTATTGTCTAACTTCTTATCTTGAGGATTTCAACATGCATATGAAGATTATTGGAATGAGTATTAACCTTTGTTCAAAGTTGTAAATGTTAAAAAAAAAAAAAAAAAAAAAAATTCCGAACGTGCAATATGTTACACTTATATAAAGGAAATAATAAAATAAAGTTTCTAACGTCATGGAAATTTGCCTTCGACGTAGAAGAGTAGTGGACCTGAATAACCGACAAGTCTGTGATCCGTGATATTATAGCGATCGGGGTTTCAAAGCCAGTTATTAACCAATCAAACTGGAGCGGACCTTTGAACCTTGTGATGTGTTTGTCCAACTGCAGGACAGATGACTCGAGTTCGATTCTCGACCGTGGCTATTGCTTTGCATTCCTTCTCATTATATATATATATATATATATATATATATATATGTGTGTGTGTGTGTGTGTGTGTGTGTGTGTGTGTGTGTGTGTGTGTGTGTTATTATTTTACCATTGGTACTTTAATTTTTATATGTTGTATCATGGATTGAGCTACTGACATCCATATTCACTGTACACAATTGATTATGCAGTTGTCACTGGATACCCAATTCTGTTTTTGTACACATTTCCGTAAGTGAATGTACTGACCTTATTTATACTTTACGCATGGTGTTTAACTATATTTATCGATGGACGAATAGACGCGCATGATCTGTATTATGTATGCCAGCATACTAATAGATTTATCAATTTATTCGTTTCTCACAGTATCGGAGCCCGTGCGCCCAGGTCATTTTTGCGGGTAATTTGTGCGCCTAACGGTAATATCTGCTTCTGTACTTGTCTTAATTTGGTACGCTGTGCACCTGATTGGTCTTATTTCCGTTAATTTTTTGTGACCTTTGATCGTTACTTTTCCTACAGATTTTCATTAACTCCTGAAAATGTTGTACAGATCTACTGGAAATAAAACGTTTCAGGCGCGCCTATACTGTATTCCTTGGTAGTAGGTCGTGCTTAAGCATACCCAAGAAGGCCTTACTCTATTTTCCAATACATTGATATCAATTAGTACATAAATAAATAAACAAAAGCAATCAACCAACAAACCCATTAAATTGTTGAGCACTCGATGAATAAAGCAATCGATCGATCACTCAATATATTGATTGATTGTTCGATCAACCAGTCATTCATTTATCAAACAAACAATCAGCAAATCAATCTATAAGTTTTCCATTGATTAATTTTTCCATCTGAAGAGGTACTTTATGCAAAGTTCCTCAAGCACTTTTCTTATGGAAGAAGAAAGAGAAAAAGGAGCGAGATAGAAGCTGACGTGCGAAAAGTTAAAGAAAATGCAGGATAGAGAGAAGACATATAAGATAAGGCGGTAAAATAAAGCAAAAACAAACAAACAAAACTACCCCTTACATGTAGCACTACTACTACTACTGTTGCTGCTGCTACTACTTTACTACTATTAGTACTGCTGACATGCTGCCATTGCTGCTACTACTTTACTACTATTAGTACTGCTGACATGCTGCCATTGCTGCTACTACTTTACTACTATTAGTACTGCTGACATGCTGCCATTGCTGCTACTACTACGATTACTACTACTACTAGTATAAAACGTAAACTACAAAAAGAAAATAAAGCAAACATCGTTGTTAATACATTTTATAAAATCACTTTAACTTCAATTTACACCATACTGTACATCGAATAAATAATCGTTTTTGCTAAACATAATATGTAGGTATGCATACACGCAAGTAGATACGTAGGCAAGTATATACGTACGTAGGAAGTAAGGAAGGAAAGACGGTGGGTAAGTAGTAAGTATAATCCCCCTGTTCACGTATAGTTTCACATTAATGATGTTAACTTGAATTTTGAAAGCTAATTCTAGTATTTATGTTGCTGATAATTGTACTTGAAGGCCTTTGGGACATACTTAATGTAGAGTTTTACAACATAATATCCATATCATAGATAAGGACTTTTTTGTTCAACTCTTCAAAACAACTGTCCCCAGTTTTGTCGTGCTTGACTGTTGTCCTGCGTGATGTTCCGTCTTCCAGTTATGATTGCCCAAATCAGTTTCGAGTGAAAACATCTTTTGCTGACACTTCAAATAATTTTCGACTCAATTCAATTCGAGTGACAACTTTTTTTTAGATCAAGTTTATAAAAGACAGTGAATTATATTCTTGAAAAACGAGAAGTCAACTGACATATGTTAGGAACTTTTTAGTTTTTTGTGTCCTACAAAAAATATCCATAGTGGTAGTGCGCGTCGAATTTCCGATCGTGTTTGTGTACCTACTTCCAACTGTTGTATCCAAGTTAATCTTTGATGAAAAGATATTTGTAGACAACGTCAATAAATTTTGATTCACAAATCAGTTACATTTGTGTCTGTTCAGGTATTTCCATTTAAACCTTAGAAAACATTGTTGAACGTAATATACATATCTCAAGCTTTGTTTACAAGTAACTAGAATGTCAATAACCGTAAATGTGGAAACAATGCACATCACTTAACACGGGTAGAGTACTTCCTCTCTCCCATATTACAAAATAGTAATTATGTGTCAAGTTTGTGGAACAATAAATATGTGAAATGATCACGTGACACAAATGTTTCATACTGCGCTTCTGTTTCCATTAAAACAGGATTCCAATGAACGAAGACATCACTTCGATCCTTTTCTTCCATGGGCCTTGGCGTGATCTGGAGGTCCATGGCCCTTCCCCTTTCCACTTCCTCCGGAATGGGGCCGTCCTCCAGAATGGGGCCGTCCTCCAGAATGGGGCCGTCCTCCAGAATGGGGCCGTTCGCCAGGCTTGGAAGCATGGCCCCCTCCACATTTACAGAATTTATGTATCCCTCCCGCACCCTTTCCACAACAAACGTTACCCATCTGAAGATAATAATAATAATAATAATAATAATAATAATAATAATAATAATAATGAATAAGAAGAAGGAACGGGTGGAGGAGAAGCATGGTGACGTCGATTGTAATAATTGTTTCGTCATTTTAACAATATTTTCTTTTTGTAAGGGGTTTATGGCATATGCCACAATGGGGTTCTTTTTTTAATTTCGAAAAGCAGGTCCGGATAATATTATTCAAAAAAAAATTTCACATTTGAGATAAACAAAATGTAAGTATAAAATTTACTTAGAAAAACAAGATTGGAGGGGGGAGGGGGCACTAGTCTTGTCGTTCCAGACCTTTAGGGAAAATGTGGAGTAGTAAAGATAGAGGTGATGGCGCCAATGGTGTATTCGTTTTCGTCGGCGACATTATTATTATTACAATTTATTTTAAGTCAACATATAAAGTTTCGAGAAGACACGATGTTTAAAATATTGGTTCCATCAATCTGAGGCTCTTTAAAGTAGGTTTTTCTTTATGTTACCATATACAAACTGTTCAATTTTATAATTGTCTTTCTGAGAGATTTACGAGCGGAACAAGAACGCACTGAATGTGCACGTATACGCACTCGTCCCCCCCCCCCCTCCCCCATCCCACCTAAAAAAAAAAAGTTTACCTCTGACGAACGAAGATTATCCCAGCACAAGAATGTTCAGCCGCTCAGTCTAAACTCCGCATGCAAAATGCGATGTTAACTTGTCGGTTTATATTGATACCAGGATGAATATTTACACCGTGTAGCTATGACAACCTAGATGACGTATTGATTTATGCTGAGAAAATATTGTCATCTTCTACACAAAATAAAACATGGATACTAAGAGGTTGTTAGGTGTTTACTTCTCAATAATTTATTGCTGTTCAATGGTTTATATAATTTACATATTTCATTCATTGTATACCTCCATTTGCTGTTGCGAACGTGAGGTCAACGAACCGTTCGGTATGCTTGAGTGCCATACGGCAACAAATTATATCATGAAAGCAAGAATGCATATAACCGAAAATTTTGCTTAGTTTGAGCAGAAAAAAGAAAAAACAGAAGACTTTCTCAGTGATGCTACCTTGCTCTTGCCAATACTAAATGGCAATAATAAAAAACGTGCATATAATGAAATGAGAGCGTAAAGCTAAGATCATTCCTGCATGATTTCTTTACACAATTTTAATGTATTTACCTACTATCTTACATTTAGTAGTATTTCATCTTTACGTTTATTTGGAACGGTTTGTCTTCCTAACGTTTTATTTATTTATTTATTTATTTATTTATTTATTTATTTATTTATTTATTTATTTATTTATTTATTTATTTATTTATTTATTTATTTATTTATTTATTTATTAATAATAATAATAATAATAATAATAATAATAATAATAATAATATTATTATTATTATTATTATTATTATTATTATTATTATTATTATTATTATTATTATTATTTGAAATTCCTAATATTTACATTTTTAGACTTAACTTTTAATAGGTTAACTTTTAATACTTGAGCTTCATCGATTTTTCTCTGTAATTATAACGGATAATCACCTTTAGTGTTCACAGAGCGTCTGCAGTAAAAGTAAATAGATGTTTTTACAGAACTTTGCATAACGAGAGTTTTCCAATTTAATTTAAATTACAGGTCCATTTACGTGAAAGGAAAATATGAATTTCGGATTATTCTTTAAAGAATCGTTTTTAATAAAACGTACTGCAATATATCAGTATGTATATATGAAATTGAATGCACAAGAGGTAAAGGATTTTTTTGTGCGTGTGTGTGTGTAACTTAGCTAGATTTACCAGCGGATACATGTAATCCAAGCTGCATATATTGAATAAGTTCATGGCAGTTTCAATGTTATAATTCAAGAGAATTTTATATTAGAAACCCTTGCATATTTCTATCTTCTTCTATGACATATACAGTTATGTTTAGCGTAATAATGGGGCATTTTTTTAAAAATCTCACATTCGAATGATGAGGAAAGTTACACCTCCAGCTGATGTAAAACTACGGTGTATTAGGGGGCAGTATATAATTGAACCTCAAAAACATTTTCAATTCAAAGATAACCATAGATAAATTAATATAATTAAAATTAGATCTACAAAGACGTTCGTTACGTGCAGATGATGACCTCTCGATCTGCTAAGTGTGTTTAGTGCCGCTGATCTCTCCATCGGCTAATCAAAATGCATCTTTAGGATTCAGGCT
Organism: Margaritifera margaritifera; assembly: GCA_029931535.1. NCBI lineage: Eukaryota > Metazoa > Mollusca > Bivalvia > Unionida > Margaritiferidae > Margaritifera > Margaritifera margaritifera. The sequence goes on from JAQPZY010001544.1 coordinate 3,814,191, forward strand.
GTGGTTTCACAACATTTCTCTTTTCTTTTTCCTCTCATTGAGATTTTACCGTGATTATGATATTTCTTATAATGTTTGGATTTTCTCAGGGGTTAACAATGTTGTAAAGATGAAGCATAACAATTTTGAAACTTTACACCTGATAATCTTTTTTAATATTTGAAATTGGAGTTGTTCCTCAAACTCGAGGACATCTCAACTTTTCGTCAGCAATAAAACAAGATACTTTGTAAAAGAATTAAAGTTATATTTACTGCATTTTGGTCAGTTATGCCTGTATAATGCTTAGTAGCTAGTTATCATGAAAACCAAGCAATAAGAAAGATGTTAATCAAGCTTAATGTGAGAAATTAATGTGAGATATTTAGTCAAACTAGCCCCAGCTTCTAATCAGCTGGAGCATCCATTAGCATAATTGGGAATCCATAGCAACAGAAAGAACTGGGGGTACAACCTGCAAAAAAGAAGCAAATATGTATAAAACAAAGGCTGGGTGAGTGTGCTTCACTTTTATAAAATAAATGCTAAATATTTAGAAGAAGAAGCACAGCACTGTGCGCTATTTAAAGAAATGTCTCTTCTTTAATAATCAGTCTCTGATTGACAGTTGTGAATAGATAAATAACACGTACATGTGTCAGTCAGCTATTACGTAACAGAAATTCCAATGAACAGTTGACCAATTCAATCGCAAGCTAGGTGTGAATCATGACGTATTCGCACTCAGACCTGTAGTTTTGGGGCAGTTGGACAAAAGTAAGTAGGTCACTTGTGTAGTTTTCATTATATAACATATAGAATATCATGTCTTAATATGTTCGACATTTTTAGTTTATTTTCGTTAAATTTTTACCATATACTTAGATGGACTTTGTTAATCACTAGATTATTTAAAATAAGACAAAGAAAAACGCTGAATTAAAAAACAAAATCAAGTTGGTGGAGAATTCTAAGCCTTTTTCCCATATATCAAATTCAATCTGCTCCAGCTCATGTTAAGGTGGTACAAAATCGATACAGTTCTGCAATGCCCTAAAATCATACCAAGTGGTGGTACAAAATTGATACAGTTCTGCAATGCCCTAAAATCATGCCAAGTGGTGGTACAAAATTGATACAGTTCTGCAATGCCCTAAAATCATACCAAGTGGTGGTACAAAATCGATACAGTTCTGCAATGCCCTAAAATCATACCAAGTTTTCACCTGCGTCATAACAAGGTGCTTGATGCTACGCATGAACGAATTGAGGCAAGCATACAAACATGCACATGAACGGACATCAAGTTCCTTCTTTGTCTACTCCACCTTCACCTCCTTCTTTTACTTCTCTCTAGAAAAGGTAAAATGATATGACACTTTTAATAAGGTAAAATGGTATGATACATTTAATAAGGTAAAATGGTATGACACTTTTAATAAGGTAAAATGGTATTAAATATTTGATAAGGTAAAATTGTACGACACTTTTAATAAGATAAAATGGTACGACACTTTTAATAAGATACAATGGTACGACATTTTTATAAGATAAAATGGTATGACACTTTTAATAAGGTACAATGGTACGACACTTTTAATAAGGTAAAATTGTACGACACTTTTAATAAGATAAAATGGTACGACACTTTTAATAAGGTAAAATTGTACGACACTTTTAATAAGATACAATGGTACGACACTTTTAATAAGATACAATGGTACGACATTTTTATAAGATAAAATGGTATGACACTTTTAATAAGGTACAATGGTACGACACTTTTAATAAGGTAAAATTGTACGACACTTTTAATAAGATAAAATGGTACGACACATTAAATAAGGTAAAATTGTACGACACTTTTAATAAGATAAAATGGTATGACACTTTTAACAAGGTAAAATGGTACGACACTTTTAATAAGGTAAAATGGTACGACACTTTTAATAAGGTAAAATCATATGACACTTTTAATAAGGTAAAATGGTACGACACTTTTAATAAGATAAAATGGTACGACACTTTTGATAAGTAAAATGGTACGACACTTTTAATAAGATAAAATGGTACGACACTTTTAATAAGGTAAAATCGTATGACACTTTCAATAAAGACACTAATAATCAATTGAAGACTTTAAGCTGAAGCCAATCGATGTACAGGTGTTCTTTACTAACACAGAAGTATATAAGCTGTTATTGGTAATGCTTATTATCAATGTTTTGTTGGGCAGATTTAAATCAAAGGAATTCTGAATTTCCTTAAGATGGATAGCGATTCTAGACTGCATTAGGTGAGATCTCATTCGAATTGTTTTGTTTTGTTTGTTTGTTTGTTTGTTTGTTTGGTTTTTTTTGGTTTTTTTGGGGGTTTTTTTTCCAGCTTATGTGCGAGGACTGATCTGATTTCAAATAGGCCTTGATTCAGATAGGGATTCCTATTTACGCTAGGCATATTGCGGACACCCCCATCAGTTTCCAATATCTACAACACATACATACATACATACATACATACATACATACATACATACATACATACATACATACATACATACATACATACATACATACATACATACATACATACATACATACATACATACATACATACATACATACATACATACATACATACATACATACATACATACATACATGAAGATATAGAGGATAAAGGAGCTGTTCCTCAAGGTTCCCATGACGACTTTATATCAAGCTTTGTTTACAAGTAATTAGGACGTTAATAACCTCTAATTTGAACATATTTTATTTGTCTTAATTCTTGTGTTACAAGCTCTCACGTGTTTATTCTATACACTACATGAGCTAGGATACCAAAAATGGAAAGCAGCAAGCCAACATGTACATAATTATGACCTAAGACTATAATATTAAAAAATCATGAGAAGAAAGAAAAGTAATATTTGCATCAGAAGATGAATATTTCTTTGAGAAAAGGAATATTTGTATGAATATTATTTGTATGAGAAAAGGAATATTTGTATAAGAAAAGGCAAACTGAAGGCTGTAAAGCAAACAATGTTAACAAGATGAAGAGTTTCGATGAACAAATTAGGAATGACAGAAGGAAGACGGATGACAAGTACTTAAATTATACAGGTAACGAAATCACAAAATCTAACTGAAAATTAAAAACTGGCTCAAATGACGCTCCAGTGACCTGAAAATTACAGTGAAAACTGTCTCAAATGACACTCCGGGGACCTGAAAATTACAGTGAAAACTTCTCAAATGACACTCCAGGGACCTGAAAATTACAGTGAAAACTGTCTCAAACTGCACTCGAGGGACCTGAAAATTACAGTGAAAACCGTCTCAAGGGACCTGAAAATTACAGTGAAAACCGTCTCAAATTGCACTCGAGGGACCCGAAATTTACGGCGAAAACGGTCTCAAACTGCACTCGAGAGACCCGAAAATTACAGTGAAAACTGTCTCAAATTGCACTCGAGGGACCTGAAAATTACAATGAAAAACTATCTCAAATGAAACTCGAAGGACCTGAAAATTTTAGTGAAAACTTTCTCAAATGACACCCAAGGGACGCGAGAGCTACAGTACAAATTGTTTAATTGACACTCGAGGGAACTAAACATTTTCTCTATTGTGGACAGATATCCTTTATATAAAGATGAAAAGTGTAACTTAGCTCTAGGAATAAGTCGTTATGGTTTCCTTTATAGATAAGTGACCATAATATGGAGGTGTCTGCTTAGAACGGTAACCATATACAATTAGAAAGGTGACAATTAACTGTACTAGTACATATAACATTAACAAACAGGCAAGTTAAGAACACTAAATTAATTTATTAATCCTAGAAATATACACGTAAAACAAATTCGATAGTTCAAAGCTTGCTTCGGTTTTAACAAAGCTTTTTCATTTTGTTTATTTTGCAGAAAATGGATACGTAATTGAGACGGTCCGGATTGGATCCTAATTCTACAGACTCATTCATCTGAAAACATTTACACATTTAAATAACATTTTATTGGCTATTGGAATATATTTATTATTAATCTCATTCCTATTTGTTTTCTTGTAGAAAGGCAATACACAGTCTTTGAATCATCATCATGAACATGAAAACACTTTCCTTGTTATCAATTGTAATTGCACCCCTCTCACATTTCTTTAAATAATGAACAAGGCATTTACAGGGTGTTGACCATCAACATTCCGTTACAAATATATTTTCAGTGTAGTAAAATGCCAAACCAAACTAATAAAGATGATTGAAAAGCTGTGATAAGTTAAACGCTGTTTATTCAATACATTATATGGGAAATCCCATTGCTTTTATCTGGCACAGAATGCTTAACAATTCAAGCGTCATATATACGACTTAATAATATGGTGATATAGATAGCGTTGATCGAGCGAGTAATTCCTTTCATGAAAGCAAAAACTTAATTTTCGGCTCACTTCACGTGACTTTTAAGGGCACGATGTTTTACTTCTTTAGAGTTCTTTTTTATATAGATTTTTAAAACGGTTTCTCGCTATTTATATGGACACAATGAACAAACAAGTTTTGCCATGTTCTCAATGGCGCCATTCTCTTACCACCTCCACCCGTTTTAATGAACCTATGATTAATTGTTTTGCTTACTGATATAACAAGTTATTTAAGTTCAATACCTCATATACATCCTATTTGCGTGTCTGAATCACAGGTACAGCTAATTACACAACGCTCATCATTCAGACCTGTTCTAGATCTTTCCTTTTGTTCGGATGATGGATTGCTTCATCGATACATAATTACATACTCCACAAACCAGATCGCTTAAATTATCAATAAAGGGCAGGTAAACCATTGCCAGAAGGAACCTATAGTACCGTCTAGTGCAACAAGACAATGATGGAGGATAACAAGGTACAGTTTACGATGGAGGTTCTAGCCTCCGGCGTGAATTGTATTCGGTACCCTCCGTAGTTGCCATTTTTTTTTTTTTTTTTTTTTTTTTTTTTTTTTTTTTTTGTTCTACATGATACTGGGAGCTAGCTCCGGGGTTGATTTATCATCTGTCGTTAAAATTTTGTAACAAGAATGCCGTAAAGGGTACATTATATAACCACCATGTCGTAAATAGTATTCTTGCCCTTATTTTATGTAAAATCCTCTTTCATTGGTCGGATATTTTAACTTTGGAATCCGAAATCAATAGGTGTATTACTTGTCTTAAATACAAGCCATCTCGGTGACAATGACTTATGATCTATTGTTGAGTGTCAAATCAATACTTGCACTTCTAGTATAAAATATAAGCCATCCACAAAATTTGACCATTGTTTGTGGCAGAGGACTTGACTTATTTTGTGGAAAGCATTTTTCTTCTTGGAGTGCCTCTGACCTTGACCTTTAACCTTTCAATCCCAAAATCAATAGCTATATTTCTTATTTTGAACGCAAGCCATCAAAAGATTTAGTAAAAACATGTAGCACAGAATTTTAGTAGTTGTCGAATTTTTTTTTTTTTTTTTTTTTTTTTCCTTTCTTAAGTTCATGTTGCCTTGATCTTTAACATTTTGACCCCAAATAAATAGGTGACTACCTTGTCTCAAATACAAGCAATCCACAATGTTTGGTCAAAGTAGATGTTAAAGAATTTGAGATATCATGCAAAAACCATTTTTCTTTTAAAGTCAATGTGATATTGGCCTTTGACATTTTGAAAACAATATAATTATGTTTATTTCTTATCTCAGCTGCAATCCATTTACAAAGTTTGGATAAGGTATGCAGTATATGAGCAAAGTTATTTTTTGAAAAGGTTTCTTTCTTGCAGTCCCTGTGACCTTGACTTTTGACATTTCGAACCTAAAATCTAAAGGTTTCTTTCTTGCCCTACATTCAAGAAACTTACATGGTTTGGTTATGTTAGATAGTTAAGAACAACTCGAGTTATTTTACGGAAACGAAATACGGAACAAACAGACGGTCGGACACCATCATAACATAATATTCAGCAGCAAAAAAAAGCGATTTGGTATGCAGGATGAGGGAACATGGATGGGTCCATTCCGTTTTCGTCCTTCCACCAAAGTATAGCATAAATTGTAGCTTGACGCATTGATTTACATGAAATCCGTGAGATCTCTTCACGTGCAACTAGGTAGATTGGAATGAAACACACCAACACGTTAATTCTTTAGATGGCGAGTTTGTACAATTTGTCTTCAGATTCGCCGTTTTTAAACTATCGCTAATGAAAATAGGCTTTTAAAAAACATGAGAGAGAACCAGTCTTAAAATCTCATATACGCAATCGCCATCTATTAATAGACAAGGCCGAGTGAGTTCCATTCTATGTTTATCCGTCATATATATTAGTCACGCTGGAATTACCCTACTATTACCTAAAAAGCAAGATACTTTTATTTAGTATAATCAGCCTCTTTAATGAATGCATATTATTCATATATTATGAATCATGTTCATGATCACAATATCCTTCTAACCGCGCCTTTATCGGCTGACGTTTCTATCGGCTAATCGAAACATCGAACATGTTTCGTGACAAATGATTTTAAACCATACAGTTTCCAATAATTACATATGCATCATTTGAAACAAAAATAACTCCTCCACTCCCATCCCCCTTTTCAAGATGTAATGGATGGCCTACCATGCTACACGATAGCTGATGGAACGGTTTTTGGATGTTCTGAATGAACTATACAAGTCTTGACTTTAAAAAATAAAATTTAAAAAAAATTAAAACAAAAACTGACAATGGTCGCAAGCTCGTGGACCACTTCCAAAATAACTCGACCACACGAGATATCAGACAATATTATACTCTCTTATTTCGTCCTATAGGCTTAACATAGAATTTTACTGAACAATATTGTCCCGTATATGTCGTCGATAAGGATGCGTTTGATGACATTACAACGTCATAACAATATTTTACATTAAGACGACATCCAACTCAATCAATTTATGCATCTGACTAAAATTATCAATGATGTTGAGAAAAGAACAAAAAGAACATAATTATTTGAATAATGGTATATTTTCCATAAAGTAATGTTATAAGACATGTTATAAGACATGGTATAAGACATGTTATAAGACATGGTATAAGACATGTTATAAGACATGTTAGCACAAGCGAATTATAAATCAGAGTATATAATAAACATGTTATTGTTTGTGTACTATCTGATGTCTTGGGTGATTTGGCGCAACCGATTCGCAAGCCGGTTCGATATGTGCCAAAAGAATTCGTCCACATGGAATATCAGATAGTACACATATACAATAACCTGTAAGTACACATACCATAACCTATATTTATTATATATTGTAACTTTGTACCATAGACTTTACACTAAACAATATTTTCCCGTATAGCTCGTTGTCAAGTGGTGTATGTCGTCGATAAGGACGCGTGTTATTACATTATGACGTTATCCATCTCTCCCGATAGTGTCATGAATGAAATTATGCATGGAGCCGAGTAGAAAATAAGATTAAATGGGTTTAAATAATTATATTTATATATTATAATAATGATTGGGAATGTTGTAACTGATAATAAATATAAATTTGAGTCTATAATCAACAGTATTATATGTGTACCGTCTGATATCTCGGCCAACGCAGAAGTATGAGATAGCACTCGTACAATAACCTCTCTATCTGTCTGTCTCTCTTTCTCCTCCTGCGGCATGGGGATGTAGAACAGGCCCGATGTACCCTCATGCATGTTGTAAAAGGCGACTGATAGAGGCAGGTGCCATTGTGGAGCAGTTTTGGCGTGCCTGATACGTGGCCAAGATGGTGAGAGTTGTAATTCTACCATTGGATCAGCCCAGGTCGGCTACCGTGGTGCGTCTTTGGGCAAGGCACTGTACTCCAACTGCCTCCACATTAAATAACCTATTTGTGTTGCTGTTATGCAAAACATCAAACATCTCTTTCTCTCTCTCTCTCTCTCTCTCTCTCTCTCTCTCTCTCTCTCTCTCTCTCTCTCTCTCTCTCTCTCTCTCTCTCTCTCTCTCTCTATATATATATATATATATATATATATATATATATATATATATATATATATATACTATAGTATAGTATAGTCATACTATTTCATTTATACCATGTGACTACTATAAGTACATTTCGTGCAGTTTCTGAATTTAACTCACGTGTGCATAGGCTATATTGGACGCCAAAAAATCCATATTGGATGGTGGAAACCTATATTATACATAAGAGAGGTCAATGTTGTTGTTTGATTTCTGTAGTTATTTTCCCTGCAAATAATTTGCTATTTCCACATTCATAAATAGCTATTTTTTCTACATCGCTTTGACATTAATAATTCAATTTTCATTTTATACAGAAGAAATTCCCCTCACACAACCACAACCCCCGACCCTAAGAAAAAAAAATCTTCGTCGAAAAGTTCTTTCTTAAGTATATTTCATTTTAGTTTGTCTTGAAGACAGCTAGAATGTATACCCTATAACGAGCAACGTCTTTAAATGCAACAAGTGTATATAATACATTTCGAAAAAAAACATAGAATATTTAGAAAACATGACTAGGTTTTTCAGTAACTTTTGACGAATTATTCTTTCGAAGCTATTGCATATTATAAATAAGTATTTACGAGTCCCTGATTATATACACCTATAGTGCTAAAGATTTATGTACGGGTATGTACGAGTCCCTGATTATACACAGCTATAGTACTAGGAACATATAAATAAGTATGTACGAGTCCTTGATTATATACACCTATAGTACTAAAGATTTATGTACGAGTATGTACGAGTCCTTGATTATGCACAGCTATAGTACTAGGGACTTATAAATAAGTATGTACGAGTCCCTGATTATATACACCTATAGTGCTAAAGATTTATGAACGAGTGTGTACGAGTCCCTGATTATACACAGGTATAGTACTAGGGACTTATAAATAAGTATGTACGAGTCCCTGATTATACATAGCTATAGTACTATGGACTTATATATGAGTATTTATTATATATCTAAAACTTTAATCCAGTGAAATTCTCAAATTTACGCCACGTGACCGTACAAGAGAAATCGGTAATTTGCAGATCACGTGCTCTGAAATCTGTATTGGACTAAAAAAAAAAAAAAATTAAAACCTGTATTGAACTCCAGCAAATTCATTTATAACGGATCGGCCCTGTCTAGCTTTCTACCCAAATCTTCGGTTTTCATTTTTGTCTTTTGTTTTTTCGTAAGTTACAGTGAACGAATTAACTTGAGAGTCACATTTACAAATTTTCTAGAAAAAATGTATGATACATAATTAAAGGGTCATTTTATATTGAATAATATATGTTTCTATTGTACTGGTCAGTGTGAGGAAAACTTGTATTGTACAGGTTATCCACCCAACATAGAATTGTAAAATATGGTCAATCTGTGAAAAACATGTATTGAACTCAAAGCCTACGGTGTTCTCGTCCAATACAGCTTTACCTCTCCACGATAGAAACCAATATTGTGCCATACAATGTATAACCTTGTATTAGCATTCAGTTTTTTAAACTAATTCACGTACATAGGCTATTTGGAACGCTACAACCCAAATAAAATGGTGAAAATTTATATTGTACATAAGGTAGTTAACTGTTGTCGCTTGACTCCTATATTTAGTTCCAATGCTAACAATTGCTATTTTCACATTCGTACATGGTTATGTTCTCTGCATCTTTTTCACATAATAATTCGATATTTATATTTTATGAAAAAGGACAACCATCCCCGCCTAAAATCTTAACACATAGTTTTAAAGCATACGTTTGGCGAGAGGACAAATTTAATTGTTATACTGCAATAAACCACGTCTGTAAATGCAACAAGTGAGTACAATAAAATTAAAGAGTTACATAGTATGTTTTTAAAAAAAACACCATGATTTAATTCTCCTGAACTAATTGTAGTAGATAGAAATAATGATAATTATTCTAACAATTTGAAAGTTTATGGTAGAATAGGCGGGATTATTATTATTATTATTATTATTATTATTATTATTATTATAAAAGTAGCATTATACCTCATTTGTTCAGGAAAAAATTATAAAATTAAAGTGAGCAAATAAGCATCACAAATATATAAATTTAAACTCGTATTTTATTTTATTTTCAATAGTATACAGTATTTTACATCTACTTACATCTCATTTTAATTGTCGCATAATTTGTGACATTTATTATTGTTCCGAAGCTATATCATAAGACCCAGATTATGCAGTGATATAATTACGTACAACACTACTTTGGCAGATTATGGAAAATAAAGGTTGTTTGGAAATATAAAGAGTGCATTATTAGGTGTATAATCGAAAGGTCATTATACAGTGATCTGTACAATATGGATTAATACAGTGATCTATACAATATGGATTAATACAGTGATCTGTACAATATGAATTAATACAGTGATCTATACAATATGGATTAATACAGTGATCTGTACAATATGAATTAATACAGTGATCTATACAATATGAATTAATACAGTGATCTGTACAATATGAATTAATACAGTGATCTATACAATATGGATTAATACAGTGATCTGTACAATATGAATTAATACAGTGATCTGTACAATATGAATTAATACAGTGATCTGTACAATATGAATTAATACAGTGATCTGTACAATATGGATTAATACAGTGATCTGTACAATATGAATTAATACAGTGATCTGTACAATATGAATTAATACAGTGATCTATACAATATGGATTAATACAGTGATCTGTACAATATGAATTAATACAGTGATCTGTACAATATGAATTAATACAGTGATCTATACAATATGGATTAATACAGTGATCTGTACAATATGAATTAATACAGTGATCTATACAATATGGATTAATACAGTGATCTGTACAATATGAATTAATACAGTGATCTATACAATATGGATTAATACAGTGATCTGTACAATATGAATTAATACAGTGATCTATACAATATGGATTAATACAGTGATCTGTACAATATGAATTAATACAGTGATCTATACAATATGGATTAATACAGTGATCTGTACAATATGAATTAATACAGTGATCTATACAATATGGATTAATACAGTGATCTATACAATATGGATTAATACAGTGATCTATACAATATGGATTAATACAGTGATCTATACAATATGGATTAATACAGTGATCTGTACAATATGGATTAATACAGTGATCTATACAATATGGATTAATACAGTGATCTATACAATATGGATTAATACAGTGATCTGTACAATATGGATTAATACAGTGATCTGTACAATATGAATTAATACAGTGATCTATACAATATGGATTAATACAGTGATCTGTACAATATGAATTAATACAGTGATCTATACAATATGGATTAATACAGTGATCTGTACAATATGAATTAATACAGTGATCTATACAATATGGATTAATACAGTGATCTATACAATATGGATTAATACAGTGATCTGTACAATATGGATTAATACAGTGATCTATACAATATGGATTAATACAGTGATCTGTACAATATGGATTAATACAGTGATCTATACAATATGGATTAATACAGTGATCTATACAATATGGATTAATACAGTGATCTGTACAATATGGATTAATACAGTGATCTATACAATATGGATTAATACAGTGATCTGTACAATATGGATTAATACAGTGATCTATACAATATGGATTAATGCAGTGATCTATACAATATGGATTAATGCAGTGATCTGTACAATATGGATTAATACAGTGATCTATACAATATGGATTAATGCAGTGATCTGTACAATATGGATTAATACAGTGATCTGTACAATATGGATTAATACAGTGATCTGTACAATATGGATTAATACAGTGATTTGTACAATATGGATTAATACAGTGATCTGTACAATATAGATTAATACAGTGATTTGTACAATATGGATTAATACAGTGATCTGTACAATATGGATTAATACAGTGATCTGCACAATATGGATTAATGCAGTGATCTATACAATATGGATTAATACAGTGATCTATACAATATGGATTAATGCAGTGATCTGTACAATATGGATTAATACAGTGATCTGTACAATATGGATTAATACAGTGATCTATACAATATGGATTAATGCAGTGATCTATACAATATGGATTAATACAGTGATCTGTACAATATGGATTAATACAGTGATCTGTACAATATGGATTAATACAGTGATCTGCACAATATGGATTATTAGATATGCATCGATGTAGGATAGGAAAATTCCACCTGTGGGTCAGAAAGCCTCGTGTCTGATTCCAGAGTTCTGATCAGAATGGTGGGAGTTTTCTATACAAGACCAATGCGTGATGAAGGATTATTTATCTCACATTACTGGCTACAGAGTGTAGGTTATGAACAAAATGGCGCCCAGTCGGTACAGATAAAGTTTACAAATTTCAAAATATACATTAACGAGGTTTCCATATTTAGAGAGAGGATACATGTTTGGTTTCCCACTGAAAACTTTGGTGTAAACTTGGAAATTAGGTTAAAATGCAGATGGATTTGATAACTACTGAAATGAAAGCGATAGATTAATAGCAGACACTCGTGACATAATGTATATGATGACGTCATATTACCAAGTCAAAGTGGCGAAGCACTAATCGAAAAGTTATGTGATGTAACACAATAGTCATGTCATGAAATAAATTATCCTCCACCTGAGATATTTTGATTTTAAAAAATGTCGGTGTTGATAGTTCGAGAAAAGACATAAATTAACTTCTAAAGACAGTTCAATGAGTAAAACTCTTGGCCAACAGTTTATTATACACTTATTATTTGCTCTATCAATAATCTGACTCTCTTTTTTTCTCTTCTATGCATTTCATTATTACTTGTTATTTTATTCAAACATTTTTCAATTCGAGATGCAAAACATTGGCCTTGCTAGCATCGGCATAAGCTACCATTTGGGTTTTGTAAGCCGTAGACATTTTCAACCCCCATATTTATGTGTGCGATTCTGCTTCAGGACATTGACGAGTTAAATAAAAATCTATAATGTACAGATGACTATGTCATGAATGTTGTTATTGTACACCTAACCTTGATTCTCATAATGTATTTATATTATTGTAGGCAGTTAAAAGAATTACCTATGAAAGAAAGGTCATATGAAGGTGAGACTGGTTCATGTTAACTGTCGCGGATTGTGGGCTTGCGTAAAAGATATATAGCATGTTAATTTATTAATTAATCAAAATGTTATTTTTTTTTTTCTTTCTTTTGATTGTTTAACGTTACTCGCAAAGAGGATTATTACCTAACTATGAAAGAGAGCTCTTATTAAGGTGGGAATGGTCTCATATTAACCGTCACGGTCTGTATGCCTGCAAAAAGAAATATACTATGTTCATTTATTACTTAATTTAATTTTAACTAGTTGTTGTTGTTTATTGCTTTTTTTGTGCTTGTTTGTTGGGTGGGGTGAGGTATTTATTGCCCCCGCCGTTCCCCACGATTTTTAACTCCTTTATATTGCAAACATTCTTTATTGTCCATAATCGGCCAAAAGAAGAGATTTATGTAATTTATCGCTGCTATGTATAACGAGGGACTCATGCATACACATGCATAAGTCCCGAGCACTATAACTGTGTATACTCAGGGACTCATGCATACAAGTATATAAGTCCCTAGCACTATAACTGTGTATAATCAGGGACTCATGCATACACATATATAAGTCTTTAGTACTATAGCTGTGTATAATCAGGGACTCCTGTCATATACACATATAGAAGTCCCTAGTGCTATAGCTCTGTATAATCATATACACATATACAAGTCCCTAGTACTATAGCTCTGTATAATCAGGGACTCCTGTCATATACACATATACAAGTCCCTAGTACGATAGCTCTGAATAATCAGGGACTCGTGTCATATACACGTATACAAGTCCCTAGTACTATAGCTCTTTATAATCAGGGACTCCTGTCGTATACACATATACAAGTCCCTAGTACTATAGCTCTGTATAATCAGGGACTCCTCTCATATACACATATACAAGTCCCTAGTACTATAGCTCTGAATAATCAGGGACTCGTGTCATATACACATATACAAGTCTCTAGCACTATAGCTCTGTATAATCAGGGACTCGTGTCATATACACATATATAAGTCCCTAGTACTATAGTTCGGTATAAGAAGGGACTCCTGTCATATACACATATACAAGTCCCTAGTACTATAGCTCTTTATAAGCAGGGACTCCTGTCATATACACATATACAAGTCCCTAGTACTAGACTATCAGAATAAAGCTATTTCATTTTATGAAATAACAATGCATGTGTGAAACATGTTTCTGCTGTAAAACATGCATCATCACAATAATCTTGGATATGGAGAAAGTTCTGAATCAACATTGTAGCGTTGTAGTGTCTTTTAAGATAGTATTGTATAATTATTATTACAATTTTCAATATAGTGTATCCATTATTAAATGTAATGTACATAATATTATTACAATTTTCAATATAATATATTCATTATTAAATGTAATGCACATAATATTTTTAAAATTTTCACTATAGTATATTCATTATTAAATGTAATGTACATAATATTATTACAATTTTCAATATAGTATATTCCTTATTAAATGTAATGTGCATAATATTATTACAATTTTCAATATAGTATATTCATTATTAAATGTAATGTTCCAGTCTGGGCAGATAACTAAAGTAACGTGATATTTCTCATCTGAAAACTTTATAACAAGACATGCTTTAGAACATGATATTAAAGTGACACATATAAACTGCTTTATAAGCCTAATCATTGATAGTTTTTGAACTTATGAGAAAAAACCACCAGAAGAAAAAAACAATACATAGATAAGAAAATTTTTACACAGTCTCAATCTCCTTCCTATGAAAGAAAAATGTACAATTTGGAGGTACCGGTATTCTTCCCCCTTTCCTTAATATCATTACTTTTCTTCCTGAATTATTTACATATAATTTCCATCTATCACATTACAATTTTAAATTGAGTCAGAACAAATTGCAATATCATCAGCATACATTAATTAAACCAATGTTATCATACCTATTATTACCCCATCAACACCACAAAGGTAGCATTCATCTCCTAGGTCATTCATTTAGGTACAATTTATCCCCTAGGTCATTCATATACATTGCAAATAAAAATGGTGAAAGACATTCACCTCGACAGTCTGAAAATTCTTTATTAAGTGCATTTAGAGACTTCACGTTTGATTATATATTTGCATACATATCTTGAACAGCATTTAACATTTTGCCACAAATACCTAGTTTAATCACTTTACAGTGTAGATTAAATCGAACAACATGATAATACAAAAAACTTCGTAAAATCAATAAATTCACAATATAATTTCCTTTCATTATTGATCCTATGAATTATTAAATCATGTAGACTGAATACATTATCTCTGGTCCCAATATTCTCTATAAAACCCAACCGTGATTCAATACAAACATAAAATCCTTTCACCCAATTAATCATTCTTACATTCAATATACTTGCCAATGGTTTTCCGACCATGCTCAGCAGGCAAATACCTTTAAACTCGTTTAGTGCATTCATAGATCTTTTCTTGAGTAAGGGTTATAATATGTTCACCTGACCGCGTAATAATAATAATAATAATAATAATAATAATAATAATATTATTATTATTATTATTATTATTATTATTATTATTATTATTATTATTATTATTATTATTATTATTATTATTCGTTTCTTCCACCGCCTTATTATGGCATTTCTGGCTGGACTTTTCTCCTGGGTTCGGGTCACTTCCAGTGGCCTTAGACCTCAATTACCTTCCACAGTATTCTTGCAGTTATGAGGAGTGTTGCTTTGTGTAGTAAATCTGGCTTTATTGGTTTTCCTGACATATTCATGCTGTCCCCTATTTTGTGGATTATTTCTCCTAATGTTCCAACTTCGAATATTATGATCTCTCTCTGAGTTTCCCAAACCATAAAATTCTAAGTAGTCCAGACAGGCCCCGTATTCACAAAACTCCTAAACTGGAGTGTGCACTCGAATTCAAATATTGATTATCAGAAAATTGGTTTGTAGTTAAATTTAAATAATATTTAACAGCAGTCCTCAAATAAACAAGTTGAAGCATATGAATATTTTGAATGTTTATCAGTTCGCTCATTACCACCCATCTTAAAGCTGAGTTTGAGTGCTTATTACCACCCATCCAAAAGCTGAGTTTGAGTGCTTATTACCACCCATCCTAAAGCTGAGTTAGAGTGTTTATTACCACCCATCATAAGCTGAGTTTCAGTGCTTATTACCACCCATCCAAAAGCTGAGTTTCAGTGCTTATTGCCACCCATCCTAAGCTGAGTTTGAGTGCTTATTACCACCCATCCTAAGCTGAGTTTGAGTGCTTATTACCACCCATCCTAAGCTGAGTTTGAGTGCTTATTGCCACCCATCCAAAAGCTGAGTTTGAATGCACACTCAAGTTAAGGAGCCTCGTGAATACGTGGCCATGCCATTGTACTTAGCTACTTTTCTTATTCATTGCTTGCGACGTGAGATACATCTGTGGTGTGGATCAAGTTCCACTCCTTGTCAACCAGAACTATGCCTGGACTCATGTACTGTGCCCTATGGTCGGTCTGGTACTGTGCTGTATGGTCGGTCTGGACGTTGAAATCCTACAGGATTTTTGCTTTCCTGTTCTAAATATTTTTCTGCCTTGCGATGGAAGTAATTGCTTGTGTACTCAAGCCCATTTCTAAGACAGCTGCCGATGTACAGCAAGGGTTAGTTTGTCGTGCCGATATTTGTACTCACACTGGCTAGCTTCATGCATACCCTGATTAGGTGATTGGCTGTCTCGTATTTCTTCTGCACATTCTGCATAATAGTGAATCATTTGTTATTTTTTTATTCTATACATCTGCTTTCACCTTGTTGACCATGAGTGCCTGGTCCTACTCTGCCCAGATTACAGTATACCTATTCTTCTGTTTCTTTTTTTAAGTTCTCCCAGCTGGTTCCATCTCCAGGTGCCCTCCAAGGTTGAATGTTCTGTGTCCCTCACAAAATGTTCTTGCATTTCCTTTGATCTCTATGCTGTTCTTCGATAAACGCGCTTCCTCTGTTTGTTTTCCTCCTCTTCTCCATTCTCCTTGAGAAAGCCTTCTTCCTGGACAACGACTAAGAATTCTTCAACACAATTCCTGATATACTTTCCCAGGCTCCTTCTTTATGCCTCAACGGTCTTAAAGTCTTATCAGACATCTGGGAAGGTACAGTCTGTTCACATCAGCTCTTGAATGCAGTGCACCATGAATAGAAAGCGGATTTATAGTTTTTCTATCCATGTCTTCTAACTCTATGTTTTATTCAGTCCATGATGCGAGCTGTGTAACTGATGACGGATACCGACCTAGTATTGATAGCTGCAACTACGTTAGCCCCATTGAGTTTAGAGGCTAATACCATCTTCATCAAGAGCCGCGATGGCTCATTGGTTAGCGTACGGGACACGCGTGCGGAAGGTCGCGGAAACAAATTCTTTTCAGTTCAACTCACGTCGATTATTATTATTAGTAGTAGTATTATTACATATTCATTCACACATGTCTTCACACCATAATTGTCATACACTGTTAGGATGATTAACATCAACTTTACAACTACATGTATAAGGGGTCGATTAAATATATCCGAATGTGTAAAAACTAACAACAACAAAAACTGTTTGTTCTAATGGAAGTTTATTTAATATATTTAATTGTCAGAAAATATCATAATGTAATCGAATGTGCAACTAATAGTTAGAATTAATTACAACGTAGAGTTTTCGCTGTGCCCATTTGAAGTCATTTGGTCAAATTATTTGGTATAACGACCAAAGTGTGAATATAAACTCTAAGAACTATATCGTAAATGGTAGAGAGGGAGTTGTATACATATCTTCTTCAGAATGAATCTAGCCCTCCTCTAAGTGTATTTTTTATTATTTCTGTGCCTTTCCATTAGGTCTCTTTAATATAATTTAAATCTGTAAAGTCCAGAAGCAATGTTGAGCCACCAGATAAACACTGATCTATTTTGCTCACCATAGAACTCATTTTATATTATCAGTACACGCAGTTTTGCCGCGTGTACTTTGGTTGATTTACCTTCTTCTAGGCTCACTGGGTGCAATGCTTTTATTAGCTTTTGAGAATCGAAATTTAGTTTGTTGTTGGCTACGAAACTGCAGGGGGTCGGGGAAACATATCGATATTATGTCGGCTATATGAATGGCCTGTGCGTATAAGTAAATGCGAATAATTTAGGCCGATGTACCCTGTTTTATGGTGATTGAATAACCATATTGTTTAGCCACTAGCTTTACGCCTCTGAACTTACGGATTCGATCCTCTGACACGGCACGTATTAGAGCCAGTTATCATCTATTCATTACCAATGCATTTACTCGTATCGGTATTCACTTCATCCCTCCACAGTACCATATAGTCTGACGTTGCTTACGTCGTGGACGTGTATACATAAGAATGCCTACTTTGGTCATGTCTCCGTTACAAACGTGTATACATATGAATGCCTACTTCGGTCATGACTCCTTTACAAACGCGTATACATATGAATGCCTACTTTGGTCATGTCTCCTTTACAAACATGTATACATATGAATGCCTACTTTGGTCATGTCTCCTTTACAAACGTGTATACATATGAATGCCTACTTTGGTCAAGTCTTCTTTACAAACATGTAATTTTTAAGTGTGAGTGGCCTTAGTTGTAAAACAAAATCCCCCCTCCTCCTCCCTCTCTCTTTCAGTAATCAGTTCTTAGCATGTATCAATCAAAATTATTGAGTAAATGTGCAATATAAACAATGCACGTTTATCAGTGAAATCAACTTGATTACTTATTCCTGATTCGCGATTCGATATTCAATAAGAAATAAATAACCAGTTTCTTAGTCAAAAATGCAAAATGAAATTTGAAAACTTTTTTCGGCATTTGTAGCGACGGTTGTACACTTAGACCTCTAAAATAAGTTGAGACCACCTTCGTCGAGCCGAATCGGAGAAATAGGAGTATCTTTATGAGTAGCAACTATAAAAAGACGGTACAGAGAGGGCCAGTTTTGTCAACACTTGGGAATACACAAACCTCTGACTAAAGTGTTTGATCAGAACCGTACCTTGAAAAGTTGTAGTTAGAGATCTGCTCCAACAGTTCAGACGAAATTCGTTGAGCGCGTTTGGAGACATCGAAGGCTCAGTATATTGTAGTTACAAAAAGCCCTTAGTGAAATTAACAAAAATCCCTTAGGGAGATTACCTCTGGCGTCCACCTATGGGCAGTAACATCCCTTCTCAAAGGATTTTTGATTTGGAATGCTTTTTTGAGATTTTGTATCTTGGGATCTGTTTGTAATTCTAAATGTAGTATTGACGAAATTCGTTGAGCGAAATCGGAGAAAAAGGAGGGTCGTTCTGAGTTGGTTACATATAGCCGGTATAGAGATGTCCGAAGATTGTAAATTATTTGGACTATTATATCCCCTGCTTAATGTATTGTCATTTAAACCCCGTCTGGGTATCTTGTATTCAGAGATCAGCTCAAACATTAGAAACAGTTTGGACGCAAATTCGTCGAGCAGATTTCACGAAATATGGAGGCAAAATAGGTAATAATTCTAAAACGCCTATGTGTAGACACATGGTACTTCCACATATGACTGATCAGGTCAGGTGTTTAAAGTAATTTGGTTTTGACCCCTTATTTCACTTTTGGTGGTTTGGGATCTGCTTTGATCACTGGAACAAGTTTTGATGAAATTCGTCGAGCTGAATCAGCCAATACCAGGCCACAAATGGGAGGATAATCTATATAGCCTCTATAGAGATAACCTATTATGTGAACAATTAGTCCTATCAGAACCCCTGTTGTATCTATTTAATTCGGATCATTTTCTGGGCATTTGTATTTAGACGTCGACTTTGACCCCTAGAATAAGTTGAGACCAACTTTGTTGAGTGGAATCTGAGAAAATTGGTGAGCCCTTATGGTTACCGGCTATATAAAGCTGGTATAGAGAGAACCGATTCTATCAACACTATGGAATAAGCAAACCCCTGCTTAAAGTATTTTATGTGAACCCCTTTTGATGTGTTGAAGTCAGGGATCTGCTGAAATACTGGAAAAAAGTTTAGACGCAATTCCAAGAAATATGGAGGCAAAGTAGGAAATAATTGCAAAACTTCTGTGAACAGATACATAGTATTTCCATATATGAACGATCAGATCCTCGCCTTGAACGATCAGATCCTCGTCTTGAACGATCAGATCCTCGCCTTGAACGATCAAATGCCCAGCTTGAACGATCAGATCCCCGGCTTGAAGTATTTTCATTGATCCCTTTTTTACATTTGGTGCGGACCAATTTGGTCGAGCGGAATCGGAGAAACATGATATTTTTCATGGTCTATATGGCTACAGGTTTTAAGGACGAAATGATTTTGGAAATAGTCTCAAAACACAAATAAACAACACTGCTGCTATAAGTTAAAAACAACAACAATTACAGCAACACCATTGATGACGTGCTCTGTAAAGCCATTAGTGATAATTTTGTCAATGAAAAAGACTTTTACCTGGTATTGAACGATTAGAAATAACTACAAACTAAATTCAATATGTTTGACTAAAAAAACTCAGAAAAGTAGTCATTCATAACATCATGGAATTGAAAATGACTTTTTTAGAGGAAGGCAAAAATTTGAAAGAAGGATAAAGATGTAACGAATACCAGTTGCCAACAGAAAGTTCTATCATCTTAACAGAAAAGAAAATAATTAATAGTTTTCCCAATTTATCTGGATTATATAAATGAAGAGTACTATCACCGTCGACAACACTAACTGAGACGATGTGCTTGCAACTTTCTCTCGATAGTAGGCAGGGTTATTTGAGTATTTGTCACAGATACCCGCATGGGATGTCGGCTCGAAAAGCTTTCGTCGTCTTCCGCCTCGCTAGCTTTCGGGAGATTCGGTTTCGAGTCCCCGTCCGGTTGTACACACTTCTCCCTATGACTTATCTATGTAGTATCATACTATCTTTCAATCATCAGGAATAGGTCATAGTCTCTTAAAAGTTGTATTTCAACCCCTTATATTTGTAATGAGGCATCATGAGCTAGTAATGGTTCTGTAACAGTAAGTAGGGTCTGGTTTGTAATTTTTCACGCCGAGATTCATAAAGGCCTCAAAACTGACAGATAGAATTAATATAGCTTTCATTACAAAATAGTTGTGTAGATCTCTAAGTGGAATGTTCCATGACATCCTGAACATATTGATAAGCATTGTTTGGTGTGTTTAAATCGGTAAGTAATGAGAGAAACTTCAAAATCTATTCATATTAGTGTGCGTAAATGTCTTTTCTCTGATAGTTAGGTGTCATGTATATACAATGTTTCCGTGTCTCTGTAAATATTTCATCACTTAAGATTTAGCTAGCTGTTATAAAGATTATCGCATGAATCCAATGCTGTCCAGAAACCTCAATGTTTTGTCTTGTCTTGTTTTGTCTTGTCTTGTTTTGTTTTGTTTTGTGTTGTCTTGTTTTGTTTTGTGTTGTCTTGTCTTGTTTTGTTTTTGTTTTGTCTTGTCTTGTTTTGTTTTGTTTTGTGTTGTCTTGTCTTGTTTTGTTTTTGTTTTGTCTTGTCTTGTTTTGTTTTGTTTTGTGTTGTCTTGTTTTGTTTTTGTTTTGTGTTGTCTTGTTTTGTTTTGTTTTGTGTTGTCTTGTTTTGTTTTTGTTTTGTGTTGTCTTGTTTTGTTTTTGTTTTGTGTTGTCTTGTTTTGTTTTGTTTTTGTTTTGTCTTGTTTTGTTTTTGTACCATGACTTTTGGAGAAGAAAAAAAAAATACATCAGTTTTAATTTGTGTAACAATATTAGAAACTCACGCTTAACTATTGTTTGTCAAGATGGTCGAAGTTTTCTACCCTGTTCTGTATCAATCCGATTTTGCTACAAATAAAGTAACATACTGTGAAAAAGATACCGGTGGAATGCTTTTCTCTTTTTTTCTCGTACAAAGCATAAGGTTGTATAGGAAAGGCGAATGTGTCGATTTATCTCACATGATCAAATATACCGGAAATACTTGTATATAACCTAACGGTTTTATGAATCAGTCAACTATAATGGCAGAGAATGTTATCACTAAAATAGTCAATACAAATATTCATCGTTACTACAATTATCAGCAAATACGACCATATCTTGTTTACAGATGAACAATATTAACTTAACATTTTGTTGTACGTACAATTTTCAATGTGAAAATGTTATAAACTCTTTTAAATTCCTTCATCAGTTGACTGCACATATGATATGCTTCTAGTGATTTGTCTGATGCAATAATGTCTGTGAGTATTGGATTAGACAGATCATACGAGAATATATCATCAATTAAACTGATTGAACAGCAGTTTACACAATTTAAGCCAGTCTGTAGCTTCTCATACACAGATGGAGATATAGAGTAAAAAACAATTTATTAAAACTTGGACGCGAAAGCTACATTAGTATATGGTGTTCCTTTGTTGTAGCGGAAGCTATGTTAGTATTTTATTTTCCTTTGTTGTATTTTTTACGGATTTTTACTATCACAATTGTAGCATTTTAACGTCTGCATTTATTGTTGCAGTGTAAGTTCAAATATCTTTTTTTGAGGACAGGTTTGGTGTTGTTCCAGAGGGACACAACGACTCTTTCAACGAGTCTCCGATATCTTACTGGTCCAGGAAAGTTTCATTTTGATTTTTAACGTAATCGTATACCTTTAGGGATATTGAACAATAGAAAAAAAAGAATTGTTCTTTTTCAGTCACATCTACACTACTTGTGCATACTGTGAATTCGTGTATTTTCATGAGTACCAATTCTCGTGGCTTCACTAAAGTTACATTTTCGTCAATATAAAGATTTGTGGAGTGTTCCCCATTTTTCGTTGGATCAATCAATTTGTGGTTTGCAGAAACCTTAAAATCCACAAATATTGGCACATGAAAAAGTTATAAAAAGCAATAAATTCACAAAATGTTTCTCTAATTACATTTTCTAATAACCCTGAAACAATATTTCGCCTCCGGTCATGATAGAATGATATGTCTGTTAAGGACTGGATGATTAATTAATATACATACACATATGAAGTACATTTTTCAAGATTATAAGAGAACAAATTGGATACGTATTCACAACAATGTTGAATATAAATTGAAAATTTTGCTGAAATCTGGAGACAAATGGCCAAGTTTTGATGATATAGGTATGTATATGCAAGATAGTAAAAACCAGCTAGGTGGCCATCAGGAGTTTCCTTTCTAGGGTATGGCAAACAACTGGTTCCCATATTATTACGTAATGATTCACACGTGCATCGCAATTTTATTTGTCAGCAGTCCACTGGGATCACAAGCCATAGTTTATTGAAATTGATGATAATTCAATTATGTTTTATATATTATTATGTGCATACAAACATGTAGATCGAATTATAGAATATTTGCTTGAAACAGTCATTTTTTTCTTATACCTCTGCAACAAATGTATATCGTCAAATTAATGGAAATCCTGTCTTAAATCCCGGTTTCGATGCAAATATTTTGCCCCTCTATTAAATTTACCTGCCTTATCTCATGCGTAACAATTAATAGCGCATGACTCTTCAGATTTTTCTATGCATTTGTTGGTTCTGTTCTGTACCCAAGTTGCACTGAACTCGATTAATATTATAGAATTTTTATGCATCGATTTATGATATGAATGAAATTAAAGGTTTTTCTCCCGCTGAAAATCTATCTGGTTGAAAGGTTTTTCTTTGTTACTTCTCGCCTATCTCTCTAGTTACTGGGGTTGTTTACAGAAAACACTGTGTAGTTGATTGACTTTGAATGATCCCAACAAAAAGTAGACCGCTTTGCAAAAGAAGTATTTACTATTAAATATGACGTGTTTAGATGCATATCGTAAAAGAGGAATATAAAATGAATCAGTGCATTACAAATTTATATTTGGTCTACCTATAAACAGTCAAAAAAAAAAGTGGCCGCCTGTTGATACATAATAAATAATGGATGTCAAATACGTATGCTAAGATCTCCACAACTATACTTTGAAACAAACTCTATAATTTGCAAGGTATACATGTAAATATCTTTCCCGTGTCTTGATATTGTGACTGTGTCAGGCATTGTTTGTTGGCTGTATTGTGACTTAGATTTCCGGTGTATAGATATTGTGACTGTGTCAGGCATTGTTTTTTTGCTGTATTGTGACTTAGATTTGCCGTGTCTTGCTATTGTGACTGTGTCAGGCATTGTTTATTCGCTGTATTGTGACTTAGATTTCCCGTGTCTAGATATTGTGATCGTGTCATGCACTGTTTGTTCGCTGTATTGTGACTTAGATTTACCGTGTCTAGATATTGTGATTGTGTCAGGCACTGTTTGTTTGTTGTATTGTGACTTAGATTTACCGTGTCTAGATATTGTGATTGTGTCAGGTACTGTTTCTTCGCTGTACTGTGATTGTCACGCATATTTGTGTTCGCTATATTGTGAAATGACTTATAGGCATATTAGAACGTACACTCGTGCACATAAAAGTATTTATGTATTCATGTCCGTCTGTATGGATGAATGTATGTACTATGTATATATATATATATATATATATATATATATATATATATATATATATATCTATATATATATATGTACATAGGTAGATATGCAGGTGTGTATTGAGCCACGTTTGCATTAATGTAGGTATATATGCATATATGTTTGTATCTATGTAGCTAAATATAAACATATATATATATATATATATAGATCAAACACTGTATACTGTATGCAAATGTGTACAGGTAACAAACTCTGGTTTAACTCTTCGTACCTAATAGGTTACAATTAGATACGTAAATCATATACCATGTAGCTGCAACATTTTCTTCTTTTTTTCTTAAACCATGAAGAAAACTTTTTCATGCTGCAGGAGCTATTCTGAAGTTTGAGTAGGGATACAAAATCGCAATTATGAAACCAGTTATAAACTAACTGATCATGTAGGTAGGTAGATAGGTACGCATGAACGTTAGTAGATATGTAAGTAGGTGGGTAGGTTTGTGTGTAAGGCCTCTTTGTAGATGGATGGATGGATGGAGGGACCCATTGATGGAAAAATGGCAAACAACCTACCTATTGAAATAACTACTTCCCTACCCTGACTATCTACCCACATTAACGGACTTGTTATGCACATTTGTGATGGTGCACGTCATAATTTTACCTCGGTTGTGCACATGTATGTATGTATGTATGTATGCGTATATATATATATATATATATATATATATATATATATATATATATATATATATATATATATATATATAGAGAGAGAGAGAGAGAGAGAGAGAGAGAGAGAATTACAAATGTACACCAAACAGAGCGGTTTCTACAAGAGAATGCTTGATAACATTAACCGAATTTTTAAATGCGAATAAATAACATTATCATACTGGTTAAGTGTAAAATATAGAAAATTATTGGCGAAATCATTTTCATATTTTATTTCATTCCAATATTTTCACATGTGAAAGATATATCCTTATATTTTCGCATGTAAAAATACGATATTTCCAATCATGCCTTGCGACGCTTGAATGTGTGTGCCTACAGAAGTTATAATTGCAGCAACAAAATCGAGCATTTTATGAACTAGAACAAATAAATAGAAACTGTATTACATTTCAGACATGGAAATAAATTGTTTTGATGACTAAAAGCCGTTTGCGCCTGTATGAAGTTATTTCCCCTTACTTCTTTGACAATAGCGATAAACCCGCTGTAATGCATTGCTGTATCGGATTTGCTTTGTGGTCAGACAGGGTCAATGAGTTTACAAAATGTCAAACATGTAATTTATTGCAAAAGATTAGCTCATCCCAATCCTACTCTTCGCGTAAGTCGCTGATGTTTATATGATCAGCCTATGAAAGTCAGGTGAATTTGGGGGTGGGGGGGGAAGGGGGGTGCTGAAGTGTGAGTTTAATCTTCTAAGCTTCTGTTCTGGAGCAAGTTTGGTATATAATAAAAAGAAAATTTTCTTTTCCTGCGTAAAAACTGGATATATTTCATCTTGTGGTACCATAATTGATATATTTAAACCCGAGGTTTCGCCACTCGTTAAAATATCACTTTTTGTACCATACGATGAAATACATCCGCTATTAACGTAGGAAAAGAAAATCTCCTCTATATGTGTGTGTGTCTGTGTGTGTATAGATCAAACACGGTATACTGTATGTTGTATAGATCAAACACGGTATATTGTATGCTGTATAGATCAAACACGGTATACTGTATGCTGTATAGATCAAACACGGTATAGATCAAACACGGTATACTGTATGCTGTATAGATCAAACACGGTATACTGTATGCTGACGTGTACATGTGTGTGTCTGTGTGTGTATAGATCAAACACGGTATACTGTATGCTGACGTGTACATGTATCAAGCTGTGTTATTCTTACCTAATTAGTTACTAAGAACATAAATCAGTTACTAAGTACATAAATCAGTTACTAAGTACATAAATCAGTTACTAGGTACATAAATCAGTTACTAAGTACATACATTAGATACCATACTACTGTTTCTTAAGTACCATAAAGAAAACTTATTTCATGCGGCAACTGCTAGTCCTATGTTTAAGTACGGCTGACGTTACAAAATTGCTCTTACCAAGTTAGGATGAAACGACCTGATTAGATATGTATGTATGTATGTATGTATGTATGTATGTATGTATGTATGTATGTATGTATGTATGTATGTATGTATGTATGGTAGGTTGCTTGGTAGAAAGGTGGGTACGAATGTATGTATGTATGTATGTATATATATATATATATATATATATATATATATATATATATATATATATGTATGTATGTATGTATGTATGTATGTATGGTAGGTTGTTTGGTAGAAAGATGGGTACGAATGTATGTAAGTTTTTTTTGTTGATGGTTGAATGAAGGGATCCAAAGATGGAAGAATGGCAAACAACCTACCAACATAGCCATTTTACTATCTGCCTGCCCACCTTACCTATCTACCTATATGCATGATTACATACGGATTTCTTATTCACATTTGTTATACTGCATGTCATACTTCTGAATAATACCTCGACTGTATCACAATTGAATGGAAATCAGTAACCTAAAGTCATCATCTAAGTTTTGCTTTGTCGTTCTGTTCTTTCTTTTTTTATTTTTTTATTTTTTATTTTTATTTTTACTTGTATTTTTTTGAAAATAATTATTTGCTGGTAAAGAAAATTGACGTAAATACGCTGAATGCAGTGGCGTACTAAGGGTAAAAGGCGCCCGGGGCGACGATGATGGCCCATGGGCCAGAATCCGAGGCCCGAATTTTTATCAGCTGTTTTGGCGCTCCCAACCCTCTGGCGCCCCATCCGCCCCTTCCCCCCCCTCCCCCCCCCCCCCCCCCCCCCCCCGCTACAGGCTGAATGTATGTCAGGGCAGTTATTCCATCTGGGAAAGACACTTAACCGCCATTTATTAGACATGATATAGTTAATAATGAGGTGAAGGTGCCGGTAAAAAGCAAGCAACCAACATATATCTACGAACCAGACACACAAACGAGTGAACTAATGAACGAACAAAATTCTCTCATAGTTGAAATCGCTACCAAACTATTAAATACATTTGAATAAATTAGTTCATCACCAGATGAATCGTTCGTTAAATCAACCAAATCAATAAATTCATCAACCAAATTATCACTCCATTAACCAATATCTATAGCGATGTAATGTCGATGGAACATGATTAAGTTTAGGTATAAAAAACATACACATTACAAGTAGTATTTTAATGTTTATGATCGATAAAACCTAAGAATAAAAATATATTGAATGCAAGCGTCTCAGAATCAATAACAAAAGTTCATAATAGATAGCAAGGATGGCCATTCCGATAAAGACGGGATACATACATACGTACATACATACATAAATGCGTATAATACATGCATACATACGTACATACATACATACATACATACATACATAAATGCGTATAATACATACATACGTACATACATACATACATAAATGAGTATAATACATACATACGTACATACATACATACATACATACATACATACATACATACATACATACATAAATGCGTATAATACATACATACGTACATACATACATACATACATACGTACATACATACATACATAAATGCGTATAATACATACATACATACATGCGTATAATACATACATACATACATACATACATACATACGTACATACATACGTACGTACATACGTACATACATACATACGTACGTACATACATACATACATACATACATACATACATACATACATACATACATACATACAGGGCGGATTAAGGCTCTGGGAGGCCTAGATCACCTAACATACAGATGTACAAATACACCCTAAAAGCAGTCCTTAAACTGACTTTTATAGGTATATCATAATTATAGCTCTATTAAACTGACTTTTATAGGTATATCATTATTATAGCTCTATTAGGCTAAGTATTAGACGGTTTAGACCTATATCTGGTTTATTTAAACACATGTAATTTTATCCACGGCAACCAGGGGGGCCTCCATGACTGGGGGAGGGGGGGAGGGGCACATGCCCCCTGCACCCCCACCTTAATCCGGCACTGCATACATATTTTGTAGGAAAACATATATGCACTTCAACGAACGATCTGATTTACACGCATACTGAGTAAGGCACACAAATGCAGCATGTACGTAAAACTGCATAGAATTATGTAGATCATTTCAAGCTTTTTCCAAACATTTGAGAGCAGTGTTTATCTTATATATACGACAAAAATAAAACTGAGGCATAATTAAGTAACGAATTCCACTCCGCCATTTTGTTGGAGCAAGCAACAGTTTTGGCAATCATTGTCTTCACTATTTTTTGCATGTTCTTTCTTCTCTCATATTTACGGTGTATTTCAGGCCATGTGCTACGTTTATGAATAAAAAAGAAATGTAATATCTTGTTTTGTTGGGTTTGGGGGTGGGGGGGTGGGGGGTGGGGGTCATTCCTGGAAAACAACGAACGCATATGAGAAAGATATTCTGAAAGAAAGCCTTACAATTGACTTTCCTAAGGATGTCTATTTTGCCTTCCCTTTCAGTTTTTCCAAACATTTTACAATGCTTTCAAGAACGGAACTCGATTGAATCTTTTCCTTTTGCGTTTGGGTATAATTCAATATTTGTATCACTGCTTTTAAGTGTAGTTTAGAATCCTTTGGATTAGTTAAAAAGTGGAAGAAGGAATCCCGAAGAAACCTCAGTGTTGCATCTGTTTCCGTTTCTGGGTGGAAAGCTTCATTATAGCTTTCGCTCCTCCGTATTGTTTGCCACTTTGCCAGCTCGAATTCTGTCAGGGCTAATTTCCGGACCAACTCAGAAATGGTGACATTGCATCCCCCTATGTTTGCAAGATGCTGCAACTGATACATAAAAAAAATAATTAGAAAAAAGCGATACATAAAAATATAGTACATGTCTATTGATAAATTACTTATCCAGATACTCATGTTTCAGAGAAATAAGCAAGTAAACATACCTTCAAGATGGCGTAAATCAGGCTGTTTTTTGTTCCTTTTGTTTTGTTTGTTGCTGTTGTTGTTGTTGTTGTTGTTGTGTGTGTGTGTGTGTGTGTGTGTGTGTGTGTGTGTGTGTGTGTGTGTGTGTGTGTGTGTGTGTGTTTCCTTTTTTTCTTATTGGGGTGGGGGATGGGGGTGGGTGGGTTACATAAAATGTTTCAAAACACAAGTTACTGTTTGTTGGATCAATTAAGTACAGATTTATTTTACTGATGTATATCGTGTATATTGGTAGATTTAGATTTGCTTTTGTGATGCACGGTTTGCGGCAGTTTAGCCATATTACGACTTATGCTTGACAAGATGAAACAAGTAATTGTATCAGATTTGACCACAAAATTACTAAGACGTTCTAGCTTTGTCAGTGGAATTACTAATTTTAATGTGACTGAGTAGTTTTAAGTTAATGCTACGGTACCATTGAGCTATTAGCTGTAACTAGTCCAGCTAGTGCAATCATTTGCTACTTGGTCAATTTAACTTTCGATCTGGTCATCCTATGTACAACAGTCCAGATGGCTGGTTTACTTAGTGATTTTTGACAGTTCTTTTATCAGTGTAGGTAAACGAGACTGCATATTACAGTTGTGCATCCTTCTTACTGGGTTAATTGTCAAGCTCGCCTTGCCGGAAGCTCATACAGTGATCACTTGGGCGTCCGTGTGCGTGTCCGTACGTCTGACAGTACGTCTGTCCACACAACAGATTCAGGGCAATGTTAAAGTTTTTATTTCAGATTAACGTCAATTTTCAAGTTTCTTTACATGTATAGTTAATTATAATGTTACGACTGAATTTACTACAATTTTTCATAAAGCTGAATTTTCATATTGACCGTAAAGTATTATTACTTTCAGTCCAAAAAGATCTAAGATATCGAGCCGACTTTTTCGATTTTCTGTGTCAGAGACAGATAATACCTATTAGCACAAGAAGTCAGTCAAATCTGTTCCTCTCTCATTTGTTATATCAGTTACGGACATATGCCATTTATGTATCAGTCAGGCGACTTTCTTTCCTTTTCCATTGTGTCAATCAAATACAGATAGCATCTGATATGTAACGTAAGGTGAATCATGTGTTCTGTCTGGGGATAAAGTGCCTTTTTCTAGACTTAGCATCTTGTCTGGCCATTTTCGGCAAATTTCTGCACATTTCGGACAGGGAGCTCTACATAAGCAGATTTTTGGAGGCAGACACAACCATACATGTGTATGCAGTACCGAGAGTTCTCTTCTCTTCATTACAGAGACAGTTCGAACCTGGTTACCGCATGTACTCGCGTATAAGTCATTACCAACTGCAAACTGCATTGAGCCAGATCTGCCGTCGCATAATGCGCCGGCAGATCTGGGTCTATGCAGTTTGTAAGGATTAATCAGTAGAACAAACAACATAGACCCTGATCTGCCGGCGCATAATGCGCCGGCAGATCAGGGTCTATGTTGTTTACATTTGAATACAATTTATGCGCGAGTAAAGACGGTACCTCTTGCACCGTCGCAATGTAACATCTATTGCGCATTATATGGAGTGACACCTCCCTCGTCACTGTGATGGAGAGCAGGGCAACAATGCTCTTGAGATATCCACTCTTTTTATTCGAAAGTTTTCCTGCGAAACAAATCTTATGGAATCATGGTCATATGATCAAACCGGCAACTAGGCAACTATGCTAATTTGTTACATAATTAAAAGGACGTCTCCACAAAAAGGGTCTCTTGTGTCTTACAATTAGTTAATTAGATTTCCTTTCTGTGATTTAGAATAAGTATGTTACTATTTCACCACTGGTTTCTTATAT
Source organism: Margaritifera margaritifera (assembly GCA_029931535.1). Classification (NCBI taxonomy): domain Eukaryota; kingdom Metazoa; phylum Mollusca; class Bivalvia; order Unionida; family Margaritiferidae; genus Margaritifera; species Margaritifera margaritifera. The sequence goes on from JAQPZY010001544.1 coordinate 3,845,877, forward strand.
TATCAGTTTCCCTTCATAAATTTTGTTTAACTCCATTTGGTAGCCCTTGTGCTTGAAGATGGTATTGTCCTGTCAGATTTTTCAAAATGCATCCCCCTCCGTCAAGAGTTGCCATTCCATGATCACCTTACAAACAATTGATTCTCTTACAGTAACTAAGAAAAGAGTAACGTCACATTTACACAATTTAGAATTCAACATTAAAATTCACAAAGGAGATTTTTACCATATATGTCGAAAGAGAAAATGTTAATAAAGCAGCCATACATCTTTTATACTGTTTAGAAAGATGAAAGGATCTCAATTCAGTTTACAATAGTAACCTTTCTCACATAAATATCAATGTAAGAACATTACTATTTTTTATATCATTACATGGGAAATTCCCATGCTGTTAATTACATTCCTCCATTCACCCACACCCCTCCTTTTTGGACTGTGACCCAGGGGTCCTACCCAAAACCCGTTACATTTTTTATGTGTTCTCTTCCTACGAATGCATGTACAAAAAGTTTAGCCAAATTTATTTTTAAAAGATCATTTTTGTTGCCATTTTTGTAATTTTGACCTCTGATTCTCTCCCCTGGATTCCAACAGAGAAGTCCAAAAAGCATGACTCTTTCGCAGAGGTCACCATGTGGGCAACCTATGTACCACATGTCAGTCAATGTCCACCCTTTGTCTCAAGAACTGATGTGGAGGAAGAAGTAGGAGGAATGAAAACTAGTTCAAGTTTCCTTTGAGCTTAGTCGTGCTCTGACAGTGTCAAGGCGGTATAAACTGGCAAGCCAATACCATAACCCGGTAACAATAGTTTCCGCCTAAAAACGAAAAGCATCAAGGATAAAAAAAAAAATGCAAAAACTTACACATTTCACTCATTGATTTAAAATTTCTAGCTCGATTGCCACCAAGCGGTCTCTAACATTGCCACGTTCTTCAAGTTTCAACCTAACGGATTTTCAACACTAACACGGCGTCCATATTTGCGTGGGCGAGTCTGTGTTCTTCACTCACAGGAGTGATTTAGTTCATAGTGTTCCGTAAGCTCCGGATAATTCCGTAAATTTCCGTAACGCTGAGATGTAAAGGCATATTTTTCCAATTTTTTTGAATTTTTTTTTAAATATAACAATTAGACACTGCATACATTGGATGCAGACGACACAGTGTTTACCTTATATATATATATATATATATATATATATATATATATATATATATATATATATATATATATATATATGTAGGCCTTGAATCCACCCCTTCACTGAAAATGAACTCTTCCAGCAACCGGAAAATGACAGTGAGCAAGCTCCTCTTTTACACTGAAAACTTCCGTTAAGCTTGAAAGGTGAAGAAGATGACAATGTTAGGGACAATCGGGTTAGAAATTATAAATCAATGAATGAAATTAGTAAGTTTTGTACATTTATTATTTCCTTTATGATTTTCGTTTTTAAAATCGGTAGGAGGGTACAAGCTGCCAGGGGGAAGGAAGGGGTAGGCGGAAACTATACTAAAATCTGTATCTTGCGATTGGTTAATCGGTAACGTCATTCCCATTGCAGCGACATCATTTACATAGCTGCTTGTTTGGAAACTTTTGAACTGCTATGATTGGTTGGTAACTACCGATCATCATGGGGAAAAAGTGCAGAGATTTCGTACTGTCGCCGAGATCGATGATGAGAGTTATATGTGGTCTCACGAGCACCGGAAGTGTGACGTAGTTATCAGCGAAGCAGCTCAGAGGCGCTTCATTTTGATTTCAGCGGTATATCGGTATATTGTAACGTTTGCCGCGTGCTATCTTGTAAGATCACCAGCCCTGTGCTTCATCGCTGCAAGTAAAGAATTCCTGACTTTTTCTTCCTATGTATTTGGCAAAATCTTCCCAATCTGTGCTTAAGTCAGAGCAGAGAAACGATAGCAGCAAATGCAGTCTAAACTGAGTATCATGCACTTATCAAAGTACAACATTTTCTCCATGTGGCATGTCACCACTGAATTTATAATCTTGTTGTGGCAGTGGCGATATTCTACGCAAGGGAGGTAACCCACTGTGAGCAGTATGCTTGTAACGTCATTGGTGTTGTGCCCCGTTGATGCAATTCAAGATTTACTAACTTTTCCTTCTACGTATAACAAAATGTGTTCACATTCGGTACTAAAACCGTATTGGAGAAAAGATCGGAGGAAACTGAATTGAGAGTGATAGTTATCCATGAGTACGGTTTTCTCTGGATGCCATTTTACCATTACGCTTACAGCGTTGTTGCAGTGGTGTTATCCTGTGCGGGGTGTGATTTCATTAAATCTGATGCTTTCCTTAGGTACACCTCACCCTCACGCCATTTTATATACATTCTTTCTTTGGGTACACCCCACCCTCACGCCATTGTACATACATTCTTTCTTTGGGTACACCCCACCCTCACGCCATTGTATATACATTCTTTATTTGGGTACACCCCACCCTCACGCCATGGCATATACATGCTTGTCATACAACACAGATATTTACAGTATAAACAATAACCTGTAGCACTCTCAAAAAAAAAAAAAGCAAACAAACATGCTTTGCATAGAGCCTTCAGGAATCATTTATAACCAGATTCAAAGTGTTGCGAACAATCAATGCCTGCCACGTTTCTGCTGCCTGCCTTCTCTTGGATACTTTGACCGAGTCAGACACTGAGTGTTCGCACCGTGTTGAATTCAGCTACAAGACATTTTTCAACATGTTTAGTACCTCTTCCTCCCGCTCAAAGCTTGCCGATGCCTGCCCTTTCTTGTACATCTCATAGTAACATTTCTCGTTCTGTTTTTCTCTCTCTATCATAATTTTCTGAAAAGGAAGCATGCAAAACGTAGACAGTAATAATATAACCAAATCTTCGGTAGCGTTGCCTTCTGTCTGTACATTTATTTTTTTCGATTTAAATTTACAATTTGAAGAATGCACTTTGTTTGCCTGCATTTGTAGCTATTTATTTGTTTTTATGTGTATGTCTTATGCCTGTCTATTTGACTCTCGGTCCATATGTAGATAGTAAAGTGGATAGGTTAGTTGGTTTTAATGATTGGAAGATATACAGGTGGGTAGATGGTAGGTTGGTATATCCATCAAGCAACCAATATACCTATTAACCAACCAAATTCACTGACTCTGTTATTTACATATTTCCAGCTTACTTTTTTATTGACCACCAGATTAGAGATGTGAAATCGATAACGTAAAAGTATGTATGCTTAAGTTTTTGAGAGAGAGAGAGAGATCTTACTCTAAGTTCGTCTCTTTTTTTTTCAAGGGTAGCGCTTGTCTCAAGGGATTCTTCACAGATCTTTTGAAGCTCTTCGTTTTTCTCCTCAAGGGTAATAATCTCTTGGCCAAGTCGGTGTATCTCGTCATCCTTCGCCTCCACAAGACTTTTCGTCTCCATGCTTATCTGCTCTTTGTACAGCTCTATCGCACGGTCTTTCTCTCGTACAGAGGCGGTTAACTCCTTCATCTGGCGTCTCAGGTCCTTCACCAACTGCTCTCTCCTCTGCGTCGGTGTGTGGTACTCTTCCTTTGGACATTCATCATGTGCGGTGTGCTGTTTTTCGTACCGTAACCGGCTAGCAATCGTCTCGCGCGGAAGTCGACATCCGGGCACCAACATACATTCCTGTGACGTCATGAAGAAATGCTTCGTTGTGCACCCCGCTTCTTGCCTATCTTTGTCTTTAATCAGATTTGTCTTTGTCGTAGACTTACACACCTCATAGAAAGGCTCCCAAGTTTGACTTCTCTTTAAATGTATCTCCGTCTGCACCGGAAGAACAGGGCTCAATGGGCTTTGTCTGCTATTGTCTTCTTCATTATTTTTGTAATTTCGAAATGGAAGACCCATAATGGACCAGTCAGTGGAATCCAGTTCCAAACTGTCAATCGTCGCAGAATCAGAATGACTGATTAAAGAGCCGTCGTCATCGATGCTGTTTGTCTGACCTCTACATAACTTGCTGGCTTCAGTTATTTCTCTTTCCCTCAATAAACATCCTTCCCGTCCATTTGCATCAGTTGACATTTTCGCGCATGTGTGTTGCTCATCACACACTACACAGTCACGTGGAGTCTGATCCTTTGCATTCTGCTCATGTGATGTATAATCCTCACTACTGCAATCTTTGTTACCAAGATGCTCTTTCACCTCCTCCATGTTTTCATATGTGGGTAATAATAGGCTTGAATCGATCTGTAATAAATAAATAAATAAATAATCTTAAGATCACTTACAAAGGAGGATTAAGTCTTTTCATATATAAACTAAAAATTGGTAGTAAATAAGACCTATCCACGAAACAATTCCCAACCCCACGCCTCATGGGGGGGGGGGGGGGGGCAGATCTAAATGCTATGAGCGTTGTTCATAAATTTGCACCAGTCTAAATACATACATGAGTCTGAAGTCTCTTTCATCAGATGTCTATTCTTGAAAAGTAGTGCGAGATATATAGACCGGAAGGATCACGTACATATTCGATAAGTTTTCTTCAAGAAGCGTAAGGACAAACACCGACCTTTAACAAATGTAATTTTTTGGTCACAAAATTATTTAAAGATTACACCGCGGAAGCTGTAAACCTGGGCCCTCACTTTAAGAAGTCCCCGGGATAAAAGTTTGAAGTCGGGTTTAGGGCAAAAGAATAAAGAAACTCGATTACATTTCCGTGAACAAAGTTTAGATCATAAAGTATCGTGATTTGCTTCACCAAGATACGTGTTCCATTGGAAACAAAGTCGACTTCTTATGAGACATTTAGTTTAGTGTGATTTAAGGGCCTCTGGTCCAAGCAATTATTTCGTGTTTTCAATCGATTTTATGAGAAGGGAGCCCTAACGATGCAAAACCTCAATTTTAAAGACGAAACATTGTAGAAACATTTATCTTCGGAACTAGACCATTTTTGAGACATGCTTAGTACTTTCTCTTATTACCTTTATTCATTTTTCATGCAGTTTTCTACTACCTGGGCATTTATGTTAATTCTAGTTTTCTACTACTTGGGCATTTATGTTAATTCTAGTTTTCTACTACTTGGGCATTTATGTTAATTCTAGTTTTCTACTATTTGGGCATTTACGTTAATTCTAGTTTTCTACTACTTTGACATTTAAGTTAATTCTAGTTTTCTACTACATTGACATTGAAGTTGATTCTAGTTTTCTACTGCTTGGACATTTAAGTTAATTCTAGTTTTCTACTACTTGGACATTTAAGTTAATTCTAGTTTTCTACTACTTGGGCATTTAAGTTAATTCTAGTTTTCTACTACTTGGGCATTTAAGTTAATTACAGTGTTCTAATACTTGGGCATTTAAGTTAATTCTAGTTTTCTACTACTGGGGCATTTTTTGCGACTATTTTTCCAGTTTAAGGTATTCACTGAGAATGAATTTATGTTATGTATCCCTTACTTTCGTGTTTCTTTAATTTTAATGTAACAAAATAAAAGTAAAGCGGTATCTTTATTATCTTCTGATGAATTAAGTCGAATATTACGACATCTTTTCAGACAACAAAATGAAAAGTGAACCTATTTAGCTACTGTATAGGAACTTTGCAAACACTTAGCCAGATCTACGTGAGAAAATGACGACGGTCTTAAAAACATTGAATCTTCGTCCAGTTTTTTATTTGGATGAAAATTTTAGACATTAAAAAGAACTTAAAACAAATTGATATAATACAATAGGAAAATGCGGTTAATCTGTACATGTGTGCGATCTATCGATTCAATCCAATGTGACATTGAGAAACATTTTTTTTTAAATCAAAGAATAATTTGGAAATTTCTATACTAACTAAAGCCCGCATGACAGATTTATGTATGATGAGCAGTGAACGTAAAGCAGTCGTTAAAACAAGAAAAACATAGAAAAGATAAATAAACATACAAATAAACAATAGGGAAAACTTTAAACAAACATCTTAACCCAGTGGTTTACATGTGGTGCTTTGCAACTCTTGTCAACAGCGAGACAAAATAATAAAGTACGACTTCGGTCAATTACTCTGAGCTTGATTTATGACTGTCATCTCTTATATTGACTTATTAGGCCTTGATTTATGACTGTCATCTCTTATATAGACTTATTAGGCCTTGATTTATGACTGTCATCTCTTATATAGACTTATTAGGCCTTGATTTATGACTGTCATCTCTTATATAGACTTATTAGGCCTTGATTTATGACTGTCATCTTTTATATAGACTTATTAGGCCTTGATTTATGACTGTCATCTCTTATATAGACTTATTAGGCCTTGATTTATGACTGTCATCTTTTATATAGACTTATTAGGCCTTGATTTATGACTTTCATCTCTTATATAGACTTATTAGGCCTTGATTTATGACTGTCATCTCTTATATAGACTTATTAGGCCTTGATTTATGACTGTCATCTCTTATATAGACTTATTAGGCCTTGATTTATGACTGTCATCTTTTATATAGACTTATTAGGCCTTGATTTATGACTGTCATCTCTTATATAGACTTATTAGGCCTTGATTTATGACTGTCATCTCTTATATAGACTTATTAGGCCTTGATTTATGACTGTCATCTCTTATATAGACTTATTAGGCCTTGACTAGTAAGAGGTATCTAGGCGTATGTTTTACGAAAGTCAAAGGTTAATTATTTAAAATCAGCATGACTTGGCAAAGAAACATACTATTGGAGACAATCTAGTATATCACCTACAATCGTCAATAAAGTATTTTAAAAAAGAAAAAAGTTCAGCACTAACACACTTTCTTTGCAAATGCTAGGTTCAATCTACAGATGTACAGAACTGGCACGTGCAAGAGTTTGTGACGTCGGTGGTTATCCAATACTCTCTTGTTTCCTCCGCAATCATCACCATCGCGTGACATTCAATCCGTCAAATGATTTTATATAAATTGTTAGAACATGAATGTGACGTGGATGTAAAATAAATTGGATTATATAAATGAGATAAAATCCAGCTTTACTGTAAACAGTGCGTTGCTGAATAAAGTCTAAAATGAATGTGAACGATGATAAGATCAATAAAGGTAATAATGACTGAAACAGTTATATTAGCAAGGGTTTGAAAATAAAATGGCAAATCTTTGTATGGATACCTTTAACCTCCGTCCAAGACTTGCTGGATTCAGTTACAAGCTTTCATCGTCATATACTTTGTAAACTGGGATAGATCTATATTTGGTACAATCCCCATCAAATCCTCTATTTTTCAATCGTAGTTTCCAACCGGAAATGCACACGTTGGCAGACAATATTGGAGCATGCGCATTATTAGCCTTTCTTCCGATCAAATTTCATACATATAACTTACTTATTGGGACAAAACTACTTAAAAATATATCTATACCTACGAAAGTCTTTCAAGCTAGATGATTAAAGGGGAAAAAATAGCCATCATGCAGACAGACTTTCTAGTCTTAATTTACACTCCTCTCAGTAGAACACAAAAGTCTTTTTGTTTGTACCAACGAAATTAAGTAACGGTTGTATGAGGCATGAATAAAATATTGATTTTATAGCGAGAAATATTATAATCCAGAGTTTTATTAGAGTGTCAGCTGGCGTAGTGGAGATCGATATTAAAACTGTCGCCACTTGATTCGGGTTGGTAACAGATGTTTCAGCCTGGAGGTGCAAATGTGTGTGTGTGTGTGTGTGTGTGTGTGTGTGTGTGTGTGTGTGTGTGTGTGTGTGTGTGTGTGTGTTCAACCCAGCAAGCAACACTACCCGTTCTGATACAATGATTAAAAGGTCATAAGAAATTATTAAACTTCCAAGTGAACTAGTATCAGGCAAGTAATAGCAATCTGTATCGCATTCCTGAATTAAAAATGATAGATAGATAGATAGATAGATAGATAGATAGATAGATAGATAGATAGATAGATAGATAGATAGATAGATAGATAGATAGGTCTTTGTTCCAGAGACACCGTTGATCGGACAAAAGGTGTCTTTTAAGATAGATTTTACCCTCACCGCAACCATACCCCTACACACCTCGAAAAAAGCCCTTGATGGATTATCGCCATACTTAGGTTGAGTTATTATTAGGCTAAAACAATTTATCGTGCGACACACTCACCTGCTCCTTTGACCTTGGGGTCAAGGTCACAGTTGTAGAAGATTTTGCGTTAAGATTTTTATTACAGTTTTTCATTTGCTTGTGTGCTGCACACACCAATATTTTCGAAGAGAATTAGGAGGAGTTAAAGGGGTCAGGGATTTTTTTTCGAGCAGGGATATTTATTTTTTTATTTTTTTTTTACATCAAGATAATTTTTTTCTACTAATATATTATTAGATGGAATGGGTTGGGGAAGTAATTTTTTGAATTTGTTTTGTTGTTTGTTTGTCTGTTGCTGTTATTTGTTTTCTTTTTTTGTTGTTGTTGTTGTTGCTATAAATCAGAGCAAGAATATTTATTTTTCAAGCTATTTGAGAGCCGGATTTTTTTTTTCTTAACCCGCCCCCCACCCCCACCTCCCACCCCCCAATAAAATTAAATGGTCGGTCCCATCTATAGGATTGTTCTCGATCAGCATCCACTTAAAGGCCGTTTCCACAAAGTATCCACTGACGCCCGAGGAAAAACATCAGAACCATTGACGCTATTATCCACTTGAAGGACACTATTGATACCGAGCAGAATATTCAATCCCAAAAATCAGTTAACTCTCGCATCAACAAGCATAAATGGAATTACTAAGCTGCATACAACTATTATTTGAACCAAGAACTAACAGACTTATTAAGATTGATCACATCTATACTAACTATTGTCTGAACCAACCTCTAACGGATTAACTACTACTGATCACATCTATACTAACTATTGTCTGAACCAACCACTAACGGATTAACTACTACTGATCACATCTATACTAACTATTGTCTGAACCAACCTCTAACGGATTAACTACTACTGATCACATCTATACTAACTATTGTCTGAACCAACCACTAACGGATTAACTACTACTGATCACATCTATACTAACTATTGTCTGCACCAACCACTAACGGATTAACTACTACTGATCACATCTATACTAACTATTGTCTGAACCAACCAGCAACGGACTTGTTACGATTGATCACATCTCAAACTTCATAAGTTCCAGTTTTTTCAAAACCGATCACATCTATTTAGGCATTATGGGATTGCGGGCTACATGCAAGGTTTAATGATCTCCGAAATTTAAGAGCTTGACAACGTGCAAAACTACTCACCTTCGAAACTTAAGATTTGACAACTGAAGTGTTCCAATAAGTATGGGCTATTTTACGTTTTGCAAAAACATATATGTTCACAAATTTGTTGCAAAGAATTTTACTTATTTTAAATTATAATCAAGACATACATTCCATTGACCTTAGCAAGTCATGAAAATAAACAAAGTAATGGGGCCAAGTATTTGGAACTACTTTTATTACTCTTAACATACAGACGTGTTCACCGAGTTGGTCAGCGTAGGGATAATATCCAAAATTGGATAGTGAATCGCTGGATAGCAGAGGCGCTGACTTAGCGGCGATGGTGCAGAGTAGATCACATCTGGCCTCAAACCACAATTATCACTACACACACACACACACACACTTGAGATTGACCAAAACCAGGAGGATATTCCGATGAAATAGTGATTGTGCCTTGTTTGCATGGTCTTTTTCTCACTGACTTATGTGGTAAAGTTACTCATTGAAATACTATTAAAAGGGTAAACTTGAAACTTTATGAAATGTTATAGAAAGTTGCATTTACTTGTTGTTTAATGAAAACAGTAGAATGCAAAATTTCACTGTTTTCCGAGTCATGCAGACGCTTTTTGGTTACTTCCTCTATGTTAGTTTGTTTGCATTAGTGATGCACAAGAACGAGTCCATCAACCTGTGATGAAACCTTGCAGAATTTATTGAACTAAGGTGGGTTAATGTGTAGCAAAAAGCGATATAGTTCTATCAGTTATGGTAAAAGTGACATACTACTGAATGCTTACGCATAAAATAAAAGAAAAATAATTCTGGTCTGAGGCCATCTATACTAACTATTGTCAGAACCAACCACTAACGGACTTACTACGATTGATCAAATCTGTACTAAAGTGTATATGAACGTGGTCAGGTAGGCGAATTTACTCAAATCAAATATTAATTGATGTTCTAAAATTGAATACTAATACAGGTTAACCAAAGTCTATTCAATCCTGAATGCTCTGGCCCTTAACTGTTATCAACAAACTTCCAGATGGAAATTATTGATCGCTATGGACTTTTACAACGGTGGTCAGGTATTAAACTGGGTCAAGAAAAGAGGATGTCGGGTCTTATGATAACAAACAACAGGGTGGTAATCTTTTTTTTTTTCAACACGCGCAGCTTTCATTGTGACATCACAGCGGGCGACATTCAATCCGGTATGTACTGGATCACAGCTTTAGGATGACTTCGGCCAAAAATGTCCACGTACTTTAACATTGATTTTGCCGTGTATATTTCTTGGGGCGTGTATATAATGACCTTCCAAGGAATATGGATGTATGAGAAAATAATGTTTTTTTTTTTTTTTTTTTTTTTTTTTTTTTTTTTTTTTTTGTTTGTTTTTTTTTTTATTGAACACAAGGTGTCAGGATTTTACATATTCCCCTACATCACCACCTGACCTGGTGTATGGGGCATTATCTTAAATTATTTTGCGTCCTTATCTTTTACATGTGTTCCCTATACAACACACACACACAGACACTTACATTCACAATTATTGTACACAAAGTCATACTCGCATACAAACCCCAAGATGTTTTAAATTGCCTTAAAAAAAAAAAAAAAAAAAAAAAAAAAAATCATGTACCAAAAGTTGATAATAGGATAACTTTTTCTTAAACTCGTCACTTCTGTTATTCACTTTGGCGACATATTTTTCCAGTGTTTTGTATGATTAAACACAATTTTTATAATATGATAGATTTGGAATTTTTGATGCACAACGTGATCTGTATATCACATATTTTGCAAGCAAAATTAGGAAGTTAATAAGATCATCAAAGTTGTTATTTCCTATAAAGACGTCTTTTCGTGTAATTCTAAAATTTGGGTCATAAGTTTGGATCCATTCCACCAACAGTTTCCAAAAGTGTTCAGTAACTGAACAGTCATAAAATAAGTGCTCAATTTGTTCTATTCCCTCATTACAAAAGGTACATTTATCATTATCACTTAAATTAATCTTTTTTAGAAACTGGTTTGTGGCAATGTTTCTATGGAGAAATCTAAAATTAAAGCTAATCAGTTTTGTGTCTTTTGTACAAAGTTTAGCCAAAACAAAAGAGTTGGTCCATTCATTTGCACCAATTGCACACTCTAGCTGCCTGGACCAAGTTTCATGTTTACCATTTGGCTTTTGTATCTTGGTTCTTATCAGGTCTTTATAGATAAATTTATTCTTTGCTCTTACCCTAAGGAGTGATGTTTTGTCCAAAACTACATGAAAACTATTTCCACTTTCAAAAAACCTTTTAATTTTCTTTTTCCACAGCACCGAGATCTTTGAAATAAGAGCAAAGTACTGTATGAAATTATTTGTTTTTGTTTTTTGTTTTATTTCATCAAAACTTGATAGAGATCCTTGTGCATCAAAAAGATGTTGAATAAGTACAACACCGTTTGTTCTCCACCTTGTGTATGATTTAAAATTATCTACAGTCACTAAATTAAGAATATCTTGAGACAAGTATTCATGGACAGTAGATGGTTCATTTTTCCATTGTGATAAAGCATAAATAACATCACGCCAAAAAATATTTTTAATTGATTTAGAAATTACTTTTAATTTAGTTTTTCCTAATGTAAATAACAGCGTAACTCCAAATTTTCCAAATATTTGTTCAGAAACCAGTTTTTGCCATAAGCCATCTTCGTTTAGTAAGAGACGCCTAATCCAGGAAAGTTTTATATAACACACAAATGAATGCAAGTGAATCATATTTAATCCCCCTTCCTTAAAAGAAGCTATAAGAGTGTCTCTTTTAACCCTCTCAGTTTTACCGCCCCAAATAAAGTGGAAAAATAATGTATTCAGTTCCTTTTCTATATGGGGTGGAGGATTTGGCAAAGCTGCAAAAAGATGAATGAATTTAGGCAAAATCAAGGACTTTATCAAAGTAATTTTTCCAATAAGGGATAAATTTCTTCTGCTCCACCAGCCAAGCAGTTTCTTTACTTCCTTTAACTTCGTCGAATAATTAAGCTCTACCATGTCCTCCAAGTTCAAAGAGAAATATACTCCCAGTAATCTAAAATTGGACATTGACCAGTTAATATCAATTTCTGGACATATTTTTTCATTAGAATATTTTTTATTTCCAATCCAAATAGCTTTTGATTTCAAAACATTGCAGTACAGACCTGACACCAAGGCAAAGTCATTTAAAATCTGCAAGGTTGTCTTCAAGGACAAATGAGAACCATCTAATAATAGAAAAGCATCATCAGCGTACTGCCCTAATTTGAACTCCATTTCATTATAGAAAATGCCTGTAATATCTGTGTTCTTCTTTAGTTCTATTGCAAGAAGTTCAATTCCTATTATAAATAAGTAGGGTGATAAAGGGTCTCCCTGGCGACAACCTCTCTCCAAATTAAAAAATGGGGATAAATGTCCATTATTAATGAGACAACTTTTTGATTTATTGCAAAATAATCTGAACCATTGACAAATTGATTCTCCAAAGTTAAAAGACTTCAGAGCAGTTTCCAGAAAGTCCCATTCGACCGAGTCAAAAGCCTTTTCAAAGTCTATCAATAGGAGAAGACCAAATTCATTTTTTTCCTCAAGGTATTGCATCAGGTCATACAAAAGTCTTGTATTTTCACCAATGAATCTCCCTTTCATAAAACCCTTTTGGGTGTCACTAATGATAAACGGGAGCACTTTTTTGAACCTATTAGCAATTGATGCCGAGGCAATCTTGTAATCTACATTAAGTAGTGAGATTGGTCTCCAATTTTTTAGAAATTTCCTGTCTTTATCTTCTTTAGGAATGCAGGTAATGATTCCCTGAGACTGAAATTCTGAAAAATGTTGCATATCGTATCCAGTATTTAGAGACCTAAAGAGAAAGCCGCCTAGGTCTTTCCAAAAGAATTTGTAGAATTCTACAGTAAATCCATCGGAACCAGGGCTAGTTTCATTTTTCATATTTTTTAGTGCTAAACCACATTCCTCAAACGTTAACCTACCTTCACATGAGCTTCTTTCAAGATCTGATAGTTTTTTATCATGGTTAAAAAAGTGGTTGAGCGTTTGGAAGTTATATTTGTTTTTGCTTTGGTATAATTTTTCATAAAAGTCTTTCTGTTGATTTAATATTTCTTTTGGATCTGTTACCCTTGTTCCATCTTCAGTAATTAATTCTTTTATTGTTTTGTTTGTGTAATTTCTCTTTTCGAGATTAAGAAAATATTTTGAGTTTTTTTCACCAGACTCATACCATCTTGCCTTTGATCTTAACATTACACCTTCCACCTCTTTTTTCCTCATTTCTTCTAAATCCGCTTGTTTTTTGTTCAATTCTTTCATCGTAGCGGGGTTATTATTTTGATTCACTAAAGCATGTAAGGTATGTATTTCAGCTTCAATTTTCCTGAAATGTTGCTTCTCCTGTTTTGCCTTAGCTTGTGAATACATAATTGATTCTGATCTTATTATCATTTTAAGGATTTCAAAAAACAATTGATTATTACAAGTTAGTTTCACCTGTAGTGGGTTTTCCTTATCACCTTCACAATAGTATTCTTCTACTGTGTTGGTTATACATTTTTTTTACCAACTGAATATATTCATTTTGCTTTAATAGCTTTGAATTGAATTTCCAGTACCCAGGACCTCTCGGTGTGAATAATTGCCATTTAAAGGTATGTGTAATGAAATAAAAAAAATGACACCCATTACTGAAATAGTCGGTACTGAACTCCCTCATGACCTGTGTGACTTGTACTTTAACTATTGTTAGAACCAACCACTAACGGACTTACTAGTACTAATCACATCAATACTAACCATTGTCAGAACCAACCACCAACGGACTTATTAAGATTGATCACATCTACGAGGGTTGATCAAAAAGTTCTATAACAAATGCTGTAAAGAAAAAGTTACTTAACTGTTTACAATAATTTTAGAATTACTTCTCAGAGGAACTTCCTTTTGACTTAATGCACTTCTCCCATCTATTGATGCAAGTCCTGAACACGTGCAGCAGCTCGTTACGTGACAGCATTTGTAGCGACCCGTGATTGCATCCCTTAGTTCTTCTCTGCTTTCCTAATGGTTTTCCCGTGACGAATCTTTCAATTTTGGGAAAAAGCCAGAAGTCGCAAGGAGCTACATCTGTCACCGCTCATATGGACCCTAGAGGAAGAAGCCAAGAACAATGCTCCTCTTACAGAAGGCCCCTGGGTAACATAACTATAACGTTTCGTGAATTTCCACCCAATAGTTTGGCAGATGTGGTAGCAGACAGACGGACGGATTGACAAACGGACGTACAGACGTAGGGTATCACAATATTCCCCGTGAGACAAAAAATAGGTTGATTTCGGCAATATATTTTCTTTAAGTTCTGCTGTCTGTCGTCATAAATAGGCAACCTTGTACCACGTGAAAACAGGCAACCTTGTACCACATGAAAACAGGCAACCTTGTACCACACGAAGACAGGCAACCTTGTACCACACGAAGACAGGCAACATTGTACTACATGAAAACAGGCAACATTGTACCACATGAAAACAGGCAACCTTGTACCACATGAAGACAGGCAACATTGTACTACATGAAAACAGGCAACATTGTACCACATGAAAACAGGCAACCTTGTACCACATGAAGACAGGCAACCTTGTACCACATGAAGACAGGCATTATTGTACCACATGAAAACAGGCAACCTTGTACCACATGAAGACAGGCAACCTTGTTCGACATGAAAACAGGCAACCTTGTACCACATGAAGACAGGAAGAGAAAAAGGACGACTGAAACCATATTACCTAAATTGCACTGCTCCTCTTCGCATCACCAAACATACGCTCAAACACACGGTATTATGTCGTGAAAATATTTTATACCAATTTCAAGTACAGTTTAGTAAATGGATGGAATGGCGATCTTTTGGATAAAACCATAACTCTCCTGATTTAGAAGTTTAAATATGTAACGTGAATGTGAAGCCATGTGGTAACAAGATTTTATCTCAGTTATTGCACTCAAGCTGAACCAGAGTTAAGTCATATACTACCTTCAAAGTCTTAGTGTTGTGTGCCTTAGACATCACCACTACCACCACCATCATTACCAGCAACAACATGAATTAAATCAAAAACGTACTGGACAAATCATATTCTATACTAAAACAATAAACCAAAAGTATTGAAAATACTATTTGCTTCAACATTTTCAACATCAAAAGACCCTTGTACACCAAGAGAGTTTCCCAAGCATAACCAATCAAACCCATTTAATTTGGGATACAGTCCCTTGATAACCATTCAAGTGAATCATAAAGAAACCCTTTGGTGAAAGCTTAACTGTGTAGTATTATTCATAGCTGATAATGTTTAAACTGTTCAATTTCATACACAATAAATAAATTGAAAGCTAACCTGAAGCTTTTGTCCTTGTACTAATGACTTCATCAGCAGAATGATTTATTCTCTACTGATTGTTAACATCACCCGAGGGAATAGTGAGCGATGTTAACAAATTGTGGGCTCTATTACCTACAATTGTGCACAATATTTGGCCAAAATTGTATCACCATTAGTTGGAAATACTGAACATCATATTATGAATTCGAAACACTTTGCTAGCCTGATTAAGGATAAGAATGTGGCGGAGGATGAAGTGTTGGTTTCATACGATGTGAGCGCCTTATTTACTAGTGTACCGGTGGATAAGGCTTTGTCAATTATTAATGACAGATTATCATCTGACATTACCCTTACAAAGAGAACACCACTTTCACCACAACAATTAACAAGACTGTTGGAGTTGTGCTTGAAGTGCACATACTTTGTGTATGATGGAACTTTTTACCGTCAAATACACGGTGCTGCGATGGGGTCGCCAGTGTCCCCTATAGTGTGTAATTTATATATGGAACATTTTGAGTTGTTAGCGCTCACCACTGCTCCACATCTCCCGGGTTGGTGGTATAGATATGTGGATGACACACACACTAAGCAGAAGGTAGAATATGTAACTGAGTTCACATATCACATTAATAACATTGATCCAGATATTACATTCACCATAGAACAGGGAAAAAAAATGGCGGATTAGCATTTTTGGACACGAACACGGTCAGAAACATAGACGGCACCTTGAAAATTACGGTTTATCGTACACCTACGCATACAGACCAGTACCTTGATTTTGACTCGCACCAACCATTAGATCAGAAACTTGGGGTTGTAAGAA
The DNA here is from genome assembly GCA_029931535.1 of Margaritifera margaritifera. NCBI lineage: Eukaryota > Metazoa > Mollusca > Bivalvia > Unionida > Margaritiferidae > Margaritifera > Margaritifera margaritifera. The sequence continues at coordinate 3,862,426 of JAQPZY010001544.1, forward strand.
CATTACATCATAGAGCCAAAGTCGTTACATCTGACCCCACAGATTTAAAACAAGAACTCGATCATGTCAATGCTGCCCTCATGAGGTGTCATTTTTCGGATTGGGCGATTAAGAAGATTACCAACAGGCTGAACGCTAGTCAAAGTGACAGTACCGGGAACAGTCGACCAATAACTAAAAAAAAGTAACTCGAAAGGAAGCATCATCCTACCTTATGTGAAAAGTACTTCCGAATGCCTGAAACGCGTTTTTCAGTGACAGATAATTAATGTGTATTTTAAACCATACCGGACCCTAAGAAAGATGCTTGTTCACCCAAAGGAACCCTATATCACTTTCCCAGGCAGTCAGCAATTCAGGTTGTCGTACAATGTAGTAATCTCATATCCTCTCATAATCCCGTGTGACCATATTTACATGCATTCATTCACACATGACTGACTAATTGATTGATAAACCGAATGTATGAATTATTGAATTTTCACCTGTATGTATTTATGTATGTATGCATGTATATAGCATTTTAGTATATATAGGCCTATTCGAAATATTAAAATAACAACAATCTTTAAAAACATAGGCTCAATAATAATAATAATAATAATAATAATAATAATAATAATAATAATAATAATAATAATAATAAAAGTTGCATCCTGGACATTCAGCTAAGACTTAAAAATAGTGTTATGTATACAAATAAGTGTAAATGTTATAAGTAATTAACTACAACTTTTTGTGGATGGAGATAACCACACAACTAAGAATATACATCATCTAGATCTGACTCTAATACCTAGTAATCTGAAAATTAGACTAAAATACTCGACATATAATTAGAAGTTTGCATATGTAATAAAACAAAAAATTAATTTCTCAATTACTGTGTCCATCAATCTAACTATCTACCCACCCATTGATAAAAACGTGTCCCAACAGTAATATCAGAGAACTAAGAGTAACGTCTTTTGACTAAGGATGCAGCACGGCAACAGAGCCGGCCTAGTCCGGGAATCAAACGCGGTACTACTGCGTTGGAGTCCAGCACGCTAACCACTAAGCTACAATGCCTTTAGCGAAGAAAATTGTATTGTGTGCTTTGAATTCTATTAAAGAGATGACAAAAAGTGTACCTATTTAATAAATGTGCTTTTATATATCTACAGCAACATTGAGGAATAACTGTGAATTTGTTTGCATTTGTTCCAATATGGCTTGCTCCAGTGTACAATTTATTATACAAGGCATAAGTTTAAATGGAGAGTCTTATGATATGATAGGTGAAAAATGTAAAGTCTAAACACAAGGACTCACTTGTCATAGTCATAAAAAAAATTCAGTTTCCTTTATATTGTGTAGCAGATTAGAATGCATCTCTACATAGAAATCATTATTTCATTGGTAAAGACGAATGTTATTAAATATTTGTATATTTTTTTATATTTTACATATACAAAAAGACAATATACTACAATATTCGGCAAATTATCCACATGTGATGTTCCTTTTGGAGTAAGATGCTCCTAAACTGTTCAAAATAGTACTTGGATCTGGAGAAATTATATCACTTCTGTCAAGTCGATAAAGAAACATCGGATGCAATTCGTCGCCATTGAGAACTAAATTGGAACTACTTTTGTTAACATGACACACTATGGCGACGGAAGGAGTCAAAGTCACAATCGGAACATCGTCTGCCTTTTCTATCGCAGCCAGAGGCGAATCACTAAACCCATCTTAGATATTCCCTTTCTTTTTCTACATTTTTGATGAAATTCAGTGCATTAGTTATCAGTTCAGATGCAGCAAGACTATCATACTTATATTAGACATGAACTTGGACACAACATATAAATAAATCAGAATAGGTTATGTTGCATTTGCTGGAAATGTGTGTATTGGAATGTAATGACTATCATTTTTAGTGCAAGTGACCTGTCTTTTATTTTCTGTTTAGACTTGAATGTTGCTCTCCATTGAATACAAGTAACAATGTTTACTGGTCTTAAATTCTCCAGGAGAAAGTAGGAAAAAACATATGAATGATTTTCTAAGGAAATATAATAAGATGCAATAACAGCTGATCGGTTCAATTACTGTTGCAATACTTTGAACTGCATTTTTTTTTTTTTTTTTTTTTTTTAAACAAGGGTACATGCAATAAATGAAAATAAAAACCAGAAGGCTTTGATGTTCTTCTTCGGAAATAGTGAAGCAATTAAAAGCGTAATCTAATCACGGGATAATATGTTGCTATCATGGAATCAGTTTTGACTGCATAACAAAATTAATTCAACACAGTGCACACATTAGAGAATTTGGTAAGAGTTATTTCCCTTTAAATCCCTTCATCATATTTGCAGGCCAAACCTAATTTTCTTTTTCTTTTTCTTTCTGAAATGCAGTAGTTTCATGTATAATATCTTGTAGTTGACGAAACATTTACATATTATTTCCATGTATTACATATCTTCAGACCTGATAGTTGAAATGGACAAAAATAATTATACCAATGGCTACGGAAGAGTTCTTGTTTCAATCCTTGGAGTTACATTGAATTTATGTTGATTATTCTGCAGATGCCCCCAACATGACGGACAAAGGGAAATAATACCCTCCATGTGAAACGAATTAAACCCTAAATATACCATCTGATATGGTGATAATGCACCCTTTGACCCTTTAGTGGATATCACCAAAAGTAGATATCAGTCCGGTCAAACTCCATGTGTACATGCATGTCGACAGCTCTTTATGTATACACGTCCTTATCCCTCTGACCTGTCGGCTGGTAATACAGAGAAGAGAAAGGGTGAAGAGGAGTTGTTGTGTACTGAAGTACTCACTTTTTCATCGTATGCCCGTAAGTTATACACCTAAACTTTCATAAGCTTTGACGTATTTGTACTAAAGCAGATAGTATTATCTCCCCCACACATGAATCCTGTACGTGATAAACTACTATGAACACAAGCCGATAGACATTATACATGTACGTTGCTTATCTTTACTTTCTCTCTCTTCAAGGCGCTACAATACAGGACGGGTTTTGTAGAGGGCGGAGATAATCTAGGGATTACATTTAAATCTGTCCGTAAAGGAAGAGACAGGCATTAGTTGGTTGTCGGGGACCTGGGCCTGCGTGAATAGTAGTAGGTGAAGTTGCAAGGGGTGGGGTGGGCTATGAGGAGAAAACGTCCGTCTTGGGACGTCCCGCCCTATTAGGTAAATTTTTTTGGGGGGTGGGGGTGTTTTTAAGCCTAGTATACAATATTAGGTGTCATTTTAATAAATTGCAAATAAATCTGTTGGTCCTTATCTTCAATTCTTAGTATATACTGTACAGCAATCTCTTTTTTTAAAAAATTATTTTTGCTTTTAAGTGAGTATCTTTCTATATCATCTGTTCATTACGGGAAATATATAACAAAAGGACGGTACGCGGAGAAGGCGATGGGAAAGGGGACGGAGGGAAATGATGGAGGGAGTGAATAGGCATCGAGACAGCGTACTATTTTTTTCATTGTTTACTTTCATTTTAATTTCGTTTAACTTCTATTGAAAGGGTTTGCAAGAGGCGACGGGTTTATCCAGACCTTCCAATATTCACAATTCTAATGTCTATGCCAAGGATTTCATACTCTACACCCACTGAATTTTGTCATAGACACTTAAGAAAGACTCTATTTTAAACAAACATTAAAAAAATTGTGTCGTTTTCGACAAAGTCGATTTCCTTTTTTCAACAACAAGAAAGAAAAAAAAAGCAAAAAAAAAGCGAAGTTTTAAGAATTAAATAAGTTTTGTTTCAAAATCACCATATATATTGTCTTATGAAAATAAAAGAATAAAAAGATTTATTAAAATAGAGCCATTAATCTGTGCTCAAATATTAGTAGAAAGCTCAGCACACGAATGTTTCCAGAAGAAAACTACCATACTCTACCAAATCGGGGGATGGGGTGGAATTTTTTTTTTTTTTTTTTTTTTTGCTGTAGCGGTAGATAATTTTGCGCGTGGGATGTGAAATAAGTGGGTTTTTTTAGGACTATAATAATAATACGAGGTCTTGCTTCGCGTTGAAATACTGTATACAGGTTATTTATTTATCTATCTAATCTATCTATCTATCTATCTATCTATCTATCTATCTATGTATCTATCTATCTATCTATCTATCTATCTATCTATCTATCTATCTATCTATCTATCTATCTATCTATCTATCTATCTATCTATCTATCTGTCTGTCTGTTTGTCTATCTATCTATATATATATCTGTCTATCTATCGAGAGGTTTAATGTTCTTTTGTATCTTTCTATTTGCGTAATTTTCATTTTTTAGGCAGATCCAAACTACCGGATATCAACAAACCTAGTTGTTTTAACGGTGAAGTTAATGGTTATAAGCTGTGTGAGTTTTTTTTTTTTTTTAAAAACTAAATTCAGATATTGTAAAAATGTTGAAAACAGGTAGAAATTTTAAAATTAAATAACATATTTCATGTGATACGCAAAATATGATATATAGGGTGCATTCTTTAAACTGTAAAAAGCCATAAGTAGGGGAAACCAAAAGAAATTTATGCGTTAGGATGGAGAGGCATTTTTCGGACATACGCCTGCAAAGACAAATAAAACATGTATCGAAATATTTGAGTACAAACTGTAGTAAAGATCATTTGAAAGTGATTGGCATTGAGAACAACATTTGCTGATCAATTGTGGATAGAAGAAATAGAGAAGAATTATGGAGTAATCATTTAGGAGCTTAAATTAATTTTGAAATTCCACCGACGGCGTAACCTAGATAGCTGTCTTGTGCATTTTTAAAATATATTTTGTTTATATGTTTTAAATCTTTTCTCAAACTTTACTTTCAGTTTGTTTTGGTTTTTCTTGTTCTTGTTGCTTTGTTGTTGTTTTTTGTTAATAAACATTATCCAGGATCATTTAGATAGATAGATTCAGTCGCATCTATCAATCTATCTATCTATCTATCTATCTATCTATCTATCTATCTATCTATCTATCTATCTATCTATCTATCTATCTACCTATCTACCTATCTACCTATCTATCTATCTGTCTATCTATCTATCTATCTATCTATCTATCTATCTACCTATCTACCTATCTACCTGTCTACCTGTCTATCTGTCTATCTATCTATCTATCTATCTATCTATCTATCTATCTATCTATCTATCTACCTATCTATCTATCTATCTATCTATCTATCTATCTATCTATCTATCTATCTATCGTTAGAGAGATTTTTGTGGGGTTTTGGGGTGTTTTTTTGTATCTTTCTGTTTATGTAACTTTTCAATTAGAATTGTCACATTTATTTAGGTTGGCCCCTGATGTTTCTTGCAACAGCATTATCATCCTGGAACCATGCTCGAGTTTATTGAGCACTTCCTGTTAACGCTGGTGGTGGCCATATTGGCCAGCGTTTACTTCCGCAAGGGTCGAGATGAGTTGATCCGGGTACTTTTAATAGGGCTAAAAGCGCTACCTGGTGTTCAGGAACTGATAGATGTCGTACTGCACAAAGAGGTCGCAAGCTTCGTCAAGATGACGAGTCTGGCAGATGACACACAGGTGGAGAAAACGCATCCAAGAGTGGTTCTATCAAAAGACGGTACGTTAAATCAATATGTATGTATGTATGTATGTATGTATGTATGTATGTATGTATGTATGTATGTATGTATGTATGTATGTATGTATGTATGTATGTATGTATGTATGTATGTATGTATTTATCTATGTATGTATCTATGTATGTATGTATATATGTATGTATCTATGTATGTATGTATATATGTATGTATGCACGCACGTATGTATGTATTATGTAAGTATGTACTCACGCACGCACCCACGCACGTAAGTACGTACGTACGTATGTATGTATGTATGTATGTATGTATGTATGTATGTATGTATGTATGTATGTATGTATCTATGTATGTATGTATCTATGTATGTATGTATGTATAGTTTTAAGGGCACAGCAGCATAATCCTAAGTTTAGGTATCCCCGCAAAAAGGCATACAAAACGAACATAAAGGCAAAAAAGGTACATTCTTTAAAATACAAAGTCACACTTTTGATATAAAAATTGCACTTTTTTAAAAAGTACAAGACTTTATTCAGGTGAAACAGCATCACGGGACATGCAGAAAAGCAAGTCGGACATATTCTACATCTCACGAACCCGCTCGAGGAGGTGGTGGTGAAGAGAGGGGTGGGGTGGGTTAAGTCAATACAAAAAAGGAAACAATAATGTCGTCTATAAATTCATCCATTCAGCTACCAATCAATTAATTAATCAACCTATCTTCCATCTATCTATCTATCTATCTATCTATCTATCTATCTATCTATCTATCTATCTATATATCTATCTATCTATCTATCTATCTATCTATCTATCTATCTATCTATCTATCTATCTATCTATCTATCTATCTATCTATGTGCACGCACACACACACACACACACATATATATATATATATATAGTCATATAAAGATAATTCAGAATCAACGTGCAGTCGTACAGACAGATGTGCACTGACATGATGACATATGTAGTCATAAATACATGAAGTAAACTATCTTGAACACCTAGATCGTAGTAGCAACAAAGTGTGTGCTGGTTAGATAACTTATCTGGTTTATTCAGATATTTAAACACCGTTATTATTATTGAAGATGGAGGGTTGGTGGTGTTGACGTTGCCTTTTTGTTTGTAATAATTATTCCAATCTTTTTAAACTTTGGTTAGTATAAATAGCGCAATTATTTACATCTGATTTTTACCTGTTTCACGCTCACATTTATTTTATATCGAGAATTTTTCTGAACCATCTCTTGCTCTCAGCAATATTCTGTAGACTAAAACAAGTATTCCAGGGCAAATCATAACACCAAGGAACAGGCTTTGTATTTAGATTAGTTCCGTGATCTTTATTCCTCCCCTACCTCCTCAGAGCGGAGTCTTTCAAGTATTTAAACAGACAACCAGACTACGCTAATAATGGCATAATAGTACTAATAATAATTCCATCACGTGCTTTAAGATACGCCCCCTCTCAAATTTCTCTCTTATCAATTTAATAAGGTTGCACTTTTACAGTCTTATAATTTATAGAAAGCACACCATAATTACAGAAAAGACAGTTATAATTTGAAATATATCTGACAAATACCGTCATGATTACAAATATTCATAATTACCACGTATTTTCTACACTTCAGCCTAACTCTGGGACCAGATCTCACAACATTACTAATTTAATGTAACGTTTTGTAATCACTCACACCAATAATCGCCTGTAAATCTACTATTGGTTATAGTTAATGAGATAAGAATATGCGAAGTAAGGGTTCACTGACATAGTAAAACTATCAATTGGATTTCCTGGGCAGGGATCCCTCACGAGGAATTGCGGCGACAGATGATCTTGATGAAAAAAAAGGAGACCAATCACGAGGAGGGGAAAATTTTCGCCTATGTCTACACGCTGGAGGACGATCACTTCCAGCTTCAGAAAGACGCTTTCGATCTCTTCAGTGGTGAGTTTAACTATCACAAGATTTCAGCATATATGACATTTCGTCCCCATGCGTTTAAAGGTGTTGAGTAATACTGTTTGTCTGTACGTCCGTCTGTTGCATCTCTTCTCACGCAATTTTTAAGAGACTAGGGTATATATATATATATATATATATATATATATATATATATATATATATATATATATATATATATATATATATATATATATGGGTGAGGTTTGTTTTAATTAACCCAAATTTTATTTCTCTCTTTGTCTATCTTTTTAGCTCTGCTGGTCTTAAAAATCTTGTTATCTTTATTCTGCCTGAATGAATGGTTGTAGTGTCATGGTGTTTTGACTAAAACATTTATTATAGTATCTGACTATAAATGAAAATGATATTGATCTAACCGTTAAAATGGCCGACGTGGCGGCCACATTGAAACTTTTGTTATCACAACTTCTCCTGAGCAGATAGCCGTATTGACATGTGGTTGGCATTAAAAAAACGAGACCGTCTTGACCTCCTTCATGGCTGTTACAGCAGCCATCTGGAAAACAATCTTGTCATGGCTAATCGCCATTCATCCTGAGCATACCTGTTACAATGGTCAGTTACTAGTATGTCAAGGACATGTTCTTAACCTTCCTTAGATTACTATAATGAGAGAAAACACCACAGGCCAATTCCATGCAGCGGTTTGTTTGAATGCTTACCAGTTCTGCACTTGGAACAACGCGTGATGTAAAACATTTTAACTCAAACATATAATAAAATATTTGAACATATGGTATGTTGGAGTTTTATTTTTAATTTATTTTCCGGTATGATGAACTTATTTTTATATTGCTTCAGTACTGGGCAGTTAGAAAGAAAAGATGTAGGGAAGAAATGCACTCTTCGTGGGTTCCTAAGAAATCTTTTCAGCTGAAATAGCATCATTCCTTTCTAAGGACACTTTCCTTACATTTATATTCCTTTCCCTAAACCGTTTTAATTGTCACTGTCACTGGGTAGACTACAATTGCGACCCACTTAGAATCTGGCGAGTTCATTTCAAATGAGCTGTGGAAAGTGAGATGCTTGAAGTAAATACACAAAATCTTAACTGTATCAAATGTCACTTAAACATAACGTGTATGTTTTTTTGCACGTTATTCTCTTTCCATATAGGAAAAGGACGTATTAAAGAAATATAGTATATAAATCCTGATTCCCCCAATTTCAAATGGATTCATCCATCATCAGTCCCCAGATCTGCCAACATTGTGACTCTTTTTTTTCCTAGTGTTGCGACTTTTTGCAAAGTGGATTGTGATAGTAATTAAATAAACAAATACAGCGCCTAAATGTGTAGCTATCTTTAAATTTAAAGTGGACAGTCGTAACTACTTCAATCAAGAGAATAAACTGACACGCGGTAGAATGAACTTTTCGTGTACAAATCATGTAATATATTTTACACCCTTACATTTGCATGAACCAGTTTTCAAAATGTCGTACCATTAAACTGAGAAATTACTTCAAGTCAAGATAAAGTCTTAATCAGACACACATTAAATTTGATGACTTGTCCTTAAATGTGTAGTTTATAACAGCCCAAAAATTGACACATTTTTATTCCTCACCCCCTCCCCCGCCAAAAAAAAAAAAAAAAATAACAAACAAAACAAACGAATAGAGTGAATCATATACAATCTGTTTAGAAGTGTTAGGCTTTAATTTCATTTGATGGAATCAAATGAAGTGAAATTACGTAGAAAATTAAGTTTTAATTTAGTGTAATTTAATATATTATAATATAATTCACTAGTTTTCCAATCAAATTATTTTAGAAAAGATTGGATATTCCGTGGAGCATGATGCACTGGTGAGAGAATTTCATCACGCCTTTCTACATGAGAATGCTTTGAATCCCATGATTTACCCGAGTCTAAGGTGAGTTTCATATGACCTTGAAAGAAAGGAAGAAAGAAAGATTGAAGTAATGAACATTTAATACGAAATTTTATGTGAAGGAAAATGAAAATATACATATCTAAAACCTGCATGCCACGGATCTTAATTTTTAATTCCCATTTGTGCACGAATTTCAGAAAACCTAGAGATATAATGGTAACCTCTGATCAGGGGCTTAATATGTAATGTTGTGACCTAAATTTATTCATCAGTTTTAATTTTCTGTATAAGATATGTGGTAAAGTTATGATTAAAGAAATTGTGGTTGTGATAACATGATTTGGAACTGAAAAATTACATTCCAGACTAGTTTGTCTATAAGTACTTTTAAGATCATGTCCTAATATACAAAGCTTCGACACTATATATTGCAAAAAAACATGAAATTATACCAATATCTCACCTAAAAATGAATAGTCTCACAATTTTTTATAAATCGGTTTAATTACCATGAGACATTTTATTTTTGTTACCTTTTCACAAACAAGTTTTATTGCTGTTGTTGCTATCATTGTTCGTTTTATTATTATTGCCATCATCATCATCATCATCATCATCTGCAAATGAAACTATATCACTCTATATAGAAAAATGGAGACAGAGATCGTCAGCATGACGGCCGCCATGTTGAACGGAAGTAGAGACGCCGTCGGTTTTTTGACTTCCGGTGGAACGGAGAGCAACATGATGGCTGTTAAAACGTACAGAGACAGAGCCAGGAAACTGTGGCCCAATATCAAGAAGCCAAATATTGTATGCTTGGAAAAATAACGTTGTTAGTTATATAGAATGAACTACAGCAAGTAAAACATGTTATATTTCCTCTTAGTAGAAATGCCAATTAATATGGACAGTTTTCTTGTACCCTCAGTATTGGTTTGTGTTTTTTTAAATCGACATTGTAAAAACAATGTAAACTCATGGTTTTAAGTCAGAGATTTAGAAAAAGTAAGAAAAGTTATGAACTACATAACTGTACGGACCATCAGAGGGTAATACAGTTTTCCCCGTCCTCAGCGAAACACAAATTATCAAACATTGCAAACGAAGTTATAAACAACCTGACATATTCCAAAGTTCCACTTGCTACCACTGCGTAGATTGATTAAATTAGATTAAGAAAGTCCAGAAGAATTATATAAGTGTAATGACATTGAATAACTAAGAATAACGAATAATGTTATCCAAATATTTGGTCATGCCATATAGTACTAGATGAATCCATAATAATTCGATGTATTTTAGAATACAAAAGAGCAGCCGCTGTGGTTCACTGGTTAGCATTTCGGATTCTCGACCAACTGGATGCTGATTTCGAATCCTGCCCAGACCCGGCCTGCCGCCTTGGTGTGTCTCTTGGCAATGCACTTTACCCCAACTGCATCAGCACGGTATATACTTTCATGTGTTGATGTGCTATTAAACACTGGTCAATCAATCAAGAGAACTCAAAAGACTTTAGCTCTGTCTTGCTTTAAGGAATTTACGTCTGTTTATTAACAAATATAACACGTTGATGTCAGTAATGCAAACATTCGGAAGAGCTCGGTTCAGTTTTTCTATTACTTTGTTTCTTCTGTAGGACCTGAAAATAACATACGGTGTCTTTGGCCGAGACAGTTTTTGACCCGCGAACAATGTTCTCGTTGTTCTCGCCCTAAAGAGAAGAACTTTGTTCACGAACATCCTGATCGCGCTGATCACATACATAAGCGGGAGAGAAAAGAACAAAGATCGGGAACATGCCAAATGTGATGCGCCATGTTTGTTCCGTGATTAGATCTGGGCCTTCGGACATTTTCTACCGCTAACATCCATGAACATCCGAGTGTGTGTTTTTGTCGTTTAGCGAAAATCCCAAAACAGGTCGCCTCAAAACAGTCATACCGGTTATATACTGCCCTTATATGGAGTTTCTGCTTAGATTAAAAGCATAACATGGAAATTTATTTTACAAAATGACTTTACTTGAGAAAACCTTTGAAAGATGCATCTAAAATTAAATAGTCGGTATGATAGCAACATAATAATGTAGAATTTACTAAAATATGAAACGCGCGGGAAGCAAAACGTTAAAGATAGCTCCTCTGTGGAATGAGAAAACAAAAACAAAAAGCCATGCATGGAAAAATAGTCTACTACAATTTTCAATTGTTATTTGGAACTGAATAGAGAAGTGGTAACGCGACTACATTACACCTCTGCAGTCTTCGTTTCGATCATGCACTCCGGTACGAGCATAGATGAGTGGTCGTACTTTTAAGTTCGGTGTTTTTTTCTGGACTCTCCTGTTTAGTGCATCTTGACAACCGTATGCCAGCAACTGAGCCCTTGAGAGTATTTGCTGGAAATTGTAACAACATTTTACAATCGATATTAAATGGCTTTAGTTTAAAGTTTAAAATCAGCTCCTTCGACAGTTAAAATATAAGATAGCATCAAACGAATAACATATAATCCATTTGATTCATAAGAAAACTAAGTTTTTTTTCCTTTAAGTTTTATGATAATCCACTTGTTTCAATAAACTATGAAAAATCTGAGTCATTGCAATTGACATACGTAACTAGCCCAGAAATTTTGGATTTGTTTCATATATTTATTTACAAGTTGTCTTCTTTTTATCTATATTTATATAAGCAAAGTTTTTTATCTATATTTATACGAACAAAGTGTACCCTCGATCTACATAGGTTAAGTCTACTTCTTTCAAGCCAATTCTGACCTGTATTAACAGTCACACGGTTTAATGCCATGGTCATTAGGGTAGATGAAGTACATGCTGCATGTGCATGTGCAGTGCTGTATTATAGTAGTGATCAAATCGAAAGTAGATTTTCTTTTTTTTTTTTAAACATACAGTTATGAAAACATGTTTGTATGATAATCTCGAGTATTCCAATATACTAATTGTATGTGCAGGTTTCAATTAATGTATGGGAATGCAAAAAGGATGCAAAAAAATTGATTATAAAAAAGAAAGAAAGAAAACAAAAACAAGAAAGATATAAGAAGAAAAAAATTCCTAAATTAAAATTTCCTGCCCAGAGTATAAATACCTTTGACACAACCCATGTACTGTCTGTGCTGCGTGACCAGTTCATAAGTTGGGGAAGGGGAGGGGGCATGTCCTTAGAACAGGTCAGTTCCAGGTGCAGAACAGTAAACAATGTTATGTGTATACATTTTCAACGGGTCAAACTCTGCCTAGTTTCCAAATACCTGAACTACACTCAAAAAAGTGCTCTTGGAGAGAAGTGGTAGCACCATCTGGGGAGAAGTTTGCCACGTGTTTGTATGAAAACGAAAGTTGATCGAAATTCGCTTGTCATGTCCGTCAGTGGCAGGCATTGTATTGTTGTTGTCGTCGTCTTTGTAAATTCCTCCACCGTTTTGAGGACCACTAGATCTGGAACTCTACACGGTTGCATAAGCATGACGTACCCTAAAGAGTAATGTCCACTTCTGGGCCTGTAGAGATAAAGGAGAGAAATATATTTTTCGTATTACAGACAACTGTGATAAAACATGTTGATATTAATTACGAACTAAAGTTCTGTAGGAAAGGAACGACTCGAAGTTATGTGTCTGAAATTAACTGTTTGCCAATAATTAACAGGGAATCCGTTGTAGGCACTAATTATAGTAACATTAATGGCCACTTGTTTCCGACTTTCTCTTTTTTTATATAACTGAGCAGGAGACACGAACATTTTAGTCTTACTCTTCAACGACTGATTCAAAGTATTTAATACTGGAAAAGCTAATATTTATTAGATAAATTAATAAATCCACTAACCGAGCGCATGTTGTCAAACTTGGCTGTGTTGGGTAATGAAATCGTTCCACGTTTAAGCGGAGCACTTTTCTTTCACAGTTTAGATATAATACAAAATAGTCTGTTATTTAATGTATGAAAAACAAATACATTTCTTGTGTAGTTAAGTACACCTATTAGAACATCCACTGTGGTATTAAAACTTTATTACACTTTGTGTAGTTAAGTACACCTATTAGAACACCCACTGTGGTATTAAAACTTTATTACACTTTGTGGATTTCAAGAAGAGGTGGAAAAACTGCATTACAGTAGGTATAAAACAAACTAGATCTGATTCTTGTTCTGTGTCAGGTAACGCCCACAACCATCCACCCAACAATTGACAAGGCGGCACACTACTTTGGGTTGGAGATTATCCACACCCCGATAGGACCGGACTTCAGAGCTGATGTCAAGGCGCTGGAGAAGGTTAGTGAGTGATTATTTATTTATTTGCTTGTTTTTGCATTTTTCTTCTTTTTTTAACTCACCTAGCGGTAAGGCCAAGTAAGCTTACGGTATGCAGAAACTAGAATTAAACAGGGATTAGTATCTAAGCTCTTTCAAAACCAATGTCAGAATACCTATTGATATACAATGAGACCTCCCAGTCACTGCTTTAGTATTTGATATCAAAGAAACAGCAACGTACATATCCCCTGGGGATGTTTACCTGACTTTGTATTACTCATTGAAGAGGTTTCCAAAGATGAAATTTGGTGTTGTAAAAAAATAGAGGTGTGTGTGTTTGTTTGTGTGTGTGTGTGTGTTTGTGTGTGTGTTTCTCATTTTCATTAAGATTTTTTTAGAGTTGGGTGGGGTATAAAGTAAAAAAGTTTTCAAATAAAAGTACCATAATTACAGTTTTTAATGCATGTATGGTATTCGCCTAGACTCCTGACAGTTTGTCCCCCCCCCCAGTAATTTTAAAAAGAAAAACAAAGAGGATATAAAAAGTGTACAAAACTTAGTCATTTCATTCATCAATTTATAATTTCTAACCTGATTGTCGACAGGGGGCCCCTAACATTGTCATCTTGTTCGCGTTTCAAACCAAACGGAAGCTGTAAACAACCAGACTGCTCACTGTCCTTTTCCGATTCCTAGAACAGCTCATTTTCAGTCAAAACTGTGTCGTCTGCATCCAATATTTGCAATGTCACGTTTTAATATTTAAAAAAAAAAATGAACAAAATAAAAAGGTGTAACTCTTATATATAAGTGTTCAAAAGGATGTCAGTTACGGAAATTTACAGAATTATTCGGAGCTTATCGAAGACGGCGAATTACATCACATCTGTTGTCTGAAAAATAGACTCGCCCCTCAAATACGGCTACCGTGTTAGTAAAGAAACTCCCGTTTGGTTGGAACGCGAACAAGATGACAGTGTTAGAGACCCCCTGGCAACGATCAGGTTAGAAATTATAAATTGATGAATGAAATGACTAAGTTTTGTGTTTTTATACCCTTAATGCTTCTAGTTTTTTTAATTCGGTAGGGGGGGGGGGAGCCTAGGTGAATACTATGGAATATATCAGTATAGGTTTCATTCCTCTGTTGAAGATACAGAAGGAGCAAAATATTTTCAAAATGGGTTTATAATATTGGTTGATAAGTAAAATTGTCCATCATCTCAAGCGTTGCACTTTCGTCGCAATTGTTTTTATTATAACTAGCAAAGTGAAAATTAATTACATCAATATATTTACATATTCTTTTACAGATGCAAACATACTTATATATATGTGTATGTGCATGCGTGCGTGTGTGTGTGTGTGTGTGTGTGTGTGTGTGTGTGTGTGTGTGTGTGTGTGTGTGTGAAAAGACGCAGTGTGGTGTACAAATCACGTACTCTAAGATAATGAATCAAGTGGCCGGAAGCCTTGGTGGCACGGCGGAGATATTTGTTGAAGAAGAGGAGTTATATATCCCTATGAAATTATATTCCCGTGGCATGGTCCTTCGTGTTTCGTCCGTTCACGGTCTCGTGTAAGAGTTGACCCCTTTGGTGGAAGCGTATCGAGAACGAGGCTAAAGATGTAAATTAGCAATACTAATTACAGCTGTGACACGTAAAGTACACGGTTGTACATTATAGGTTGCTGTCATATATTGTAATGCATTAAACTTGAAATGATCACCTATTTAGTTCAATATGTGAAATCTATATTTTTCTTTTTTTATAATCGTGTCTGTCGATAAATAAGTTCTATAAAAAAATCGATTGTGAAAATCGTCTATTGTTATTTCCAGCTTCTTCTCAAAAGCCGCTTGACCAATCTGGACATTATTTTTCTGACAACATTCTGGCATCAGGTCCCATCAAATTTGTTTAATGAGGTCGTAGGAACACTAAAAGTATACCGCGTTAAATACGAGAACACCTTATTCCGAAGTATGTTTCAAGCAACACCGTGTTATAATGGGTATGCTGCATACAAGACCAAGATATTTAGTATTTAATTATATGAAACCACATTATTATTGCTTCTCGGTCAAGAACTACAAGTATAGTCGAGTGAATTAAATTACCCACAAATTATTTAAGCAATTTCATATGATTCGGGATCATACCCGCGTTGTATGAGAGGCCGCTGTATACTAACATGTGGAGTTCAAGTCTACGTAAACAAACATTTAAGTTTCCTGGTTTGCTAGCTAATTCATTAGTTGATATTTTAGCTGCATACTGTCGTATAATCAGTATATTAGTAAGCCAGTTAGTGGGGCAAATACTAAATGTTTATTAAGTAAGCTGGTTGGTTAATTAGTCAGTCAGACAAAGAAGTAGGTTGGAGAATGAATTAGTTAAATAATACATCAATAAATCAGTCAGTAGGTCAGTCAATTAGTCACCCAGTCATACAAGTTGGCAAGTTCTTTTGTTTGTCAATTATTCAGTCAGTCGGTTTATCAGTCAGTCAATTATAGTTGTTTTCAAATAGCATCGCGAATGGCAATGTTGTTGCATCTAAAAACGTATTTCTTGCAACGTCAAGATAATTCTTTTTACACCGGCTTCAATAAAATTTTATACCGTTTTTTACCACGTGAACGCAGACACTATGCATTCCATTCACACTCGAAAGTTCATGGTTTTCGTAATGTAAATGTTTGATACCCAAGAAGAGTGGTCAGAGGATGGTTTATCCCTGGAGGGGTGACCTCCGTTAAAGAATCACGTGCTACTGTGGTCTGTGTCGTAATTTGCAATCATACGCTTTTCTATAATAGTAAATAAACAATTCTTCAAGAAAAAAGGAAACTTATTTAAGAAATAAAACTAAAGAAATGGTTAAAGACAAATTACTAAAATAGTTATTGACCGGAAAACAGCTGGGGTTGCAGCCTAAGCCCGTCGCGGCAGTTTTACCATTACGAGAACCCTGACCCTTTTATGTGATTGAATGCATACTGTCCATGATAACGAGCTAAAGAACGGTATAAAGACGAACCCTCTTTGTCCATTAGTAAAGCCATTTCCATTAATAAATTCTAGATGCAGCACCAGGTGTTGTTCGCCATGCCGTATGAAACCAACTGTTTAACTAAGTGTCAAAGTACTTATCCTAACGCTAATTTAACATGTTTTATTACTAATTTAACATGTTTTATTACTAATTTAACATGTTTTATTACTAATTTGACATGTTTTATTACTAATTTAACATGTTTTATTACTAATTTGACATGTTTTATTACTAATTTAACATGTTTTATTACTAATTTGACATGTTTTATTACTAATTTGACATGTTTTATTACTAATTTAACATGTTTTATAACTATTTTAACATGTTTTATTACTAATTTAACATGTTTTATTACTAATTTAACATGTTTTATTACAATCCAGGCCATAAATTCCAACACCATTATGATCGCCGCCTCGGCACCGCAATTCTGTCACGGTGTTGTTGATCCGATTGGGGAAATTTCCGACATCGCACTCAAGAGAGGTCTTCCATTTCACGTAGACTCTTGCTTCGGTGGATTCATGCTGCCATGGTATATGGATTGTGATACGTTCTTTATAGTTATTTTGGAATGTAATACTTGTGGGAAGCAACTTTCTGTCTTCTGTCCCAGAGTTAATTTTGCTCCGCTCCATTTGGGTAAATCGAGCAGAGCAAATAAGCTCTGGGAGAGTAGCTATCTTAACAAAGCATTAAAGCTAAATCGTTGAAGGAATATTACCGAAAGACTGAACAAATATTTCCGAATTTAAAAATTGTGCATTTACAGCATCATATAAAAAGCATGGTGGAGTTTCTTTTATGAGCTATATTGCCATGACACATTTTGTATTTCACATTATTTTCCGTTTCATGAAAAAGTAACATCTGGGAGAACACTATTCTGGAATTCTTTTTCTTGTAAATTCGTTTCTACGCACCGAATATGCTTTTACAAATATTCCGAAGCAGAATAAATATACAGAGTATTGACAGAAATATTGGACTTTAAAATTACTACTTTAACAAATAGGTGGTAGAAATTGTTTCACAATTCTTTCTTATTTCCTCTGTTGGAAATGTTTTGTTGGTCGAATTTTGCAGAAGCCTTCTAGAATCCATTGTATACTTAATTGTGATTTATAGTTGAAACACTACAGATTTTACCATCAGCCTTTTACTAAACCTCTTCTTCACATAAAGGCAGACAGACAGACAAACTTTAAATGATTCATTTCTACAGTGAGGCAGCAAATGGGTGCTAATGTGGTAACTCTTTGCAGGGTGGAAAAGCTAGGATACCCGGTTCCTCCATTCGACTTCAGATGTCCGGGCGTGACGTCAGTTTCGGCTGATATCCACAAGTACGGATACGGCGCCAAGGTGAGTGATATATTATGGGAACATCGCGTTCACTTCGCCGACTTCAGATTTCATCCCTCTGCAAGATAAACCAACCTTTTTGGGATATATGGAAAAACGAGAAGTAACAAGAAGATGCTAACAATCTTAGACTTTATAATGCATGTACTTTAGATATATACGGATACTGCAAAATACACTATTTGAGAGTATATGAGTAAAGTCGAATGTATCTGATTTTTTTAAAGTGACCAAACTCGTCTGCCGGCGACCATTTTGGTTCAATCCAAGGCTTCCGCTGGAAACAAGAGTTCAAGGATGCAGTCATATTTCATTGTCATGCGGTCAGAATCCTTGTACCGGAGAAATATTCATGTAGATTTCAATGCATAACCAGTTTAAAACGTATTGGTTTTTAGCCTCATAACCCCTAGAATACGTAGCGCAAGCCTCATGAGCCCTAGAACACGCATCGCAAGCCTCGTGACCCTTGAATACGCAACGCAAGCCTCATGACCCCTAGAATACGCAACGCAAGCCTCATGACCCCTTGAATACGCAACGCAAGCCTCGTGACCCCTAGAATACGCAACGCAAACCTCATGACCCCTAGAATACGCAACGCAAGCCTCATGACCCCTAGAATACGCAGCGTAAGCCAAATTCTTTTGTAGATACGCGAGTTAACCTTCAAAACAGAGCAATGCAATCGAGTCGCCGTCGATTGATTGACCATTCATTGGTCTCCTTTACTGGTATACCATCAATGTTAATTTTGTGACGGTATTACTGGTAAAACAATATTAATAACATTGTACATATTCATTGATCGTGTGTATTACAAAGACCATCATCTTTTAAACATTATGTATATGTACTTTATTTAAAGGGCTCTAGTGTGATTGTGTACCGGAACTCCGATATCCGGAAGTTTCAAATTTACACATATGCGCAATGGCCTGGAGGCTTGTACGGATCTCCAAGCATGGCGGGCACCAGACCTGGTAAAAAAAAAAAAAAAAGCATACAATTCCTTAACATAAAATGCATACAAATATAACAACGAATTAGCGATTAATAGTTATAACTCTCATTTTGCGCGGAATTATTCTAAAAACTTCAGATGAAACTCTTAATTCTCTTTCCGCCATCATTCAAGAAAATGTCCATTTAGTAGAATTCAGTGTGTGTGTGTGTGTGTGTTACCAAAGTCTTTCTAAGTTCCAAACTTTTTTGGATAATTCGCCTTCATCAGAGGATTATGAATCAATGCTTATATAATGTAGAGTGAACTCGTTCAAGTTGCTTTAAATGTAATGAGAATCTTATTATACAGAGTGATTTCATTTAGGGTTTTCTTTACTGTGTTTTTTTTTTTGTTACACCTTCACTTAATACTGTATATGATGCAAACGGATTTTATTCTTTAGGTGGTAACATAGCCGCGTCCTGGGCGTCTATGAAGGCTTTGGGAGAGGACGGATACATGAGAAAAGCCAAAGAATTGATGGAGGCGACGATCAAACTTAAAGCAGGCATAAAAGAGATTCAGGTCTGGATGTCCCCCCCCCCCCCCACTCTCTCTCTCTCTCTCTCTCTCTCTCTCAAAATTCCACGTAAACCTGATCAAATGTATGTCATTTAAAATTCCATCAGCTTGTCATATAAAATTATATTCAAAATATCACCATTTCTTCGGGGTGGGTGGGGGAGCACAACAACAACAACGACAACAAAACGAAGAAACAAGCAAACAAAAACAGGTAGTATGTGTTGATATGTCATTCTGTGCGAATGTTTTAACATACAGAAAGATAAGTCGACATGCATTTGCGAACTTGTATCTATAGTATCGCTTCCATCACCAAATCATGTCATCAAAAGAATAAGAAAAGTGGATTATTTGAATTTATTTTAAAATTTAGAGTTTGCATATCTTTTATCACAGGAAAATCTTTCGTATCGTTATTCCTTATTTTTATTGTCACACCTTCCATATCTTTATTGTCAAACCTTCCATGTCTTTATTGTCAAACCTACCATGTCTTTATTGTCAAACCTTCCATGTCTTTATTGTCAAACCTTCCATGCCTTTATTGTTAAACCTTCCATGTCTTTATTGTCAAACTTCCATGTCTTTATTGTCAAACCTTCCATACCTTTATTGTCAAACCTGTGGACAGGATGTACATCTTTATGTCATGTTCGAGTCATGCGCTTCAGATTCTTTTTGGTATACTTTATTCTACACACAGTGTGCATTACTATGTTAAAGCTGGACATTATAACGTCAGAGGTTTTATGTCGAGGGCATTTAGTTATTTTTCACAGTCGCTTTTGGTATAATCACATTTGAACAAAGAAACCAATTTAACATTGCAATTAATTGCGGTCTAAATTGTCCTAATCAGCCACTTCCGGGAAGTGAGAAAAGTGGCCTGAGAAGACAGGTGGCTGCTTTAAAAAAATAATTCTGCAATACTGTGGTTATGGATTCTTACTAAGAATGTTGTTTAAGACACGTGATTCATAGTTCAGTTTTGACGTTTTACAGAACACCGATGCATCTTTACCTTTAAATTTATGGAGAAAGAAATATAATTTGCCAGAATATGCATATATTAGGAAAATTATATCGACAAATATAACAATTAGAGAGATTTATCATTTGCCAACTTCAAAGCTAATATAGTTCCACGGAAATTAGTAAGGTCGGGCATTCTTATGCTAAATTAGTAAGGTCGGGCATTCTTATGCTAAATTAGTAAGGTCGGGCATTCTTATGCTAAATGTTGTAGGCATCGTAGGTTCAGATTCTGCAATTCCATAATTGTTTTAAAAGATTGTCTTTGAGTAAAACAGTTGGTATAAAAAGTCACCGTCTGCTTTTAAGAATTATCATCTATATCAAACATGCTAGTAAATTAATTGAAAATGTGACTGAGGTATAATGGAAACATAAATTCAAAACGAACGAGGTGCAGCTGTTGTAATTCGTACCTCGTTTCTGTGACATGAATGGTTTCTGTTTTCATTCGCCTGTTCCCAATACTTTCTGGGATATATGAGTAAATGAATAAAGTGAAGCAGTCAAAGCACAACTAAAAGGAAGAAAAAAAATACAAATGGCGCAATCTTCATCACATTACCATTCCAAAATTCTAGAAATTTTCTTCTGGGAATATAATCTACAAGACATTTCTTCTGGGAATATAATCTACAAGACATTTCGTATGGGAATATGATCTACAAGACTTTTCTTATGGGAATATAATCTACAAGACTTTTCGTAACGTTTAAATGTGACAATTTTTAAATTGGTACATTATTTTTTTCTGGAAAAATCTTAAAACTGAAAGGCAGAATATGGACCACTTAACGCTTACCTGCTTTCTTTGATCCTGTACAGGGACTATGCATTCTTGGTGAACCACACATGACCGCGTTTGCCATCGGTTCCTCTGACCCAGACATCAATATACAGGCTCTAGCGGATATCATGGAACAAAGAGGTTAGTAAAACTTCTGTTGTTTTCTTTGTCTCCCAGTAGGCCTGCTTGTCTATCCATGTACAGGTTTAAATGGATGGTTTAATAAATGAATCGATGGATGGATAGATTGATGGTAGGATAGCTAGTTTGACTGATAATTGTATCTATGTATGTATGTATGTATGTATGTATGTATGTATGTATGTATGTATGTATGTATGTATGTATGTATGTATGTATGTATGTATGTATGTATGCATGTATGTATGTATGTATGAATGTATCCATGCAAGTATATATGCATGATGACCACTACTACACTTTTTTGTTGTTTTTGTTGTTCCAAAGCGCCTAGATTAAAAATTGGATACATACATACTTACATACATATTGACTGAGAGCGTGTTGGATAACCTGAACAAAATGAGAATATATATATATATATATATATATATATATATATATATATATATATATATATATATATATATATCAGTGCTGCTCCATGATATTGTCGAAATTGTACACCGTTTCATGCTGTCAATAACGTCTCCAGATATATGTTTGTTAGACAAATTTTGCATTGCATTAAGTTTTCAATGAGACAACAAGGATAAATGTTATATCTGTTTATTATATTTAAAGAATTTTACTACTTAAAATTACAGGTATGGATCTAAAATCTAAGAGGTATACAATTAGATTTTTGCATATGCTTATTAGGAAATTTCATAAATGGAAAAAGTGACCTATCACCCTTGCTGTCTTAGATTGCACATGAAACTGTAGGACTTCTCTGTTCCAGAAGGGTTTTGTAATGTGCGAGACCTCTGAAACAGAGACAAAGAAGAGCGACAGGAAACACACACACACACACACACGCACCATCTGTACAAAGAATTAATGTGTAGGTGAATTCCATTTAATAATGAAGTCCAACTAAACTGACAGGCTGGAAGATGGAAAGAAACATGAACCCCGACTCAATCCACTGTTCCATTTTGCCGCATCACGTGGGGGTGGTGGATGAACTGTTGGAGGTGCTGAAGTCATCAGCAAAGGAAGTCAAGGTAGGACAAATAAAATACTACCACTGCCACTACTACTGCAATCCCGGCCTGACGTCACTCCGCCATCGGGTGACATCAGAGCCAATTGCCTATTGAAGAGTCCAATTTGTCCGCCTCAAACACGGGGCGGCATTTGCCGGCCCATATTTCATAACCAATGAGCTATGGACTTGTTTGACTTGCAGAGGTCGTTAGCGTAATTATTTAACTTGACGTCAGATAATTATTGCGAGTAACGTCACTCATAAAGTCTCTGTTTGACAACTTTTTCCCAAACCAAATTGCCTCCAACGTCATTGGAGGAAAATATATTGCCCAGCAGAGACTAAATTAGCTAGGTTACGCTGCGGAATGAGTTGTCATGAAGATAATAATCAAGCTATCGACTTCTGCAAATCACATATCTTCTTGGATCACTGGTTATGAAATATATACTCGCTATTGTCCTGCTCTTCTTTTCCTCCACTTCATATTTCTCTTTTTTGCCTATCTCCCTCTTTTTTTGTCTGTGTACCGGACATTACAACTTGACAGTTAACAGCTTTTTCCTCCTTTTACTTCTCTCCCCTCCGCGTCCATAATCTCATCATGTACTTCCATCCCCCCCCCCCATCTGTCGTTTGCTTTGTTTTCCTTGTTTCTACTTAATATCACAATCGATTGCTGGCAGCTCCTCTTTATCTTGTTATTCTTCTACCCTCTTTTTTGCTTGACATCAAACTGAGATAAACGCCACTATCTCCTCCTCCTTCACATCGCCTCCTTTTGATCTTCATTCCCCTTCACCTCTACCTGCTTTTGTTTCCTCTTTCTTCCTTCTCACCTGAACTTTTCTCTCTCCCCCTCCTTCTCCTACTCGTCCTCACCCCAGTTCCATTTTATCTGATTGATCCCTCCATCCCCTTGTCTCCTTTACTTTCTACCTTCCATTTCTCCTCTTGTTCGTTCCCCTCTGTTTCCAGATCATGTTTAGGTTGGAGGAAGTTATCGATCTCAAACCTGTATTTCTAATAATATGCACTGTTCTATATTTTGCTCCACTGGTCTTTTGGCTTTGAAAAGTGAGCCTAAGTTTAAGTTTGATCCTACGGGAAATGATTAGATTTAGAGTGATCAGTTCCCTTAATATAGTTTGACAGCTTCTGTGTAGTATTTCAATCATCATCACTTAAATAGATAATACTCACAAAAGGTAATTGCTTAAATATTGTCTATGTAAATATTTTATTAATTTTTAAATAAATTCTCTTTTAAGAGATAAAGCAACAAAAAAAAAAAAAAAGATTTAAAACATTTAAAATTCATGTTATAGTTTTTAGAGGGTTATTTATATTTGCTTTTTATTATAAAAAGTAACATGATTATCAATATCTCACAATGTATGTTCATTCCTTTGATCTTGTGTAATGTACTTTTTTCCATAACGCTTTGAATCATCAGTATTCTCGATACCTTGATTTCTACTGTCTTACGTCATGAAAAGCACTTCACACCTTTTCTCCTCTTTTTCTGCTCTCGTTTCCTCTGTCGCCTCCCGACTACCACCTTCCCAACTATTACTACAAACACCACACTGCAGCTACTACTAATACTACCATCACCACCATCACCACGACAACAACAGCAACAGGCATTCCATTTCATACTCATGTTTCCGTCTTCTTTCAACCATTCCTTGATATTCAACCATTAATTATTTTAGTCACAAGTTTTATCCAAGACATACTCTTAAGGTCTATACAAGATCATCAAGTAATAAATTTTGTTCTTGACGATATTCAATTCATAGACTCTCAAAATTCTATTTATTTGATAAAACTTTAAACTCGTTAAATAATATGATACTTGATTTTTGTTTTGTGTTTTTTTTTTTTTGTTTTTTTTTGTTAAATAGTTGCATACATATTTTATCCAATAAACACTTTCGTGTTATCTTTCGGTGACGTAAAGTGATGAGATTGTATAGACAAACACAATAATGTGTAACACTGGGGACAATTTATCTTAATTTTCGATTAATTATAGCTCGATACCAACAGATCTGGGTCTATGCAGTTTGTAAGGACTAATCAGTAGAACAAACAACATATACCCTGATCTGCCGGCGCATTATGCGACGGCAGATCAGGGTCTATGTTGTTTGCATTTGGACCCGGTTTTACGCGAGTATATACGGTATAAGATTCCTTTGTTCCAATTTTAGGAGAACAAGAGTTTGGCGAAGAAAGGCACGGCAGCCATGTACGGAATGATGGCCACAATACCTGACAAAGCCATTATCAATGAATTTATCACAGAATTCTTCAGCGAGATCTACAAGTGCAAATAAGTTACAAAATTTAATTTACGACCAAAATAAACTGAGATGTGCAATACAGATACTAACTTCCAAGATGGTACATATCCACACGAGCGCTAGAATTATTGCCAATAAATCTGGATCGACGAGTGAAACTAATTCAGCTAAATATGTTGGACGCAAACAAACGGGAATGTGTATCATAAACTGTACAGAGAGAGAGAGAGAGAGAGAGAGAGAGAGAGAGAGAGAGAGAGAGAGAGAGAGAGAGAGAGAGAGAGAGAGAGAGACTGTACTCAAGAGTGTCTTATTTTCTGAATTAAGAAATAAGAAACTGTTCAAGCTATCACCAGAATGACATATGTGAGTAAATTAAAATCGTGTACCCTGGGACTAAACAATTTATTAATTTGAAGAGATGAATGTACACTATTAACTTACCATTTGGAAATCAGAAGAAAGCACATTCTTTTGGGACACAGCTTGTATTAATCCTGTGATTGGTGTTTCGTGTGTGTACATATATTTCACTTAAATACAGCAATATATATATATATATATATATATATATATATATATATATATATATATATATATATATATATATATATAACTTTGCAGATGTATGTTTATCTGTGATTGCTTAACGCCTGTTTTATCACCCTGAAATAACGTCTGATAAAAATTCATATTTCATCGACGTTGGTATTTTTAGATAAATAGATAGGAAAGGTTTGAAGGGTTTGATGAGTATTGCTAAAAGCGAAACTTCATCGAACTTGATTTATTGTCGTTCTATTTCAATGTGTGTGTTCTGTTTTAAATATGTACTTAATGTATGGCTGTCTAGTTTAATATTGTCATATTTATCTATGTTGTGTTGGTAATGTAGCTCCTCTGTTAAATCCCTAAATGTAAAATATACTTACAAAGGCAATAACAGTAAATACAATACGGTTTTCAACCGTAAACGTAATGAACTCCCGTAAATGTAATAACAGCAGCCTTAAATGTAATAACAGCAGCCTTAAATGTAATCCACCAAATAAACCAGTGGCTTAGCAAGAAATTCTGCCTCCCTCCGCAAAACTTAATTTATGGGGTCCCTTCCTACTGTCCCCCTCCCCCTTTGCCCCGCAATTGCGGGGGTTGCTTGGAAGGTTGCTACGGTACTGAGATAAATGTAATAAACGTTACTCGTAAATGTAATATTTCCATTAACCGTAAATGTAATAACAATTAAACTTAAATGTAACAATATTACATACTAGTATTACATTTAAGGTTGAAAGCTGAATTACATTTACGTTTAGTACATTTACGTACGTTTTGCATTTAAGAGTTTAAAACTCGTCAAGTGTTGTTTTTTGTTTTTTTTGTTCATGTTACCAAGAATACCGAGGTTTAATAAAGTTTTTTTTTATCTTGCATTTGATCACTTGTATCGTATACTGCTTGTGTGAATCACAATCATGATTTGATATTTAAATGGTAAATAAACTTATAGCTTTTCAAGTCTAAACGTTTCCAGATTTACATTTTACACATCCAATTGCTGTTAGTCTTACGTCACTTGACAGTACGAAGTACTGCTACTCACATTTTTCAAACGATTCGCTAACGGTAATTTTAAGTAAGCAAGCTAATGAAGAGAAGCGAACTGCATAAGCAAATCGAACTACATGTATATCTGAATAAAAAGAAACGAACTACATGTATATCGGAATTAAGAGAAGCGAACTACATGTATATCTGAATAAAAAGAAACGAACTACATGTATATTTGAAAAAAGAGAAACGAACTACATGAATATCTGAATAAAAAGAAATGAACTACATGTATATATGAATAAAGAGAAACGAACTACATGTATATCTGAATAAGAAGAAACGAACTACATGTATATATGAATAAAGAGAAACGAACTACATGTATATTTGAATAAAGAGAAGCGAACTACACATGCGCATGCGCACTGGTTGCATTCTGATCTATGGATAAGAGGCTCTGGTTTTATTGAATTTACTCTGAAAAATGAGAGGATTGATAGAGGGCATTTTGTAATGGCGAAGATAAAATATTATTTAGGAGGGCTTTAATAACCAAGATAGTGAACTGAGAATGGAGAATTCTGAAATATTGGCAAGATTAATTTTTGTTGCTTCCAGACGAAGGCGAATTTGAGTGACAAAAGTTGGATAGTACAAGGTTTGATATTTGGGCCTACAAAAACGACAACTAAAGACTGGATTACATGAATCAGAAGATACCAGTAGTTTGGTAGTATACCAAAAAGCCAGTTTTATTCGTCCAAGATAAAGTGACGGTTCATTTGCCTCACCGTAGAGGCTTTCTGAAAGGCTGTGTATGCTATGGCGTATACAGTATGGAAAAATCTATGTGGTTATGAGCTGTGGTTATGAAGCTACAACGCACTAAATGGAATTCTGCCCCCTTATTGGTTGACTGAAAATCAGATAATCAGTAGGCGTAGTACGTCATTTTCGGTCGAACAATGAGAGGGCCGTATTCCATTCGGTTCGTAGCACTTGCATATTAAGCGGGCGCGATCATGACCATGCCGACCGGTAGCGTGGGAAAATGGTCTGGCATTCCTTAAAGGTGTGGTACTAAGTCAAACTTTGTGTATGCATAAAAAGTCGAATGCCTGAGCTAAACATCGGTCCCAAATTTATTATGCTATGCGAAGCATAGCTCGAAATATCAGCGTCGATTCTTAAATAGGTCGCGCCAGAAAGGAGAGAAGTGTCCTCCCTGGTAGAATTATATAGTACATGTATGACTGATGGATAAGTTGTAAGCAGCAATACGAGCCCCTGTGTACAGTAGCACTCCTCTACTTTGTAGAAATAAAAAACATACATATAACTCCAAAATGTCCAATACACAGACATTTGGTCATGCTGACCATGTACCTCCAATATGTCCAATACACAGACATTTGGTCATGCTGACGGCCTCAGATGATTTCATATTAGACACACTAATGCAAACGTTAACCTGAGGAAGGAAATCAATAATGCTTCAGTTTGCTCTTTGTGTCACCATCTCACTTGTACGTGTAAACGCTTTGACGTTCGAATCTTAATGTCATACCTAGGATTGCCACCTGATGAACTCCAAAATACGGAACACACATGCGAGCCCTTAAGAAATTGACATATTACAACACTACATTTTACTATTCAATACGGAACGATTCCTTACAATACGTAACATAATAGGTTGTTTTTTTCCAAATGCAAGCCTTACCTAAGACATGATCTCAACATTTGTAAAGCTTAAAGTTACTATTCACCTTGATCCATCTGAACAAGCATTAATCTAGTATTGCAGATGCCTTATTCCATAACCATACGGAAATGGTTAGTACAGCCTCTGAGAATTGTTTAAAGGACTTTTCAAGAAATTCAAAAAATAGTTAAATGCGTGTTTTTTTCCAGTATTTTAACTTTATCCATATGTTGTGTTATTTATCATTGCTTACATACGTATAAAAGAGAAGACAAACGACGTAACTAATAATAACCAACTAGTGCACCACTATAGCCAAGGGACACAACTCCATCTGGTTACTTCCTATGTCTTATGTAATTTTATCTACCCAATTTTATTCCATTTTGTTTTTATTTTATTAACTGTTTTTGTAAAGTAAGCAAATAACAAAGTTCTTAACTTACAAAATTATATATTTTATTCAGGTTAAGTAACTTTCTGTATTTCCTCAGATAAATTCAAGGAGTTGTGGGAAATTTTTAATTTAAAAAAACAAAAAAAAAGAAAAAAAATTCAAAAACTTTCAAGGATAAAACCAACTTGTTTGAAAATTCATCGAGTTTTGAAGGCAACTCGTTAAATTCAAGGATTTTTCAAGGTTGTACGAACCATGTTTAGATCACAAGACTCAATTTTTAGCTCAAATTAGATCTGACTCTTGTAATAAATCTGTTATAAAACATCAACCTGCATTAAAAAAATAAATTTAAAAAAAATAAAAAAATAAAGAAATTTAGAAAGAAAGAAATGTGTTTTTCGGATACAGATACCCGTCACAGACACAGAAAACTGACCTAAACAGAAACTTAACCAAGCTTTAAGTGACGGACATACGGAAGAACAGTGATCGTAGAAGGCCATAAAAAAAGAAGTGAGAATATTGCTACTTCAAGGATACTGTATTTATTCTACATAATTCTACATAATTAAACACGCTGTGTTAATTTTGGGTCTGAGCCTCATCACGAGCTTTGTGCTTAAAAAATACAAAACCTCACAAAATATGGGACCATGCCCCATGATTACCGAAAAAAAAAAGAAAAAAAAAAAAAAAAGGAAGTACAAAGAGAGAGTGTTCTGCGAAACCCGATGTCTCACCTGTGTTCATGTGTCATATGACTTTGGTAGAACCCGACATCTCACCTATATCCATGTTATAACCCAATGTCTCACCGGTATTTGTGTTGTTTCTGACTTCCGTAGACCCAGATGTCTCACCTGTGTCTATGTATAGTATCTGACTTCAGATAACCCTATACCTCACCCCTGTCCATGTGTTGAATCTAACTTCTGTAGAACCTGACGACTCGCCTGCATTCAGGGGTTGTATATGACTTCCGTGGACTCTCAAAGTCTCACTTGCGTCAGTGTGTCTTATCTAACGTCCATAGAACCCGA
The DNA here is from genome assembly GCA_029931535.1 of Margaritifera margaritifera. Classification (NCBI taxonomy): domain Eukaryota; kingdom Metazoa; phylum Mollusca; class Bivalvia; order Unionida; family Margaritiferidae; genus Margaritifera; species Margaritifera margaritifera. The sequence continues at coordinate 3,892,156 of JAQPZY010001544.1, forward strand.
TATCTCACCTGTTGCCATGTGTCATATTACTTCCGTAGAACCATATGTCTCACCTGTGTCAGTGTGTTGTAACCGACTTGAAATAAAACGAACACAACATTTTAACACTGTTGATGCAGACGCCGCTCCCAGAAAAGTGATGTCTATGTCGCAACATGCTAACACAGGTAACAAAATAAAATGCGATAACCCTGCCAGTTTCTTGATTTTGTTTCTATTCCGTGTAAATATAGGGGCTGTATGTATTTTGAGCCATGAACCTTTTAATGAGTTTTGTCCTGACCTCCTCCCGCCCACACACACAAAAAATAAGAGTCCATTGAGGGGACTAATGCTCTACTGTCCAAAAAGAATTTCCCAGAATCCAAGAGAATACCATTTCTTCTTTTTAATTGTCAAGTATTGAAACCATTTCTGATATTATTGAGAAACTCCAACATACCAAATATGGTAGTAACAATAGTTTCTCGTCTGAGTTAACATGTTCACAAGATAAATGTAAATGCACGACAACATTCTTGGTCATGGCCATTGACCTTGAACCTGATATAATGGAGAGAAAGTCATTCAACTTGTCTCCGACATTGTATAGCTATACCCATGTGCTAAGTTTGGTTAAACCAATAATTAATATTGTTTTGAAGAAGAAAAAGAAAAAAAAAAAAAAAAAAAATAATAATAATAATAATAATAACCCGTTGTTTAGGTAGCACAATTGAAGGTATTCATCAGATAAATCCATGAACTGGATTTGATAAAAATCCACTCATACTTGCTTGTGTTATTACTCACAAGCCAGTATAGCCAACGACCTGACTTGAGACTTTAACCCACTCTATTTACTTGTTTATTGGAATGCAACTAAATACAAAGTCTGGTCAAAATTCACTTGTGCACATACAAGTCACAGTGTTCATAAGCCAGTCAAGACCCATATTGCTGAAATCTTTTGAGTAAGAAACTCAACCTAAAAGAAACCCAACCTGGATGTTATACTCAAGTGTGCCTACATAATTTGAATTAGGCATGTGAGTAAAGAAACCACAGTTAGGATGATCCTAACATTTTTATATTCTATTTTCATTTTAATAAAAGTTACAAAGAGTTATGCTTGGCTGTTTCTTGGCTTTAACAGCCCTTTCAATACATTATTGGCTATATCATGCCAAGGAAATGGGAGCAACGTGCATTTCGCAAGGACACAGAGGCAGCCGACCCGGGCGGGTATCGAGCCCATAACCCTTGTATTACGAGTCCAATATTCTGCCACCTGAGCTATTGCGGCTCCCTACAAAACGTTAAAGTGCTTGGACTTTAATCAGCCTGAGCTCGAGTTTTGTTATTATTCTAATGATCAGAAAACTCTGAGCTTGAGACAGACCGAGTTTTCATTTTCAGCCAATCAAATGCGATGTTTTCAAAGTGAAATTCTTTGTTACTGGCTTACATAAAATCTCAAGCTAAAACTCAGTTTTACAAGTTATATGATTTCTAGGCCAATCCCCACAATTATAAAGGAAAGAAAATCTCACACTCAAAATCAGCATCAGCTCTAATTTCGGATGCTTTTGATTGGTTGGCGTCAATCACTGACCAATTGGACATTAGAACTTTAACTTACGTCTGAGTTGTAATGTTTTTAGAATTGTTGGGTCTTGTCCTACAACTGACACTTGGCATAAGAAGAGTCAGTGGATGGGACTGACGCTCTACTGGCTGAGAAGAATTTCCAGGAATTCACGAGAAGACGATTTCTTCCTTTTAACTGCTAATAGTCTGCAGTGATAACAAGATATTCAAATTAGCTGCTGGTGTGGATATATTTGATATCAGTTTGGCACCATTTTCATTTAGGACCAATCAGACATCATAAAAAATCTGGTGAAAACCCCACGTCAATCTGACTTTCCGTTAGGAAGTAGCAATAACAAGATATTCAATATGGCTTCTGTGGCAGCCATATTGGACATCAGATCAGCACCATTTTCATTTAGGATTAACTAGACATCATAAGAAGTCTTTTAGCGAAAACCTCATGTCAATATAACCATCAATTCAGGTGGAGTAGCGATAACAGTGGTGTCCATAGTAGCAAGTAGTGGAATAATGTCAGTGATGGAGGGTAAACCAATGCCCAAGGGAGCTCAAAGTACCAAGTAGTAGAAAAATGACTGCTGGATAAACCAGTGCTGGAGGGAGCCTGTAGTAGCAAGTAGTGGAATGATAATGTTAGAGGATAAACCAATGCTGGAGGGAGCTCATACTACCAAGTTGTGGAGAAAAAAAAATGCTGGAGGATAAACCAATGCTGGAGGGAGCTCATACTACCAAGTTGTGGAAAAATTACAATGCTGGAGGATAAACCAATGCTGGAGGGAGTTCATACTATCAAGTTGTGGAAAAATGACAATGATGGAGCTGGAGGAAGCCCAGAGTACCATGTAGTGGAAAAATGTTAATGATACAAGGTATAGAATACAACTCGTGTTGGAGGCTCCAGCCTCGGTCAAAAGCAGTACCTTTTTACCCTCCATTGTTGTAATTTTTATATTAAATGATACTGCGGGCTCCCTCCAGCATTCTTTTGTTCTCCATTGTTGACAATTGAAGCAATTTGCTATGCCGAGTGTAGGTTTTAGTGCAGATGCATTGGTAAGATTCAGTCAGTAAGATTAAAGTTACTTATGGCATATTCAAAATTTTGGGACTACAGATTTGTATATAGGAAACCAAAACAACTTATAAAACAATTTTATTCAACATACATGTAAATATTATAGGAAAACAACCAAAGATTACAATTAAATGAATGTTATGAAGTTAATAACAGAATACAACAAACTGCAAATCATTCCACTTAAAATAACGTAGTTTCTTACTGTCTGTATCAAACTATTATGGAGACCATTGTATATATTTTCAGTAATTTTACAAAATCTTGGAAAAATAATAAAGTTGTAATTGTTTATTCATGTCACAAAATACCTAATGAATATTTCATGTGCCATGTCTCTGAAAGTATACTCAGTTTTGAACCTGGTGTTGGTCATTATATTGATTATGATTAATGCCAAAAAGATACAGAATTTTCATGCAATCATCCATAATAACAAAGCTTCATGAATTTTGAATTCCTAGATCATAAATTTTAATTATACAAATAGTACAGTTTGGGCATACCAAATTGTTTGTAATATATAGTCAAACATATACATAGCAAATATCCTGGGATTGAATTTATTTCTAATGTGATATTGTTAATCGATAAGAAAATATAATTATCTGTGCCTTAGAGTAAACAAGTATGAATTTCTATCAAAACAAATAGCACCATACCATTAATAAATATTAGTAATTGACGCAATATACATGTATACATAACTATTAGAATATTTTAAATGATTTAAACCTACATTTTGTATCAAGCATATCAAAACCTAAATGACCTTCATTTCTTCTGTTTGTATTTACTTTTCTAGTAATGCAGTATTAAAGAATATTTGACAAATAATTGGCATTTTCTAACAATCTGAAAACAATATGAAACTATGTCCACTAAACAATAAAGAAAGCACGTAACGCAGTGTTTTATAAATAAACGGAAAAGCAATGGTGAATAAAATTAACTAAAAAAAAAACAAAAAAAACATAATTACCACAATTAAATGGAATACAAACGAACATTGCAATATGTATTTAAATTCAGATATACAAAAATTTAATAACCTCCGACAGCACTTGTTGTTCTTATTAAATTTAGCAGAATGATACGCCATCTAACATATTTATATTTACGCATACATTATATTTTATTCTACAATAATGTCAATAAATAAAGCTTGCATTGCACAGTGTGTGTGACACAATGTTATATCTATTTTATCACATGAGCTTGAGAACACCGTATACAGGTAAGAAATATTTAGACCATGAATATATACCTAATTCTAATGAAAAATGACAATAATCTGAATATCAGACAAATATATCTCTGTCATATAAATTATTCAAAAAATTTCTGATTTGTCTCAGGTTAGAGCTGTTAAAACATTTTGGTGCAATCAATCGAGAAGATATGCCGAACAAATCTGGTGAAATCCTTATATTGATAATGTGGATGAAATTTTGTTCAAAGTGATGTCTACATTATGATGTTGCTTAGAAAAATAAAAATGATTTCTTGACAAGCTTGCAGAGTACAATGCCCTTCCCATAGCAGCCATGGTGGTTCAGTGGTTAGCATACCAGATTTGCAATCGAAAGGATGCGGGTTGGAATCCTACCACCAGATCGGCCTGGGTTGGCTACCATGGTGTCTTTTGGCAAGGAACTTTACTCCAATTGCCTCGGCACTAAATAACCTACTTGTGTTGCTCTGCCATAAAACACCAAACCAAACCAAATTATCCCATCATGTGACCTTTGAACTTTTAATAGACAGTTCAATCACGAAAAAAGGACTTTAAAAAAAATGAAAATAAAACAGAACTGGAATGATATAAAGTGATTACATAAATATAACAGCATGTAAAAAAAAAAAAAAATGTTGATACATAAATGTGAAGACCGTTACAAGCAATGAATTTTGAAATATTAACACATGTATATACTAGTTTTAAGAAATATCTCAAGAGTTATGATCCAAATTTTTGTGTTCTGCCATCCTTATATTGGTAAGCCACCCTATGTAGGTCAAAGTTGTTCTTTCTTATACACAACATATATGAACAATCATAGTTTCATATGATAATATCCCATAGCAGGAATTTTAAGAGGCAAAAGTGATAATTAAAAAATTATGAAGATTCAATAAACCAGATGAAAACTGTTAAATAACAGTGAGAGAGAAAAGGAGCACAGAGTTTAAGTTTAAAAATTTCAAAAATATCATTTCTTTTCTAATTAAACTTCAGACAAGTAGGAAATTAACTTTTTTCCTTACAGGAAAAAAAAATTGGGAAAAAAAGTAAACAAACAAACAAAACACAGAAATACTGACGTGCTTTAAAAATAAACAGTCCTAAAAGTGCAAATCAAGCCATGTGTCCCTTCAGTCAAAGTTTTTAAATATTTACCAACATTTTAAACATTTAACTAGTATGTGCACTCCCTTTGTCAATTTTAACTCTGAACTAAGAAGAATAAACACAAATTCACAATAGATGGGTAAAAAAAAAAAGAAGACAACACACACACAAAGAAATTCACTGACACACAGGGAGTAGCATCACACAAATCCATGTTAAAACATCAATTAAAATCAAAGCCAATATAACTTGACATGTTATTTATAACCATCCAACTGATTTAGAAAAGTAGATCAGGAGGGATAAAATTACCAACTTACCCCCTGATGTTGTTGATGCAAAATAATAATGGCAGCATACAAACCTCTTTACCATACACTAGCACCATATAATATTCTGGACACTAATAAAAAAAAAAAAAAAAAAAAAAAAAAAACAAAGAATTGCAGCATTTGTAATTTTTCTTGCATTTTTTATTTTGTTTTCACACTTTTGGCTGAACGTAAAAATATTGACCATATCAGATGTAATATCCACACTGTGCTTATAAAATATTATCTGGGTAAATTTTGTGAAGCTGAGGCCCATCCTAAGTGCACACCAACGATTTCATAAACGATGTCCACATCACATGTACATACTAGAAAAGTTAGCTCCCTTTAGCTATATTGGGCACTCTCCACTTTGGAAAGTGCACCATCTCTCACAATATGATAAAACTAAATAAAACATATGTTGGATTCACTTTTAGACTGATTTAACCCATTACCTAAGTTTATGTGGAAATCATATCTGCATTAGATTGGCATACTAACCACACATGCTCCATTCATTAGAGTAAGAGAAATTTTTTTTAGCCTTGAGGCCAAATGTAGACCTGGCCAGACTGTCAGGTGATACTAACTCCCCTTGATGCAAAGAATTAATATAAGCAATGCAGACTATAATTCTAACAGTACAAAACAGATACTGCGGTCACACTTTGAAACTCAGATCATAAACTACAGTCATATTACAGTGTCAAAAATGACAAAAGTAATGAGTAAAACCAAAGGTTATTTTATTAGAAGAAACTTTCATTTCAAACCAGGAAGTATTTCTTGCAACAAAGTGTGTAACAAGTGGGAAATATGTTGAGAAGAATGTCGCAAAAACAACTTTTTGAAGGAAAGTACAATCTTGTAAAAAAAAAAAAAAAAAAATGGTTCACACTCAGGTACTGACAAAGAGAAAGTTTTGGTGCAATAAAAGTTCCTAAGGCTGACTAACCCCAATGATTTATAAGTTGATCTGCATGCTGGGCACTCTGAACAAAAGAGCTACATAGAAATTCATCACAATTCTTACAAAAAAGTGATAGCATTCAATTTGTTGTTTTGCATAAACTGATTCATGAAGCCAAATAATGTAAATCTAAATTTTAAACAAAGTATGATAATAAGAAAAATTTCATCCAAAATACAGCTGACACGATATTGCACAAAAAAAATCATTTATTCTGAGAGACAGGGCTCTTCACACAGTTCCTAACTAATTTAAGAAATGCAAAATACATGTACCATTTCAGTGTTCAAGTTCAGATACATAGTCTAAGGGAGGTAACCTATCAACTCCAACTAATACCCTGGCACAGAATCGTAAATTAGATGATAAATTGAGCTATTTAAAAGAACCGTGCATCTTAAGGTATGATAAATATTAGATCCTATGTAACAAAAAAGGTAATACATTCATAAATTTCATGTCACATTTTAATGAAACTGATTTCAAACTCAACTTTGCCCCCAACCTGTATGTTAGGCTTACATCTAATTATATGCAAACCATTGGAAATGTATATGCTGTATATTACTCAACAAACAATTGTTTGATTTGCTGTTAAGTCTTTTACCTCTTATCATTACAGGATTCAGTTTGTACAATGTTGCTGAATATATCTTACAATTAGGTAAAACATCCAAAGAATCATCATGAGCTTGTTTCATACTGCTACATATATGTACATAGTGAAAACATGCATAATCGAACTGGACATATTGCCTAGACATGTGCGTTGGCTAACACCGATGTACCATGTGCAAGTTCATTTACACGGGTTACCAATTTTGTATAGATTTATGGCAGTAAACTAAACCAAGCTGTTTACACGTGTAAACATTGCAACCTTACCATCCCATGAGCCGTGCCAAGAAAGAAAAATGTACACTTATTAAAGGATACTTTTTGTGAGTTGTGACACCACAAAAAGGGGTATGTATGGATATTACATCAAATATGGCATTATAACTTTTAGGTGATTCTAAAGTAAACATATTTTCAAAATCGTAATAATAACACAAAAGATATGCATATGAAAAAGAAAGGACAAAAAAAAGAAGACTTTTTATGGACCGATCATGTACAAAACAATGAGACAACACAGTCTTACAGCTGCAGTAAAAGCACATTTTCTGTGTTAATTTCTTTTCTGTGTTAATTTCAGAACATTTTACATAAAAGGGAAGCACTTTCAACAACACTACATCAAATGAATCTCAGTTACTCCTTTGCCAGTTATTTCTTGTGTGTTAAACTACATTTTTTAGATGCTGGGGCATGATTTCAACAATATGAATAAAAATAAAAAATAAAAAATAAAAAAGTAAATATGATTACAGGATTATGTTTAATCTGACTTGACATTGATTTTAAAATGTTTTCACTGAACTGTAAGGTAAGATATAATCTCTGGAGTTGAAATGAGAATCCATATGAAACAAATGATGATATATTTAACTCTCTATTAGATTATGATGAAAAGATTTGACACAAATTTCTGAAAGCTGACTTTTGAAGTCTGTGAAAGAAAGAGGCCAACCATGTTTAATGATTTTGCATACTACACCACACCACCTCTGAAAATGTTTTCCTTTTGAAAGGTACAAATTTGTAATGTTCTAAGAATGCATCACCATAATGTGTAATATGAATAGAAATACAACCTTTTCAAGGTTCATCATACGTCTCTATGTATAAAATACAAATAGTCACACATTTGGTTAATGACATAATTTACAAAATTACCTATCACAATACTACATCCAAAAGCTCAAAACCCAAAAGTACATGAAAACAATTATTTACTATAATCATGGACAATCTGTGATATGATAAAGTACTTATTTACTTTTTAATTCACTTTCTTCAGCATATACAATGAAGTGGGAAAGTAAATACTCTGGTAATAGATCAAACCTTAAAATGTACACAATTAATACCTATTACCTAATTAAATGATTCATGAAAATGCCTGCCAGATAGTGTGCAATAAATGTGATTGTTGAGCATGGAAAGGTGCCTATCATGAGAATTTGATGCATTATAAACCCTCACCTACATAAATAATTATATTATTGATTTGTTACAGATGAACAACATGTGACAGGTTTTGATGACAGAGAGACATATGGCTCACTGATAACAGTTTGTATTTTAGTGCAAGTATGATATGTTCATAAAATATTACCAATGATATCAGTCAATTTTTTTAACAGCTGGTCTCCAAAAACATGGAACTATTGCAAGACTAAAAACTGTGCTTGCCACCCTTTCTAAATGGTGTTCAGTTAGTCTGAAAATCATAATTTCATTACCCTTTTTCCTCCACTGGCACATTGCATGCTATTACAAAAATAAAAATATAACTTACAAAACTGACTTGTTTATGCCAAAGTCTCTCGCCTTTTAGTTATTAGTCTTGAAAATGCTAGTATTCACGAATGAGTCAGAACTATAATTCAACTATCGGATTTAAACTGAAGTAACAGTTAGGTGACACCTATAAATTTGCTTCACAGCTGATAAAACAGCCAAATACAATATTCAGTTTTACAATAAATTATACACAAAATACATTTAACAGAATACAAGTGACAGATAGAATTTGAGAGAAACAAAAAATCTATGCAAAATCAAATTAAACCACATAAACGTTATCCTATTTATTTAATGTATTCAACTGGTAAGATGGCCACTGGATTTTTTTCTATGGCCAGTTCACAACTGTGGTGTCGAACACGCTTACTTCGTGGTTTGTTACCAATGTCTGCAGTAATATGTTCAATGCTGCTACTTTTCACTACTGAAGACCTGCTTATGCTTTGGACATCTGAATTAGATTTGTGAATAGATATTTTCTCTAAGCAACTGAGTTCCATGGAGAAAGTAAATGCTGGTCGATCATTTTCAACTTCAGTTAGAGCCAAGTCTTTCTCTTCACAATGTGAGGTGGCTGAAGATGTTGATTGTAAACTACTGGACAGATGATCTGATTCATTTGCTATGGAGTTCACATGTTCTGATAATTTCTCAAGTTTTGATGAAGCATAATCTCCCAAGGCAGCACCAGCATTTTCCATGATAAAATCTGTGCTTTGCTTACCATGCTGAAGTTCTGAGACAAAGTCGTCTGCCACGAAACTCTGAAGGCTGATATTCTCAGAAAAATGAACACTCATCGTCTCAGCACACTTTTCCCCTGAACTCAGGGAGGAGCGCTTACATTTTCGGCATTTGGTGATATGAACTCTGCCTTCAAGGCCATCTCCCAAACTACTACAAACAGAGACTGGGGAACCAGGACATGAGCCTCGATTATTTTTCTCCTCTATAACCTGAATCATCTCGGGAACCGTGTCCGTCTCAGGAGCATATTGCAGATTGCTGGAATGGTTTGAAATGAGATCCATCTGAACCTCAGAGGAGGTTGTGATCGAGGCACTGTCGATTCTGAAAAAACATATACTACATATTAAAATGTCCCAAGTCATTAAGTGTGAAACAAGTCTCCAACATCCGCAAACAAATTATCTAACTAGTCTTTCAATATGATGCTATGAATGTATTGATCAAGAAATCAGCAGAGTCAAAAGTTTTTAATGGGCACAGCAGAGTCAAAAGTTTTTAATGGGAATAGTTTCCATAACATTAATGTGACTAAACTCCTTAAAAATAATGGATTCAACAAAAATTCTGTTTTGCCCCCAGACCACTATTCTGGGCAAGGCACTGGTTGCACTGCAGGGCACTTGATGTGTGGAAAAGAGCATTGTGAGGGCATCCTTTATTAAAAGATTGGGCACTGTGATATAACAATAGTAATAATAATAACAACAACAATAGTAAAAACAAAAAGAGCAGGATGACATTTAGAGGGGTCGATTGCCACCATGGAGAGCAGGGATACACAATAAAGTATCCAGGGTATTAAGAATGTAGTTCAATCTTTTAACAAGAAGCTGCTGTTCTTGTTGGGTTTAATGCCATTTTTCAGCAAATGATAGGCTACATGTGGCAGCCAGTATATTTGGTGGAGGAAGAACCCGGGAAGAACCACTGACCCATGGGAAGCTACTGGCAAGCTTTCTCAAACTCATGCGGATAGAGGTGAGATCTGTGAGTGATCTGTAAAGGCGAGCACCTTAGACCACTCAACCACCCACAGCCCCCTTTTTACAAGGAGGTTACTCTGTGTTTTGTATGCAGTAATAAAATAAGGCAAGTCTATATGAGGTACAACTATAAATACATACAAGCACTGTTACAGAAAAGGAGCCAAATAAACATGCTGCCTACTTATTGTCCAAGAACAATGGGGGCGCTCTACAGATAATGCATGCTTCTGAGAGAGTGACAGGTGAAAGATGAAGTATTTTGCATTTGCAACATGCACAATGGAGAGAATGTTGGCATACCTCTATGTTACTTTCATGTACTGTGGCTGAAATTTCTTTACATATTGTACTTGTGGAAACTGGACATGATCTAAGCACACAGCAGACAAAATGGCCACCTCAAAGTACTCGAAAAATCAGACTGAATTAGTCAAAAGTGCACTATTTTCAGCAGTTATTAAAATAGGGAAACGACTTTTGCCAGAGCAGACAATACCAGCCTCTGGAAGTACTATGAATGAATTAAAAAAAATCCAAAAAGTAAAAAAAGTTATCGGCTCTTTTTTTTTTTATTTACCTTTTGAAGTCCAGGAAGTGAAAATGATCAAGCGGAGCTAGCAGTTTTTTGAGAGGTGCACATCTTAAGTAAGACCAAGCTGTATACTCTATAACCCAAATTTCACCCATCAATCATACACCAAAAAAAAGGGAATTTAAAGTTCTTTTAACAATACCTAAGATATACAAGGTCTTTTTTAAATAGCCAGGACAGTCAGTGAGGAAAACCTGGGTAATTCTTTTTCTTTAAAAATCTAACCCTATGCAAAGTACGAAACTGGAGAGCGCCACCAATACTAAGATTCTTAGCCAAAATATAAACGATGGTTTAGTGGAATGCATAGTACCTCACCTACTATCATCATTATGCAGATGCAGGTGTGACTTTGTTGTGTTTTAGTCACTTTCAATGGCACTTTTAACACATTATTTGCTATCATGCTGAAGAAATGGGAACTAAGTGCCTTTCCAAAGGACACACTGAAAGTATGGAAACCACGATCCTTCAATTACAAGTCTGATGACCAACCAAGCTAACATGGTTCCCTCATCTGGAATCATTGTGTATCAGTTGAATACAGCAAGTGATGCAGAAGATATCTGACTTTCAAAAACTTAGAGAAATTTAGCATTGTTGACGATAATGCTTTTGCTATCAAAAGAGTGTCCTGCGATTATCAGACAAAACCCAAATAAATCGTTTTGCAACAAACCTGCATCCAGACAGAGACCCTGCCAGAGCCTTGGTACTGGCATCATCACCAACTGGGACAATGTTTGACTTCTCTCCAATGGATTTCTCCCCAATGCTGAAATTGGCAGACTCGCTGCTGAAACTGGCACGCTTTGAGGAGGAAGTGGTGGCTGACACATCAGCGTGGACCTCCAGCCTGCAGTGAAGAAAAGCTTTAATGAACTACTGTTGTTAGGAACGTAAAAGATACCCATGGTAATACAGCACCAGTCAGCACTGCTTTTCATTAATCAAGTCAAATGTTAATTCCTCTGCCATTCAGATTTAATTTTTGAGGTTAACTTTTAGTTGTTTTTCCCCAGCAACTATTGTAACAACATGTAACTGAATTTTGTGGTCTCTTATTGTTGACACTTAATTTGCAGATAACTCTTTTAAATGGAAATATCAGAGGTGCAAAGTCATGAATTACTGAAAAATCTGAAATATTCGCAGAGGATTTAATTTTGTTATATTTGTGTAACAAACATCCACAAAATTAAATTCATGCCATGAAAGATAGTATTGTTGAATAACAGAATGGTAAAAAATTTGACCCCACAAAATATTATCTCCATGATACCATTTGTCTACTTCCAAACCACAAAATTGTATCCCCATAAATATTTACAATTTTACAGTTTGTTGTATCTTTCTTTCTTTCTCAATATTTACATGGCACAGTGCACAAGCTTATACCAGGGTTAAGGGAAATATTTTTCTATATGACAGACTGCATTAATCAACGACTCTTCTGCCTGATATTGCAACATTATGGTAGGGATCAACCCATTTAATTTTCTAAGCAGATGGGGGGGGGGGGGGAGCAGGTATTTCTGGAAAATAATTACTTGCCCCCAGATAGCTTGAAAAAAAATATTCTTGTTCTGATTTGTAGAAAAATGAACTAATTATATCCATTATATTAATTCGAAGAAAAAAAATTATCTTGAGGAAATAGATATAAAACTTCCCTGGTTCATAGGAAAATCTAGGTCTTGCCCCCCCAAATATGAAATGGTTGGTCCCTTATAACATTAATAATTTCTAACGTTAAATCATCTTTTTTGCAACAATGAGCCAATTTTAACTTACTTAGTTTGATAGCTAACAACTGCAGCATATGTGCTGCCACATAAACTGCCATTGAGACTTGAGCCAGCTATTGCCCTGTTACTGGCAGAGTCTCGATCACTCTCATCCCGAATAATGCCGATACGGTCCATGTGGCTTCCACTAGCACTGTAAATGCTGTTAGTCATCCCTACTGAAGCCTCACCAATACTTGGAGCTATGCTTGGGTTGCCTACATGATGACCAGTGCCTACACTTTGATTATCGACTGAAATGTAGAAAGATTTATTTAAAACATCTTCACAGTACGAGTCCCCAAATATTAATTATGAATTCAATGATACCAAAGATTAATCATTAGTTCAATGATTAAATATTAATTATGAATTTAATGATACCAAATATTAATTATTGGTTCAATGATACCAATGCAATTTTATCTTATGGATAATACTGTAAATCAGACTGTTTTAATGTCATTAACCAAATCTTTAATTTTAGCAATTAGTGATAACATTTCAGCAAATTACCAATGGGCAAAAATAGTATTTTATGGTAATTTTACCCTACCTAATCAAAGTGATGTTTTTGGTTGCTATGCTATGTCAACACAGATGAAACGAAGTGTGTACTGAAATGGACATGTGCTTGTGTGCAACAGTTATGTTAACACAGATGAAATGAAGCATGTGTTGAAATGGACATGTGTTTGTGTGCAACACCGATGTCAACACAGATGAAATAAAGTGTGTATTCAAATGGACATGTGTTTGCATGCTACAGTTATGTCAACACAGATAAACTGAAATGTGGTTGCCTTATTCCAAAACAAGGGATTATCAAATCGCCACTAGGGTAACGTATTTTCAAGGTTAAAGTCACACCTATGGCAAGGAAGATTTAATTTATGTTTAGGTCGAATTAATGACAAAATTGACTAAATTTATGCAAACAGACAATTTGTAATTTAATTAATGATTTATTATTTTGAAAAGAAAAGTAATTAAGAAAACATGGGGATTTATAATAATAAATGCTGGCAGTAATGAGTGAATACTAAAGTTTAATAAGAGCAAGTGCAGCTCATTTCAGGCTAACCAGATATTCAAACATGCTAATGTTTTCATGCGCTTCTTGAGCACATGATAAACATTTATTGCATTAATGTCAATGTCCAAAGGAAAATATGATAGTACAGTGCAGAAGACAAAATTGAGGTTGCAAAACTGTTAAATCAAATAAGGCTATCTCATTTTTTTAGCACTCCTAGTGAATGATGTACTGCAATTTTCCTTTGTCCCTTAAAATGTTGTGTCCCACAAATTTGGTCGGTGGGATCCTAGGTGCAACTCTGAATATACTGAACTTTTTGTACTAAGTATCCTTCTTTTACGACGTTTTAGTTCAAGTATTTTTTTAATAACAAATGTTCAAATTTATTACAGACATACATTGATTATAATCAACTTTATTATATGGATCATTCCAATGGTTTAAGATAAAGAATCATTCCAGGTACAACTTACCTTCCACCTTAAATACTAAAAAGACTTTGATGGACACTATTTGTTCTTTACAGCAAAAGCAATGGCTAGCTTATTTGACTGGTAAAGTGCAGTACAAGTTAACAAGTGCAGCTATATTACCTATTCAAACAATTACCATATATACTTGCATATAAGCTAATACCAACTGCAAACTGCATAGACCCAGATCTGCCATCTCACAATGCGCCGGCAGATTTGGGTCTATGCAGTTTGTTGGGACTAATCAGTAGAACAAACAACATAGACCCTGATATGCTGGTGCATTATGCAAAGGCAGATCAGGGTCTATGTTGTTTGCATTTGGATCTGGATTATATGGGAGTATATATGGTACTAATTCTTGTTGCAAAGGAATGAGTACTGACAGAATATGCATACAACTCATGGATAAGAATGTACTAGAATGCCAAATCTATTAAAAAAAATTCCCAAAAAAACCCTGAATACTGTCCTATAAATCAAGGAGCTCTAATGGATAATGATTTAATACTGAATTTATTAAATGAGTTGAATACGAACCAGTTTTTGCAAGCCTTCACGAGCAAAAGCTGGAAATTATTCAAGGAATTTCATAAATTTAATATGAAATCATTATCCATTCAAGATTCTATTTATCACATTTTTTTTTTCATGGAAAGAGTCTATACAGAAAGAAGAACAAATGTTTTTTGGCATTTCGTTTATAGCTGGCTCAGATGCTGTACCTTTCAATTCTTGCATGTGAAAATATAGTCCCAGATGCAAGTTGAATCAATAATGCATGATGTGATAACCATTAACATTTAAAAGACCTTTTTATTTACAAATTATAATTCAAAGAGCAACTGTTCTTTTTTCAACACTGGATCTCTGATGGAAATTCCTGAGTGATGTCACATAGTTCACTTGGGTCAGGTCAGCTGGACTAACTGACATGCCATATACATGGATTTTGATAAGACTGTTTACAATGTTCCACTGAAAAGTGTGTCAATTTGACAATGGGCATTCACCACAGATGCAATACTGAATATGGCAAAAAAAAGTAGCATTTCAGTTGTTGGATATTCATGTGATAGGATGATTACTGGATGCAGAAATTGTACTAAATCTAGACTAGAGGTGTTGCTAAGTATAGTGATTCTAGATTTGATGTTTTTGTGACCGGATGAATGCTGTAGCTGGATAACTTTCTGTCAGTTGGGAGACCAGCATTTGTTGACATTCTTTTCATTTGAGAGTCTAGTTTATTACTCCTATAGGTTGACATTTAAACCACGCTTGTCCTAGATGCGGGTTGCAAGATCCATATCGCATGGTAGCAGCAATGTAATGTACTCATGTTCTTGTTTTAGTTTGGTAATCAGAGAATTCTACGTAGGATAAATTGGCCATATTCTGATATATGTAACCACAATTGTGCATTTTTGTGATAGTTGCCCGTTTTTTCCCCTTGTCCATGGGCTACCTATTATAAAGATGGCTGCCATATTGTTGATAGCAACAGTGAAAAAACAAAGGTTCCAGAAGGTGGGGCAAGGAAAATTGCCCCAGTCGCAGCAAATCAATAATGAGAATACTGCAAGGATGGGCTTATTTGGGCCAATGTGATTCACAGAAAGTAATATGTTAAGGTGTTGACATATAAAAAATATTAAACCACAAACACTACGTCCAGTGTACCAACTATGTAATAAAGTCATAGATCCACCTTCAATTTTAACATTTGTATGAAATATGAAAATTGTTTGAATTCCTAGTCTCATGCAAATGATGTACTGGTACAATAACAGTAAAATGAAAGGGGAGTAACTCTTACAAGTACTTTTTTTGTTCATGTCATTGCATTAATCAGACTTCTAAATAAAAGTTCAAAACTGATGCAAAAATTCCTCACGCCTGAATAAAACAAACAATTCCATTTTTCATGTGCAGTAACTATTTACACATGCATGTGTGTTTTTAATAATTCTTAAATTTCTGGGACAGATGAAAACTCCTGAATACCTGCATACCCACTGGAAGGATTGCCATTTTCATTTTCCTCATCAAACTCAAACCTGACCCCTCCACTCTTATTGGTGGTCACTCCACACCCTCCGCTACGGCACAGAGAAATGGGCACCACTCCATATACATATCCAAGAAGAATTGGCACTCCGATACCTACATAATAAAAAATGCATATTTTTTAATAACAAGAAATCTAAAAATATCTGCTGCTAAAAAACAGGAAAAGAAGATGGATGTCTTGCTTAATAAAATTGCTGAGCAATGGAATTTAGATGCTAGAGAAAGATATGGGATCAGCGGAACATAGCATCTGGACTATGAACAGATTTAGAAATACAACAGTTAACTCTTTACTCAGGTAAGACAGGAAAACCTTGCATCCCAAGGTACAAACTTGAGACAGCAATATTATCGCAAAACTTCAGTTGAATACAGCAACTTCAGTTGAGGACAAGTGACTTTCAAGAACACTAACACATCCATTTAACATTATGTACATAAGAACTCCAACTATATCCAAGTATTAAGTTAAGACATGCATTGATATTATTCCAGTGTTCACTTGCATATAGAACATACATACCTGAGCCATGCATGCCTCTAGAAGGGTGAACCTTGTCTAGAGTGCATACCTTGCCACAGTCAAAATATTTTATATTAAGCTGCATACTTTCGGTATATTATCAAAAAGCTTCTTAATAAAGTTGGCATAAAAATAAAAAATAATTTAAAAAAAAAAAAAATAACTTCTGTTCCACAGTGTAAAAGTCGATGCACTTAACAAGAAATATGTTTCACTGTCAGTGGACACTGGCAAGATAAGCATTTTAATCAAGGTTCACTCTTCAAGAGGCATGCATGGATCAGATATGTACAATGTACATCCTATATGCAAATAACACAGTACCACTTCATCTCTATCTTTTACATATAAGGGAAGCTACTCTCCTGTGATGGGTATGGTATCCTGAAGCTGGCTTGAGAAGTTTTCACTTCACATATTTTGCCAAAAATATAGAATAAGCCATTCACATGAGGCAGTAACTTCCATGTGTCTAAGATCAAAAGTATGTGTAAGAAAGTAGTATCAATGTAAATTTAAGACTTAATTTTGAAACCTGGACTTTTGATGCAGCTTGCACGCTTCTTCCCCTCATATACTGACAGGTAGATTGTTGACTATTAGGAAGATATTCTAATCAGAATTATTTCAAACGCTATTTTTGTGTAAGGTTTCTTTATTACCCAAGTTGCTAGCCATCCAAAATGTTTGGCCATGGAACTAACTCTAAAACTAATGTTATTCCGCAAAACCCATTTTTCGTTGAGCCACAACAACCAAGACTTATGATCATTTAATTCCCAAATCAAAAGGCTTCTTCCATACTTTAAGTGCAAGCCCTCCACAAACTTTGGTCAATGTACATGGTCTGGAACTAAAGTTGTTATGCAAAAACAATTGTTCTTCTTTCAGTTACACCTACCTTGAGCTTTAGAGCTCAAAATTAATAGGTTTCTTTCTTACCCAATGTGTAAGTCATCCGCAAACTTTGGTGAAGGTACATGGTCAAGAGCTGAAACTTTTGTGCAGCAACGATTTTTCTTCATTTAGTCAGTGACCTTGACCTATGACCCCAAATTTATATGCCTCTTCAAATTTATATGCCTCTTCCTTATCCCCAAGTGCATGCCATCCACAAAGTTTGGTACAGGACTTAAATGCAGAGCTAATATTATTGTGCAGAAACCATTGTTATTTTCTTTCAGTCTCAGTGACATTGACCATTGACGTGACCCCCAAAGTTAATAGATGTTAACCTTACACCATGTGCAAGCCAAGCACAAAGTCTAGTCCAAATCTGCGATGTAGAACTAATGTTATTGTGCTGAAACTATTTTTCTTCATTCAGTTAGCAACCATGACCTCTGACCTTTTGACACCAATATCAATAGGCTTCTTCCTTACCCCAAGATCAAGGTGGAAACCATTTATCTTCTTTCAATCACAGTGACCCTGAAATCAATAGGCTTTTTTATACCCCTTGTGCAAGCCATCTGCAATGTTTTGTCCAGGTATGTGATAAACCATCTGCAATGTTTGATCTAAGTATGTGATGCATAGCTAATGTTATTGTGTGGAAACTCAGGGATGGACAAATCACTAATATGTGTGGTAGTCTGATGGGCTACCAAAAGAGAAACTATGGATGCCCACAAACAAATTTGGCACAGCACATTTTTCAATGGCCAAACATTTCCATTTAACCTGCCATTAAAAACATGTAGATGCATACAATTGTAAGGTGGTAAAAGGTTCCAAAAAACAAATAGACAAACACTCCAGGTACATGAAATAGCTTAAATAATTATGTTTTTGTTTGTTTTTTTAGCATTCAGCACTCAAATATCTGTAATTTAAACTTGACAAACAATCATGTGAAACTCTTTTTGCCCTATGGTTACATGAAAGCATACATTCTTGAAACATTAGAAACCTGTTTTTAGTTTTTGCAAAATGAATAAAAGAAACAAACAGTGTACCTTAAATTATAAATCAAGTGAAAATAAAAAGTTAAGCCTGGATAAAAAGGTCTGTGACAGTGTACAGCCTGGTCTGTTTCAGATCTCTTCATATCATAACTATATACATTGTTTTCTTCAAAAACACATATTCTTCAACTTTCAATAAATGTCTCTAAAAGGATTAGAGCATTGCTAAATGCTATTGCATTTTTAAATGAAGCACAAAATAAAATCTGAGAACATTTGGCCAAATGTGATGAGCCATATTCGTTCATTAAAGAAGAATAACCGCATGTTAACTGACTTCGGCATTCCTCGGCTACCATCACTCTTTAACTAACTGAAATGGCATGCAACGGCTTGAAAAACACAACCACTTAACTGTGCTTGGATATACTTTGGCAACAAAAATGGCATTACAGTTAAGTATAGTATGACTAAAGCAATTAGACTTAACTGGCGCAAAAATGTCAATATGGGCTACCAACTATGAGACATATTCTTGAAAATTTGGCCTCTAATAGTTCTGTGGTTGGCTGGACAGGGTACATGCATCATGGCACCGCTTATTCAAGCAGTAAGACTTTGACCCATCCCTATCGTAAATAAAATGGTCCATGTCTAACATTGTAGGACTACACTTTATACTTGCTGCTAAAAAAATTGCAGCCAGTAGTTCCACGTGCTTTAAAACCTTAATGTTAAGTAGTCCGAAAACAAAATTGGAAATTCCAGGCATGCGGACTACCAATTTGTCCACCCCTGGGAAACTATTTTTCTTCATTCGGTTACAGTGACAATGATGTTCAGACATGATTTTGGTTCTTTACCCAAAACATTGAAAATGTGAAGGGGGGTCTGGGGGTATCAAGGGGCGGCAGATTCAAAACTGCTCCTGGTGGCCTTATTATCACAATATTTTGCAAAGCTGTTACTTCTTTGCAACAAAAAAAAAATCATTTGAAAAATAACAAACTTACCCAACTTTAAATACCTGAAGAATTTCACAATGTTCATTGTCACACCAACTTGTTCTCCAATAATATTAGTACTGAAGTTATTACATGTACATGTCAGTGTTCACAAATAATTCAGCCACAATAATTTGTTAATTTTTGCAGCACATATTACATGTGTATCCCACTTTTCTCTTTTCATAACAAATGTTTTTTTTTCTTTCATGATAAAAGGTTTTAATTATATACATCAACTATATACAAATATTCACATAAATTCACTTGTCTTTTCCCCCATTGGACACAACATGTGGATACTGATGTGCTAGTCTTGCTTTTTTTGCAACCTTGGCAAAGATTTCTTTTGCTTTCCTTTTTGTAACCATTGATTTTGTGGGCTCAATGTTCAGTTTTTTCTTTTCATTGTCTACAAGAGTTTTTTTCCCTTTTAAGCTCCTAATTGTATTGCAGATTAGCATCACCTGAACAAACCTTAAAGAGCTTCATGCCCAGATGCATTCTTTCAAATTTGGTCAAATTCTGTTAAGCATTCTTTTTTTGAGCAGTTTTGAGAAGTTATAAATAGCAACTGTGAATGCACAATCCATGATGGATGAAGGACCATACAATAAGCTTACTTGGCCTTATGGTCAGATGAAATTAAAGCCACTTGAGATATCAAGCAGATTTTCCTTAATTAAACAAGATTTTTGGTTAGAAAAGTCTAAAAGGTTCAAAATTGTGTAAAAAGAACCTTAAATATTGCTGTAATAGCCTAAAATGTAATCATGGGTTTTTATTTCTGACCATGACAATGTCAAATTTCACAGCTCTATGTTAAATAGTTTTTATGCTACTGCACAAAATGGATTTGGGACGTATATATGAATGTACAGCAGCAAAACAATATGTCCCCTTCTGCTATCATGGTGGGGGAATAAATAACACCAATCTTAGACAGCCTGTATGTACCTTAAGTGGTAAATTATGCCAGGTCCGTACAGGCACTAAGCATTATTTGTATAACCACTGCTCTATCTAGTTCCATACGAGTTACTTACCCACTGCAAGTCCAGCTATTATTGGGGACACAAGAATTGAGGCAGCCACACCTCCAGTGATAGCCAGGTTACGCTTGTGCTTGGATGCTGTCTCAAAGCGGGAATGTATCTACAATGGAAACAAAAATAATTTAGTTTCAGGCTACAGCATGAAAAGTAAATCATTGTTACCTATTTTTGTGGCAGTGAAGTGCACTCCTCCTGCCCAGTGCTTCATTAAGCTTTATGACATGTACTGTACATGCAAGAGTTGCAGTAACTAAATAAAGAACTTGCAGCTGACGCGTAAAAAAACCCCAAGAAAAACAACACATGGGAATACTGACAATTTGTCTCACTTATGCTAAAACCAATATAAAAGACTTACCATGGTTGATATAGCCCTAGTGAGTTCTTTTTCAAACACTTTTCCAAGAGTTTTCAAGGAATTCTAAAAGTGATCAAAGAATATTTGTTCAAATGGAAATTGAACTTGCTTATATGTTCCTTTATTACTGCATTAAGGGGTACACAAGTAGAAAAGAAGTGACAAAAAATTTAAAAATTAGCATGCTGCTACAGCAAAGGGTGATACTCCATCCAGTAAACTACCTGTGTCGTATATCATTTGATCCATCCAATTTTACTTATTTAATCATTATTTTTCGAAAATAGATATACAACAGAAATTCTGAATTTAAAAAGTGATATATTTTATTCAGTTTTAATGTATTGTATTCCCTAGAGTGAAATTCAAGGAGTTTATGGACAAATTCAAGGAGTTTTTCAATAAGTTCGGGGACTTTTCAAGGAGAACACCAAAGTTTTCAAAATTAAAAGTTTTCAAAGCAACTCATCAAATTCAAGGCTTTTTCAAGGTTTTACAAACATACCTACTTTTAGAGACTATGTATTTTGTCTACACCCTGAAAACTTTATGTTTGTAGTCAGCTTTTATTAATGGAGAGTTTAAAATCATCACACACACAATTTGTGGATTTTGTGGTTGCTACAAATTGCAAGAAATGCAGGGTTTATGACCTGTCAAACATACTGTCTCTCCAGACCCACCTTTCATAAAACTTTCTCAAGCTGAGTAAGTACTCAACTAAAAGTTTTGCCGCTCTGTAAAATTTAAGATCAGTATCTCAGCACTATGTACTAAATAACCGAACTTGTTTCAAACCCTAGATTTAATACAATTATTCTACTGTAAGTTTAAAAACAATTAGCAATCCAAATTTTTAGCAGATTTTTTAAATAAAAGTTGAGACTTTTTATGAAAGCGGGGCATAGCCCCAGTTTCGCTAAACATCTCAAATTTTCTTCAAATTGAGATTTTTGAATGTCTTTCTTATTGCTTGGTTAGTAACAATGATTTTTTTTCACAGAACATTTAACACACACCACGGATTAAAATACAGCCATAAAATGTTTAAATTTCCTTAAAGTAGTCTTATCATATCTCAAAAGATGTTGCACATTTCCTGAAATCTGAGGAATTCCTGAATTCTTTTTCAAAATTGAAATGATGGTTTCGCTGTGTTAAATTTCAAAAGTAAAAAGTTATTTTTCATCCTTTCCACCATGACTATCTCTGGTATTGTCTATCATAAGGAAGATTATATAAACTCTCAAACTAAGGAGAAATGATGAGAATTTGAGTCAAACTGGGGCTTTAAATTTATAAATTGGTAGATAACGGAAGAAACACATTGTCATTTGAGGTTAACATGAATCTTACTTCTGAGCAATGCTGCAACCATTTCGCATAGAAAGTGATCCTTATCTTTCCAGGAATTATGAAAGTGAGACAATAACAACACACTATACCTTTAAGACAACCTAAAGGTCTTGGTGATTATTTGTAACTCACCTTCCTGCCAACCCAGACTGGGATGCCTATGATCATGGCAGGCACAGCTATCCCTGCCATCAGTGTGATTCCTACTGGGGCCCCAACAAGGGTTCCTAACTGCCACAGGATCTTCTTTTTCCTACTCCATGGCTTCTTACCCCAAAATGTGCACCCTGAGGGGCTGAAAAAAGTAAACCAGGTATAACAAGTGTCTAATGTGGGCCTGAGATTTCTCACCTGGCTGACATCTGCACAACAGCCAAATGCAAGAGCAGTTGGCTAAGAAATCAGGATCAGTAGGATGCTTTGTGATGAAATTTCTTCTAATGCTGTTGATTGCATATGTTACAAAAACAACTGTTTCAAGGCTTCTCTAGTTTTTCTATCTTCACCAATATTTGATGGCACATGAGTATCATCTGTCCAATATTTAAAGAGCCCTATGCCAAAACACTTTGTGTTAAAGTTGGTCAAATTCTGTTCAGCAATTTTATTTTTAGATAAAGCTGTGTAAAAAAAAAATTTAATGGAGGACTGGCATCATTTTGTATAACGTTTAAACTCTCTATGCCAGGACACTCTTTCTCAAATTTGGTCAAATTCAGTTGAGCAGTTTTTGACAAGAAGACATTTTATTGTTTCTTTATTTTTATTAATGGTGGCCATATGTGATGACAGATCAGCATCATTTGTATACATGTGAAAGGTCTTCATGCCAGGATTCTTTCTACCAAGATTTGACAAATTCTCTGCAGCAATTTTGGAGAAGAAATCATTGAAAGGTTTTTCTGTTTTTAACAGTGTTGGCCATATTCAGTTGAAAGCCATCTATGTTAGGATGCTTTCTGTCAAATTCTGTTTGATTTTTGAGAAGTCCTTTTAAATGTTTATCTATTTTTAGTAATGGTAGCCATATCTGATGGCAGATTGGCATCTTTAATACAAATTTGGAAGGTCTCCATCCTAGGATGTTTACTATAAAATTTGGTCAAATTCTTTCCAGCAATTTTGTAGAAGTTGTTCAATGGGTTTTCTATTTTTAGTAACAGTGGCCATATTTGAAGGTGGATTGGCATCATTTGTAAAAAAAAAATGGAAAGGCCTTCCTGCCAGGATGCTTTTTCTAAAATTTGATCAAATTCTCTTCAGTGGTTTTTGAGAAGTCATTTAAAGCATTTTCCATATTTTTAGTAATGGTGGCCATATTTGATGGTGGATCTGCATTATTTTGTACAAATCTGAAAGCCCTTTATGTCAGTATGCTCTGTGCCAAAGTTGGTCCAAACAGGTCCAGTGTTTTTTTTTGAGAAGTTTAAAATAGTAATTGTAGTCAGACACATGATGCATGACACAGGACCATCCATGAACTCACTGGACCTTCAACTAGGTGAGCTACAAGTTTAGTATGTCAATTAATGTATTTGGCATTATATGACCAATTTACTGCACAGCAAAATAACATCAACTAAGCAAAAAAAACGTTGAAGATACGGTTTTACAACTTTAGTGGATGAACCAGTGCTTGTACTCATGAGCAATGGTGGTATCTCCCAAGCAGTGGTGGTGTCTTGAGCAGTGGTGGAATATCTTGAGCAGTGGTGGAATATCTTGAGCAGTGGTGGTATCTTGAGCAGTGTTGTAATCTCTTGAGCAGTGGTGGTATCTTGAGCAGTGTTGGAATCTCTCAAGCAGTGGTGGTATCTTGAGCAGTGGTGGAATCTCTTGAGCAGTGGTGGTATCTTGAGCAGTGGTGGAATCTCTTGAGCAGTGGTGGTATCTTGAGCAGTGGTGGTATATTGAGCAGTGTTGGAATCTCAACATGATACATAAAGTTTCTTGTAAGGAATCTCCCAACTCATTCAACTTAACAGCTGTTACAATGTAAAAATATCTTTCCATACTTCCAATTGACAAAGTATTGCCCTTTTATCATGAAGTCTGATTTAAAAATGAGAATTTTTGCAGACAAAGTCAATTGCTGTCTTGGATGCCTTATATGATGTAAGGTTTCAGTACCCCTGCATTTAATTTTGGAGTGCAAACAAACACACACCCAATTTTAACAACTCTGCCGTAGTTGGTTCGACTTATGGTACAAAGTAGTATTGTATTTGTAACCGATACATTTAAATAATTTTGCAATGAATTGATAGCTTAGCAAATATCTAATACCACAAGCAGTGGTTTCATTTCATCCAATTAGTCCCACTCTTATAAGGGCATCTATTCTGCAGCAGGAAAATATGCTTATAACATGTGAGTAATACTTATATATTAAATAGCAATTTTGACAGAACTAATTTTGAAATATTTAATATTTTCTTTACAAATTCACATGCATGTTATGGAATAAACTCCTATTAATGTCACTTAAAATAATTATGAATAATCAAAAATAACAGTGCAAAACCATTTGAAGAACTTGTCATTAAAATCTGCATACAAATATCAAGCTGTAACTATCTTTCCCACTGCTGCAGAATGTTCGTTATCACTGATGATGTTTATTGAATCTTTCGGATGTCAAATTTATCAGCAGGGATCAATGAACTCTCCCCCTCTTCATTCCGATTACTTTCAACTTTTCCTTAAACTGAGAATTTTTATTTACCGGTACTATTTAATTTTTAATTTATAATTTAATTTGCTGCTTTTACATAGCAATAAGAATAATATGATTAATATCTGGGCTTTCTGTATAGCTTAAAGTTAGGCAATTTATCAGCATGTTCAAATAAATGATATTGTCAATTTAGAATTAGAAATCAACAACTATTCGTGAGATTTCCATCTGTAAAACCCAAAAAGTGTCTGCTCTTGAGGGGTAAATTTTACATTTTTGTGCTAATTTGCTGGTTACTGGCCATGTTAAAGGTGTGTCTGTCCAACAGGGGTAATTCTGAACACAAGTTAAAAAACATTAATCAAAACCTTACTGCAAATATTCTACGACTGCGACCTTGACCCCAAGGTAAAAGGGGCCAGCGAGCATGTTGTATAAAGAGATGTCTTGGCTTCATAATTATTTTAGCAAAGTATGATGAAATATACGCAAAATTGTATTTTAACCAAAACCTTACAAACTGCTGCCACTGCCACCAGAGAAGTGACTACTATGTGCCACCAGAGAAGTGACAAATATGTCTCAATTCCAATAACATGGGCTAGACAATTAGAAAGGAAACATCAATGTGACTATAGCAACTAACATACCTGAGATAGTGCAGGTCAGAGATTTCTTTCATGCAGAGCCAGCAGAACTCAGCACCACATACAGGACATGTCATGTGGTTACAGGAACCATCATTCATCTTCATGATGAATGCACCACATCGTGGGCATGGCTTAATATCATCTCCTACAAAAGTATTATACAAGTTTCTAACAAGAGACACCTATTTAAAACAATTACATCATGGTTAGGGATACTTTTTAAAACAATGACATTATGGTTAGGGATACTATTGAAACCAATGACATTATGGTTAGCAATACTATTTAAAACAATGACATTATGGTTAGGGACTCTATTTAAACCAATGACATTATGGTTAGGGATACTATTTAAAACAATGACATTATGGTTAGCAATACTATTTAAAAGAATGACATTATGGTTAGGGATACTATTTAAAACAATGACATTATGGTTAGCGATACTATTTAAAACAATGACATTATGGTTAGGGATAGTATTTAAAAGAATGACATTATGGTTATGGATACTACCGGTATTTAAAACAATGACATTATGGTTAGGGATACTATTTAAAACAATGACATTATGGTTAGCGATACTATTTAAAACAATGACAGTATGGTTAGCAATACTATTTAAAACAATGACATTATGGTTAGGGATACTATTTAAAACAATGACATTATGGTTAGCGAAACTATTTAAAACAATGACAGTATGGTCAGGGATTTAAAACAATGACATTATGGCTAGGGATGTTCATCATGAAAATACCACAACTCAAAATCAAGATCAACGAGAGTACCACAAATGGTGCATAATACACTGTCTATGTGGAAGGGACTCACAAGTTGTGAATGATAGAATTTGATCAGGAAATATTCTGTACGTATCACCAAAAGGCCCTGTCAACTGACTGTAACTCAGGTACTGAGAGAAATACTGGCAAGTGTCTAAAATATACACTGATGTGATGCAAACAGATCTGTCTGCACAAATTGCATGATTTTATGAAGAGGGGATATCAGACCCAAACCATCCATTAATAATATCAGTACAGGTTTGGGGCTGATTTATTGGACCAATCTCCCTCATTTGTATAATCAAAATGACATTCATACCAGGCTGATTTCAGTCAAATTTGGTAAAATTCTGTTAAACACCTTCTGAGAACAAATTGTTTTGAGAATTTTTTTTATTTTAGTAATGGCAGTCACATTTGATGATGAATCAGAAACCTTTGTATAAATCTGAAGAGCTTCATGCCATTAGTGTACGTTTTTCTGTCATTTTTAATCAAATTCTGTTGAGCTGTTTTTGAGAAGCTGTTTAAAAGTTTTTTTTTATTTTTAGTATAAAAGCAGCCATTATTTGATGCAGCATTTTAATAAATCTGAAAGGTCTATTATGCCAGAATGTTTTCAGTCAAATCTGGTAAAATTATATTGCACTGTTTTTTAAGAGTGGCTTCAAGGTTTGTCTATTTTTAGTAAAAGTGGCTATACAGTGCTGCATCTTGAGTGCAGGATCACAGGTTTCCTGCAATTTTTTGTCCTAAGTCTCCCAAGTCTTGACCCTGTGTGCCCTCCTTGGCAAGCTGTCATGTCAGAAAAAAAATACACCTACAACTTTTCTTTAGTGGATGTCCATCCATGTCTATGTTGGCTCTGGCAATGAACAAAGTTGCTAAAGGTGATAAAAACTGTACAATGACAATAAATAGCCATTTTAAAACAATGTATCTGACAATGAAAACATTCAAGGTTTTTGGTAGTCGGCTGAGCTGCAATGTACAGTCTTTGATGGCTGCTAGTGTAACATATTTTCAAAGTTAAAGATACACATAAGGCAAGATTTAATTTATTTTGAGATTGAATAATTAACAAAAGAGACTGAATTTATGCAAATATACGATTTATCATTTAATTAATGATTTATTAATTTTAAAAGTCATTAAGAAAACATGGGTATTTAAAAAAAAATTAAATGCTGTTTGATAACGAGTGAACACTAAAGATAGATGAGAGTAAAATCCATAACAGAAAATTCCATGGTGCAGCTCATTTCAGATTAACCAGATATTCAAACATGTTAATGTTTTCATGAGTTACCTGAGCACATGATGAAGATTTTATTGCAATAATAATAGTGTCCAAGAAAAGTATGATAGTACAGTGCAAACAACAAAATTATAGTGGCAAAACTGTTAAAGCAAATAAGATTATCTCATTTTTTAGGACTACTAGTGCATTATGTACTATAATCTTGCTTTGTCCCTTTAAAATGTTGTGGGTCCTTAAATGTCAAGGGTGAGGGACACAGTTTCCCTTGCCCTTGGCCATATCTGATGACAAATCATATCATCTGTACAAATTTGAAAGACCTTTATACCAGAATACATTATCAAATTCTGTTGTGCTCCAATTAAGAAGTTGTTTCAAGCTTTTTCAATTTTAGTAATGGCGGTCATATTTCTTGCTGGATCATTTCATTTGTACCAGACTGAGAGGCCTTTATACAAGAATGTTCTATTTATGATTCAGCTATATTTTATGGCAGATCAGCATAATTTGTACCAAATTAAAAGGCCTTTATACAAGAATGTTCTATTACCATTCAGCTGTATTTTATGGCAGATCAGCATAATTTGTACCAAATTAAAAGGCCTTTATACAAGAATGTTCTATTATGATTCAGCTATATTTTATGGCAGATCAGCATAATTTGTACCAAATTAAAAGGCCTTTATACAAGAATGTTCTATTATGATTCAGCTATATTTTATGGCAGATCAGTATAATTTGTAACAAATTAAAAGGCCTTTATACAAGAATGCTATATTACCATTCAGCTATATTTTATGGCAGATCAGCATAATTTGTACCAAATTCAAAGGCCTTCACACCATGATGCTTGCTATCAAATATGTCTAATTCTGTTTAGTAGTTTCTGAGAAGTTAAAAGTTATTTCTTTTTCAGCAACAGTGGCCATACATGGAAGCCACTGCTATACATAACTGAAATCAGTCCACTGGCTTTTGAGAAGTTGTAAATGGCAACTGTTGACAGATGAAGGACAGATGGATGAACAACACAATGCATGCTGGATCAAACCATAAACTCACTTGGCCTTACAGCATACCTGAGCCAAAAACGTTTTCAAACAAGAACTCAATTCATAATTCAGATGCATTACTGGTCAGTAAATTGACATGAGCCAATCAAACATCAGAATTTTGAGTGGAGTCCAAGTTTACACATGAAAATGTTATATTCTTGAGATCATGGTTATACACTTACTCTGTGAATCTGTCTCATGACTGTAACTCAGTGACCCTGATCGAAAGTTAGTAGACCGCTCGGCCCTCGCTGCGTCACATGTCTTGTTTGGGTGCCAGAACTGTTTGCAGTGATAACAAAAGAAGGTATTACAGCCCGGGCGCTCACATTTCAATTTGGGACAACCAGCACATCCACTAGCAATCACTGCATACCTGGAAACAGATTAAAGACGTGATGATAATCATATAATGATAGCAGTAGGACAAGAAATATGCACCTTCCATAAATCTTCTAAGGGCAAGTTTTTACAAATCTTCATAGAAAAACACTGGATATTACAAAACTGTATGTCAACATTCCTGCTGATCAAATGTAGAGGTGAAATGAATCAGCAAAGTATTGATGCATCAATAATTTTGCCATGTCAATTCACACATCCATATTAAAAGTAATTTATGATTAGTTTTCATATATTAATCTTAATGTTCAATAAAGTGGTTTTAATGGACGAACACTGATGTTGAAGACGCATGTTTTGGACTGCCATTTTCTAGTAAAGAAACTAACAAAAAATAAACTTTGTTCCTCAAGTGGCAGCTGCTTATGTATTTTTACCTATTTGTAATTACAATACTGTACTGTAGGTACTTCTGTCAGTTAAAGTTAATTAGAATGTATAGTTTCTCCGATGCTTTTTTAAAAGTCATATGACCAAAATATATTGCATATTTCTCTCCATCTAAACATACATTTTCAAGTATGAATACACTGCATATGAATATGATAAATTTATACACTTACACAATGTGTTTATAATGTACATACAACATAGAGAATTTTCTACTTGAAGAAAAAAGTATTGCTTAAAACCAATGTGAAATGCAAATATGCATAATGAGAAGTAAAGGACACGGTTCAAGTAAGAGAACCAGAGCACGCACACACACACACATATATATATATATATATATATATATATATATATATATATATATATATATATATATCGCATTTCATGCTTTGCTGCCACTTCTCCCTGTTCTGCTCTCACTTCTCCCTATTCTGTCCATAAGGAGAAGTCACTTCTCCCTGATCTGCTCTCATTTCTCCCTATTCTGTCCATAAGGAGAAGTCACTTCTCCCTGTTCTGTTCTCACTTCTCCCTATTCTGTCCATAAGGAGAAGTCACTTCTCCCTGTTCTGCTCTCACTTCTCCCTATTCTGTCCATAAGGAGAAGTCACTTCTCACTGATCTGCTCTCACTTCTCCCTATTCTGTCCATAAGGAGAAGTCACTTCTCCCTGTTCTGCTCTCACTTCTCCCTATTCTGTCCATAAGGAGAAGTCACTTCTCCCTGACTTCTCCCTGTTCTGCTCTCACTTCTCCCTATTCTGTCCATAAGGAGAAGTCACTTCTCCCTGTTCTGCTCTCACTTATCCATATTCTGTCCATAAGGAGAAGTCATTTCTCCCTGTTCTGCTCTCACTTATCCCTATTCTGTCCATAAGGAGAAGTCGCTTCTCCCTAAACTTAAAGTCTAGCTTGACCCCTGCCACTAACTCGCTTTTATTTTCCCATCACTTTGTCCTGTTTAGATGGGTAGAAAAAGTCACTTTGCATGAAATTTTGTGTGCAGTGTGACCCCTGGATAACCACTCCTTGTTTTTTAAAAAAAACTTACATGTCTGCATTTTGAGGCATAATATAGGAGAAATGTATTTAAACCAATTGACTTTTTTTTCCAAACAGAAAACAATTTTAATTTACTCTATTTTCTGTTTGTTTTCCTACAGCAAATTTTTCATGCTAGTCAAAAAATTTACAAAAATATTTCATTTGGCTTTCTCCCCCCCCCCAAAAAAAATAATAATAATAAAAAAACATGCCCAAGCAACCAAATCCACATATGATATCAGGCTAACTCCAAAGTCATCACACTTCATGTTTATGTGCACATTGATAACAATGACATTAGTTACCTAATTTTATCTATTTCAGTCCACAAGAAAATGCAAGCATATTAGAAGACATGACTTCACATATAGAGAATCAAATTGGAACTTCCTTGCTCACAAATGTGAGTATAAATTGGATCAGGCGAGTAGAAGCTGACCTGTACATGCCCAACATGGCATGTGAAAATTTTAAACAAAAATGTGTTTTTCAATCCCTTTAACTCTTACAAAACTTGCATCTTTTTCCGTTTTGCTGAAATTTTAAGTGTACAAACTGTCAGGTCTTCAGTTCATAAGTGAAGGTTGAGCTCAATTGATCTATCATGTTTTACATGACATGTACAACAGGGAATTCCAATGAGATGATCATAGTACAATCATTCTGATTGGTTACCTTAAAAATTGGATTACTTTGCATAATATCATTTCCGCAGCCATACCATGTGTAGAGATATTATCGAATTGCTCCGAAAAAAGCCTGACTGTGTTAACATGGTTAACTATGGCTAATCATATGGCAATTCATCATAGGTACTAAGCCTTCATAGAAAGAAAATAAAACAGAAGTGTAAGACAAGATAGCAAAAGGCTGCAAGCATGAATAAAACAGGTCAAGGCATTTTCTTCCAAAATGGCAAATACTTTGGCTGTGGCTGACCAATACAGATCAAGGAATGGTATGCTTGTGGTGTATGAAACATTACGACAAGCTGTCAGCTCACCAATTTTTGGACAAGTAAAAATTTGAGCAATTAAGTCTAGGAAGTTACATGCCCAAATTGCAGAGTTGAAGGAAAATGTAGTTTTTTTCACTGACACGTGAAAGAAAAATTCCAATATGTTTGAAACTCCTGAACTATAAAAAAATATGCATCAATATAACAGAGATTGGTCTGAGAGTCTGTCATTGAATACAAATCAAGGTAGTGAGAATACTGATGACTTGGAGGGTTCAGATAATACTGCATTAAACAAGATCAAACGGATTAATAAACTTGTGAGATGACAATGATGTTCCATTTTTACAGTCATACACAAATACCAGTACCGTATTTACGGCATGTTTTCGGACGGAAAAAAACAATTGCTTTTTTTGTCGTCCGAAAACATATTAAATTCTTTAATTTTGTGTCCGAAAACAAACAGTGGAAAATACATTTTGCGCCCTCCCCCTTTTACCCCCCCACCCCCGGTCATAACGAGGTTACCGTTAGCTCATATGACGATGTGCGGCCATGAAGTAAAACAAGTATTTTTTCTAACACCACGGGATAATGAACGAAAAACCGGCATTACTTGCCTATTATTTGTCTATCTGATACATGTCCGTCCACCAGAAAACACAGCCATACATGTATTAGAGCCACGATTGTATGTGTATTTTCCAAAAGAACCGCCATATTAGTAATCTCCTAATCCACTGTTTAACCCTCGGCTAATCAGTGATCATTAAAATCTACCTTACAAACACACGCAAGCTTTATTTCTGTGTAATTAAGATATGAAAACAAAGTAAATTAAAAGATTTAGGAATTATGGTTCTGAAGGAATTTGACAGAAACATTTTAGTATCGAGAGTAGAAATACATGTATGTTGGCTAGTCTTAAAGTAACAAGAGTGAGAGACTCCGGCTCCGCAGGGGTTTGTGTTGTATGCACGCGTAGGAAGGGTAAATAACAAGCAAGTTGCAATATATGAGTCAGCGTGATTAATATGTTGATATTCTAAAATAAAGGTGATCTATTTCATGTTCTCTTCTGTTCTTTTTTTTTTTTTTTTTTCATTTTAATCTAGCCGCGGGTAGCTTCAAAGGAGCAGAGCTTGCCGACTCAAAACAATCGGCTTGTCAAAGATTGTTTTGATGCGTGTCGGAGATTTCAAGGTGTCTGGGTGATAATTTTTAATAATATAACTTGTGGGATTTCTTTGACAGGTGTGTTTGGAAATAAAAGGCAGCCATCTGGATTTCGTTAAAAGCACACTCGATGTACCGGAAATTTAGCACCCACAATCAATGTTTATCGTCTGCAAATAGGTTTATTACCTGTAGAACAATAACTATGTTTAATCCGTGGTACATAATGCCTCAGGGATAATGGGTTTGTTTTGTTGCACGATGCCAATGAATTCACGAATCCACACCGACTCTCTGATGTATTGTTTAATGAGATAAAGCAGGGGTCATGGTTTCTAATCAAAATCATAACTGTCACACCTGCTTGAAGTGGTTTCGGGTGTAACGATGTCTACACTGACAACCAATCATATTTTTGTTAGCCGAATCAAGCTTGTAAAAAAAGAAACAATGATAAATAATTATCCAATACATTTTGATAACCAGCCACCCATGGAAAAATTACATGATAAAGTATAAATAGGATACCCACCACTATCAAAAGTTATTTAAGTTCATATACTGGATAACTGTCGTTGTGAAACATAATATTGTTAGTACTGGTAATAATTTTGATGGATAAGTTTATCGTGCGTTATGCAACAAGCGAGGAGGCACTGCCGAGTTTGTGGAGGGACTCTCCCTTGCTAAAATCGTCTCCAAAGAGGCCAGTAGGCCGTCCACAGAAGCGACCTCGAAGTAATGACTGAGGATACATCACAAAAAGAACTGCCCACCGGCAAACACACTGAGAATTTTACTTGAAAATGACGCAGCAGATATTCGTAGATTTGTGTCCGAAAACATAAGTTATAGAAAAAAAATTATAGTCAAGCGATGTCCGAAAATTACAAGGCATTTAAATACTATTTTCTCCCAAAAAATATGGTGTCCGAAAATATGCAGTGAATACGGTATCTCTAGTTAAAAGTAATGTTAATTACAGATGTATAAATATTTAAAGTCTTTTCTTCTCTTTATCTCTCAACAAAGAACTGATTAAATAATTCATAAAATATTTTGAGAACAATATTTAAGCAATTACCTTTGCTGAGCATTTTCTTTTTTAAAATGATTCTGAATTGTTTGAAGTGCTACAGAGAAACAGACCATACAAAGGGAGGTAACCATTGTGACTAATAAAGTCCTATTTTTTATAATCAAATTTGAGTTATGTCCCTTTACAGAGATGCATTTTCAAGGTCATCAGAGCTACATATGAATGAAGAAAGTACCTTAATATTAGAAACAGAAACTGTTCAAGTAGACAGCATGCCATAAGTGTTTAGACTGACTGAAATCCCTCTGAGCCAAAAATGAAAATAGATATGGCAAATCTTGATTGAAATTTTCTTGATAGGTGTAGCAATACTGTTGATCAGTAGTGGATGGGAGAGAGACTGGTTCTAAATTTTACTAAACCAATGAACTGATCCCAGTTTGTGCAGCCTGATTGCAAAACTTACACAAGTCAAATCATACATTTAATTACATTCCAATACTTATAAATCCATAACAATATATAAAGCTATAAATAAGGATTTGTTTTGTTCTAGGTTATTTATTAAATAAGTTATTATACACTTAAACTTGTTCCTTGATACTGTATGCAGCCAGTATATAACCAGGTGCAGGTTTTAATATTAGCAAGAATGGCGATGTTGAACAAAATTTCTGAGATGAAAACTTTGACTTACACAGTTTTAAAATTGACATTTTTCCTAAGCAGACATGTAGCACAGTTTATAATTGACTTTTCATATTCAGACATGTAGCATAGTTTACAACTGACATTTGTCCTGTGCAGACATGTAGCATAGTTTACAACTGACATTTGTCCTGTGCAGACATGTAGCATAGTTTACAATTGACATTTTTCCTTTGCAGACATGTAGCATAGTTTACAACTGACATTTGTCCTGTGCAGACATGTAGCATAGTTTATAACTGACATTTTTCCTGTGCAGACATGTACACTGTAGCACAGTTTATAATTGACATTTTTCCTATGCAGACATGTAGCAGAGTTTACAATTGACATTTTTCCTTTGCAGACATGTACACTGTAGCAGAGTTTACAATTGACATTTTTCCTTGGCAGACATGTACACTGTAGCACAGTTTATAATTGACATTTTTCCTATGCAGACATGTAGCAGAGTTTACAATTGACATTTTTCCTATGCAGACATGTACACTGTAGCAGAGTTTACAATTGACATTTTTCCTTTGCAGACATGTACACTAGCACAGTTTACAATTGACATTTTTCCTTTGCAGACATGTAGCATAGTTTACAATTGACATTTTTCCTTTGCAGACATGTACACTGTAGCAGTGTTTATAACTGACATTTTTCCTATGCAGACATGTAGCATAGTTTATAACTGACATTTTTCCTTTGCAGACATGTAACATAGTTTACAACTTACATTTTTCCTATGCAGACATCTAGCATAGTTTGACATTTTTCCCAAGCAGACATGTAGCATAGTTTCAACTAATGGTATTTATTATATCAGTGTCAGCGACCCAATTAATAGTGAAGTTTGGTCCTGTCCTCCGAATTGTCTACAAATTGGGCATGAACAATTTATTTTTTGACAAAAATTGTGTCTGAGAAAATGGTGTCCAAAAACAAAAAATACAGCACATGTTAGAGTCTTGATATTTAATATTAGAGTCTGGATTTAATGTTAATATTAAAATATTTGAAGGAATGCTTAAAAAGCTTTCAGAGCATAAATTTGCAATATCAGGGACAGACCAGGGCTCATTCCTTGCAAAAAGCTGGAGTCCCAGCACTAAAAATAGGAGTCCCAATAAAAGTACTTTTTTTTCCATTCAATAATTCAGAACATTATGTGTGTATTGTTGGGTTACCAATATATATGTCATCAGATTGCTAATTCTCATTCACTGTGATATATTTAGATTATAATAAAAGACTGAAAAACTATGGCAACTGAGAACAGTGATAATTGTGATTGTTTGTGGCTTTACCATGTCATTCTTTAACTTTGTGTGCAGCTACATATAGCATGAAATCATGGAAGAGATTACATTTTCTTTTCTATATTAATTTATTTAATTAGCTTATTCCATTTCAAATCAATAAATTTGCCAAGACACTGGAAAAAGAAACAAATTACCATATTCCATTCACTTTTTTAATTTCATCTTTAAGCAACACAGCACAGCATACTACATTCACTTCTTTCTTAAACAAACTTTAATAAACTTCTTCACAGCAGGTTTAGGATCAAAATCCTTAAGTTCAGGACCTTCTTTCATTACCCTCATCAATTCTATTACAGTTTCTTGTTTCAAATATATACAGCCATTTGGCATTATATGATTATGTGACAAGAAATGTGGCTCACAATCCATTGACGTTATATGTGCAACCAGCAACACTTCAGCTAAAAAAGCCATGGTAACTGAGATGGTAGAGTAAACAGACTTGTAATCCAATTGTCACTGGTTTGATAACTGCCCAGGAGAGCTCGGGTCAGCTGCTTCAGTGTGTTCTTGTAAAAGACACTTAAATCCCAATTTCCTCGCCATGATACAGGTAATAATGTGTATAAAGTGCTGTTAAACCAACAAATCAGCTAACATAGAAACATCTGGAAACACGTTCGAGTGCATAAAACGTTCAATGTTCCACTGTTTTCTCATTTTGCATCCCATGGAAATGTCCTTTTCCATGATTCATTTCAAGAATCTGTCTTTTTGATGTTCTGTTTTCTTTATCAAAACCAGATGCATTAACTACTTTCAGTCGGAAAATCTCGCGAGAATCAGCCTCATGTGCAGCCTTGCACTTGGCACCAAAGAAATTATGTAAAGTTGCCACTGGAAAAGTACACATGATAATCACTTGAAAACAAAAAGTATATCTGTACATGACAAAGAAAAACAGATGATTTTATGACGATTAACACTGGAGTTCATATTCCTCCAACAATCAAAATACACACAAGTCACAAAATCTTGGCCCTACTTTTTTTAATACGGTATATGAAAGTGTGCTAAGTGATGCTTATCAAAGTGAGTTGTCAATGCACATGAGTGTGTAATTAGTCTTTTGATCAAACCATCACCAGCAATAGATTAACAGGTGTCTTAATCATCTTGTCTGCTAAGCTTTAACCGACGCGGCTTCACCTAATCCCTTTACAATCACTTGAACTTGGTTTGATAGCCCACACAGTAAATGACTGATATCTGCTTTGTAGAAACGGTTAAAATAAAACAGAAGTTTGCTGACCCCAAAAAAAATGGTGTACCAAGGATTCGGCTGTTGGAATTTTCATGTGTCCAAAATTAAAACTACTGATACTTTTACACGGATTTCGCAGTCCTGGAGAACCCTGCAGACATTTTCTAATTTTAAAGCAAACTTAGTTGAAGCTACAATATCACCATGACAAACCCGCAAAAATCAATGAATAACAAAGTTATAAGTATCAGAGATACTTCACTGCCAGCATTACAAAACTTTTAAGGAGGAACTGGGGTTTTACTGGATTTAATTGAGCAAAAAATGCAAAGATATGAAAAACTGATTTATAAGCCCCTTCATGGAAAATGAAGATGAACCAAAGGGAACTCCAATCCCTCCTAAAGATCCATTCCACTTGCCTACTCAAATAACTAATTTTATCATTAGCTCCTTGTAAAAAAAATGGTAAGAGATTATGCAGGAATCTAATGTCTGAATGTAAACTTTATTGTAGGTAAATGATAGCCAATTTCCACAACAATAAAAATGACAAAGTTTAAAGAAGTGTAAACAAAAGAAAATGGCAAGATCTGTGGAAACACTACTGTATCAGATGTGTCATACACTGCTATGGATCAGAATTGATCCATATAATGTCATGATGTATCAAGCATGCATGAGGAATTTACATAATTCCTAATCTAAATTAAAATACAACTGTCTGGGGCCATATTTTATACCGGTTGTCAATAAATCAAGGGTCATCAAAATTCTGATATTTGATTGTGTTGAGGCAGTTAGCATGGCTTTTAAATGTATTGCTTTCATTTTCAGCATACTAGGGGCTACAGTGTCAGCTGAAATCACTGCACAATGTACAAATGAAGGGTAAAAGAAATGAAAACAAGAGTTCCTTGAAGGGGCTGATGCTCTAGGGACATAAAATAATTTCCTGAAATTCAAGATAACACCATCTCTGATATTCCTGAGCTAGATGTTCAAATTAGCCACTGTGGTGGCCATAATGGATATAAGATGAGCACCATTTTCAATTAGGACAAATCTGACATCACTAGAAGACTTTTGGTATGTCCATCCATTCACTAGGAGTAGTGATAACAAGATTTTCAAGATGCCATTGCAACCTCAATATTTAATACAAGATTTGCACCATGTGCATTTAGGACCAACTGGATATGACAAGAAATCATTAGGTTAAAATCCTATGTTGATATGATGATCAATTCTTCTGGAGAAGCTATAAAAAGATTTTCATGATGGCCACCATGGTGAACATAATGAGGAACAACATCATAAGAAGTCTTTTGGTGAAAACCATGTCAACGTGATTTTCCATCTAGAAGGAGTAGTGATAACAAGACTGGATGCTAGATAAGCACAATTTCATTTAAGACTAACTAGACACCATAAAAAGTGTTCCAGTGAAAACCCCATGTTGATATGACTTTCCATTCAGGAGTAGCAATAACAAGATGTTCAAGATGGCTGCTGTGGTGGCCATCATGGATGTCAGATCAGCACTATTTTCATGTAGAACCAACCAGACAGCAGAAGATGACTTTCAGTGTAAACCATATGGTGATATAACCATCCATTCTGGAGGAGTTGCAATAACAAACAAGATTTTCATTTCAAGATGGCCACTATGGTGGCCATATTGGATGTATGAGCAGCACCATTTTCATTTAGGAGAGAATAGCCATCATAAGAAGTGGGGAAAACCCTATATTGATGACTTTCTATTCAGAAGGAGTAGCAATAAACGAATTTTGAAGATGGCTGCCATGGCAACCATACCATATTAGATGTCAAATCAGCACCGTGTTCAATTAGGATCAACTCTACATCATAAGAAGTCTTTTAGTGAAAACTCCATGCATTTCACCCTCCATTCAGGAGTATTGAAAACAAGATTTTCAAGATGGCTAATGTGATCAATCTGCATCATTTCATTTAGGACCAAGTAGACATCATAAAAAGTATTTGGGTGAAAACCTCATATCAATATGACTTTCCCCATTCAGGAGAAGAGGCAATAACAAGATTTTTAAGATGCCTGCCATAGTGGCCATACTGGATGGATCTGCACCATTTTACATTTAGGACCAACTAGACATCAGAAGATGTCTTTTTATTGAAATTCCAATCTTGATATGACCATAAATTCATGAGGAGAGCGATAACAAGATTTTGAAGATGGCTGACAGTTTGGATGTCAGAGTGGCAGCATTTTCATTTAGGAGCAACTAGACACTATAGGAAGTTTTGTGGTGAAAACCCCATCTTTTTGTTCAAGAGAAGAGATGGGATTTTCAAGATGACTGCCATGGTGGCCATACTGAATGTCAGACGAATACCATTAGACCCAAAAAAGATATCGTAAGAAGTCAAAGAGTGAAAATCCCATGCTGATATGACCATCCATTCGGGGGGAGGAATGATAACAAGATTCTCAAGATAGCCAATGTGGCGGCAATATTGGATCTCTGAGCAGCACCATTTTCATTTAGTAAAAACAAGACCTTGGAATGAATGCATGTGTGTGAAGTGTCATGGTAATCCTCCAAGTAGTTTAGGAGTAGCAATAACAAACTTGTGCTGACGGACAGACAATTGGCCATCCCATAAGCTCTTCTGGTTTATGACCAGCAGAACTAACCAGAGCAACTGCAATGGTGAGCCATCAGATTCCCCAACTTTTTTTGATATAAGAATCAAGAGTCTCTCAAAGGGCAAAAAGAATTTCCAGGAATTCAAGATAAGACCATTTGTTCATTTTAACTGCCGAGCGTTGAAACCATTATTCATATTCTTTAGCAATAATAATATTTTCAAATTACATGTACCTGCTGTGGTGGACATATTGGATGTCAGATTAGCACCATTTTCATTTAGGACCAAGTAGACATCATTAGAAGAGTTTTGGTGAAAACCCAATGTCAATATGCCGATCCATTCAGCGGGACTAGGAATATTTTCAACTACTTGCCTGAATTTGCAAGTGAGAGGAAATTTTAGTTCAATTCCCCGAGATGAATCTTCATAATGTCACTATTTTTCATTTGAAAATGTGCGAAAATCATTGTAATTGAAATTTTGTATATAAGACCCTTGACCCCTCCTGGGGATTCCATGGATTGGAGCCAAGGATGACATACTGTACCTCTAGTAGATGGTTACGTCAAGGGCAACATAACCACAAAGTTATGTGAATTTCAAATGGTTATGTCAAGGGCGAATTTCCACCCCATTTTTTAGGAGGATATGTGTTAATGGACAGAAGGATGAATGGACAGACCAAGTGTATCACAATATTTCCCATTAAAGCATGGAGATAAAAGAATTTGTTCAATCTCTATGCACGAGTTCTAGGAATATATTGAGCTTTTGTATGCCCTGTACAAACTTACCAACAATCTGGGGCAGGACACCACCGAGCATCAGGGTCAGAAACCAGCACACGCCTGACCATAAAGTCCTCATACTTTTGCATCAAAACATCATTCTGTAAGACTGCCTTAATATCATTAGGATGAAACTTTTCTGAGCACTCTGGACATGCAATGTTAACACGACTTTCTGTTATTTCAATCCGTAAATACATCTGAAGACAATTCATACATGAACGGTGATAGCAAGTTGTTATTTCTGGAAAATTTTCTCTTGGCCACTCAGTCAAACATAGAGGACATTCCATGATAGGGTCTTTAAGTTTTGGTGGTTCAGGTATTGGATGAGGAATGTCAAGAACAGAGCGTGCAGACACATTCTCATGGTGATCTGGCAAGATGCCAAGACTGATCTCTGATTTTACTGAGGAGTCAGAATCCAGACTCATGTGGGACTTAGTCCTCCTTGATCTACCAGTGTAAAAGATACGACGAATAGAAAAACGCGCATTTTTCTTCCGCTCTGAACTTTTCGAAGTGCTTGAGGCCATTGATGTGACTTCACTATCCTTCTTCATTTCGACCTTTGCCCTGTCAAAAAAAGGAAAAGTGTTCATATATTGTACATGCATAAAAAGCAAAACCAAATATGACAAATAGCATACACTGTACATGTACATTACATGCATGCTAGTTTGTTCTTAACATCTTTGTTATTTCACCCCCATTTTTTTGCTTTGTTTCTATCTGAAGGTCACTTCGTGGAAAAATGAGGAGCTGCATATATTAACATACAGTACACAGACTAGCAGACAGAATCACCAAATTCCCATTGTATATTATCAAAGCATGATGACAGAAAAGCAGGGATTCCATTCACTTTTTCATTTTTAACGTCATGGACATTCATGTTTAAAAATGTGCAAGTTCCATAATTGCCAACCTGAAAACTTTTCAAAATTTATTTACAGTTTCAATAATCTTTAAGTGAAAAATAGAAAATAAAAATGTAAAGCAAAAAAGATATTTCCAATGGTCTATGGGTTGTTAAAATAAAGATAAAAGAATGTAAAACCAGAAGGATATTTCTAATGTTCTATGGGTTATTTCTAAAGATTTATATATTATTGTATCTTTGTCAACCAATTAGCTAAATTTTAGGAATCAGAACAGAGGACCTATTAATTATCAGATTATAAACAATATATCATAATTATTACATGTACACTTAGGTACACATATATGAAAACTGTAATCATTAATCAGTTGGAGGATGGTATTTTTGCTGTTACACTATTGATTATGAAATACATATTTTATTTTTACACATTATCACTCAGTGTACATGTTGCATCCTGGCTTTTTTATATGCACTTACCAAGATGTTTACACTTGTTGAAAGAATTACTGTAATAAAATCATCCCGATCCAGTATTAAAAAGTGTAATTTTTAACTTTAAATCTAACAAGAATGTAACAATGGATATGAACTAAAACTGGTTATCCAGCACGAATATAGGCTGGAGAATCTAAAGCTTTTGAAAATCAGTTGTGATGCTCCAACCACTGATATTCATGTGGTACCATTTCCACATGAAATCAAGCAGGAAAATACTGAGTAAACTGAAATCATTCTCCATTTTATAACTATTTATAACTTCCACCTTTAGTGAGTAAAAATCCCATGTGCAAATAGTTGCATACAGAGACGGAACTGTGACAAGAAAGTACACATACATCCCTATTATCTACCATGAAACAAAAAAGCATCTTGCTAAATGTTTGCCTAGGCCAACAACAAAAAAATATGTTTCCTATTGCACTGGTTTTAAAATTAGGGTAGGCAGGAAGGTTTTTTTTTGTTGAAAAAAACATTATATATAAATCAAATATTTCAACCGCTTCAAAGTACTGGACAAAACCAGTTGAATTAGATGCACAAATAAATTTCAGCAATGTGATTTGAAGAAAAAAAAATGTTTAAATGTTTTTAATTTAAAAATTTTTTTATTTTATTACAATGGGGGGAAAAAAGTGCTAGGGTCGGCAATGAGAAACAGGGACAGTTGGCATACCGGAAACACAATTTTTGTTGTTGTCCCTACAGATTTTGTAAAATTTATAGTAGTTGATATACCGGTAGACACTGTCAGCTCTTTTTCCAATATTTCATATGATTCTCAGATGTAACATTCTGACACCAAACCAATTTATACAATTTGGGAAAACTGTTGGAAAATTCTATTGGTGCTTCCTGATTTCGACATTATCATGAATTAGGCCAACAAATGTACTTTCCTCCCAAGGTCAAACATGGTCAGAAACTGATAAGATTGACATAAAATTTATCAAATTTCGGGACGTAACACTTATGACATGAATGTTACGTAGAGGACATTGTGAAACATAATTTGCTAATTTATTATTCATTTTGTTCTGAAGATCTCTGCACTATTTTTAATGTTGTGTATAAGTGTGCTTTCTCAGCAACTTGAACACCAATGACCATTTTGAGTACAGGATGGCAATTAATCATGTCACCCTCACTGTGGACATGATCAAACTTGAGAATGTCCTCAACATTTTGTTTGAAAATATTAGTTTTTAAAAGTTATTTTACTCAAGTAAAAAGCAATATTATCTCTCTCTCTCTCATTGAATGTAAATGACATAAGCACAACTCAAGCTTTTTTCTTTCTTGAAATAAAAAAAATTTCTGCAGAAGTAACACCTATTTTATTACATCAAATTCTGAACCATCCCGGCTTACCTTTCTTTGAAACCATTACAGTGGTCCCCCTCTTGAACGGCCCCCCTGACCAGCGGCCACCCGCTTTATACGGCCACAGTCCCTTGGCACCGACGAGTTTGTGTTCAAAAGTACCCCTCAAGGACGGCCACCCCTCTAACGCGACCAGCGGCCAGCATTTTAGTGCAAAAACAGTCAAATTTACCCCCGCGAGCGGCCACATAATGGTTGTTTACAGAGTAAAATCTCGATAATATTTTTTAATTTCTCAATTCAACACATTGACATTTTGTTCCAACATGCCAATAAAGTAACTTTAATCCTTACAAAGAGTTAAGTAATCCAATTACTGCCATGTGTTCCTCAGATGTTAGCTTTTGTCACTTTGATAATTACTGGCTATTAATACCACCGATAATTATCAAGAGGACAAAGGCTAACCGCTGAGAAGCACAGCATTGTTCAGCTCAAGTCAGCGTGACATCCGGTCGCCAGATAGTAAAATGGTATGTTAGCCTTCACGGCTTCACTCAAATAGATTATGAAATGTACATAACCAAGTACCAGACTGGGGAAGAAGAAAAAAAAAGTCGATCACGTGACAGACTCACTTCCGTTGTAAACACTGTGCCTCACTCGTGAATGCCTGCGAAGGAATAAGTTGTCGCAAAATATCGTCAGACATTCTCAGTTTAGAACAAAAAGTGAAAGCAATTAAATTAAACGAAAAGAGGGAGAGTCTTTTGATAACTACGGAGAAATTTTATGTCAGAAAGATTCAAATAAACATCGTCAATATACATTCAACTACATTGAGTGGGAAGGCGGAATCGACGGGCGTACAGGGATAGTTACAACCAAATGTTTGTGCCCAGAATTTACCGACAATGTGGTTTTGCACCACGATTCATGATTATTCATATTTTTTAAAAATTTCATTGATATTAGTTTTATCATATTGAGTCATTAACCAGATAATATTCCTGTGATTTTGAAATGAAAATATAAAAATTAGTTACATCTTTTATACTTCATATGTAGTTTTTACTCACAACTGTGTGATCCCCCTCTAGAAAGGCCACCCGTCTTATAAGGCCACTTTCTTGCTGCAGAAGGGGTGGCCTTATAAGAGGGGGACCACTGTAACGTAATGAGCGATTTTAATGTCTAGTCAGAAGTTCAAGTTCTTTCATATGATTTTCAGTGTTATGCCATTCTCTTTTAATCACTAGGACGCACAGTTGCAGGATTCATGCTAATTTCTACAAAACTGCACAGAAACATTATCCAAATACAAGACCATCGTGCATCAAACCATTTTTTCATTTATTTAGAACTGTATTTAGTACTTTTAGTTCCAGAAAAGACTAGATCACCTTGCAACATGATGATGAAGTTGAG
The DNA here is from genome assembly GCA_029931535.1 of Margaritifera margaritifera. Taxonomy (NCBI): domain Eukaryota; kingdom Metazoa; phylum Mollusca; class Bivalvia; order Unionida; family Margaritiferidae; genus Margaritifera; species Margaritifera margaritifera. The sequence continues at coordinate 3,937,015 of JAQPZY010001544.1, forward strand.
CAATTCAGACATTTTACTCCCAAATTTCAACAATAATCTGTGCTCAATGAAACTTGACCATAGAAAGCTTAACGTTTTGACTTTTCATGAACTCAGTCTGAAATAATCTTAATTTTTAGTGACAATTTGAGGAGATAATTACTGAATCAATGATTAACACCCATGACTAAAATTATTATCTATATCCATACTAGGAGGAGACAGTGATTGGGCAGGAAATAACATACCAGTGTACATACATACTTCTGAGAATAGAAAACCTGACTAAGTAAATGGATTTCCCCTTTGTTCCAAATGAATGACAGCAAAAGGAAATGATGGATAAAAGCGATATATGCAAAATCTGAATGCAATTCTAAGAGCAGAAATGAACAGAAAATTAATTACATGGACATAAATTAAATAAAGAATTCTCATACCCACAGAAGTGAGGAAGATACAAATTTAAATGAAACTAAACAGTAGCACTGATCATAGTAAATAAGATAATAGTAAACTTTATCAGTTCCATTTAAGTCTAAGCATTATATGCCTTTTAATGGACTCCATCTTTTATCACCTGGAGTGGACCCTCCAGTTTTCCTATCAGGACACCACAATTCCTTGATACTGAGGGTAACTAACAGTCTCAAAGGTCTATAAAGAACTCTACCTACATGCTAATATAATAAACTCATGTTACTGAAATGCATACTATATCTGCCACCAGGATCAGTGAATTGTGCCTATTCATCGATTATAATACCCAATAAAAAAGACCAAAAATTCAATAGGTTTCTTCATTACCTTTAGTGCATGCCAGCCAAAGTTTGGTAAAGGAACTTGCTCTAGAACAAAAGTTATTCTGCAAAACTAATTTTTCTTGGACCCACAATAAACCTGACCTTTGACCTTTTGAGTCTCAAAATCAGAAAGGCCCCTTTCATAACTGAAGTTCAAGCCCTTTACAAACACTTGTCAAAGTATCTGATCCAGAACTAAAGTTATTATGCACAAAAAAAAAAAAAATTCAGAGTGACCTTGACCTCTGACCCCAAAATCAATACCCTTCTTTCTCATTCAGCATGCAAGTCGTCCACAAACTTTGGTGAAGTTATCAGGTCAAGAATTTACATTTTTGTGCAGAAAATATTTTTCTGCTTTCAGTCAGTGACCATAACATCAAATCTTTTGACTCTAATATCAACTGGTTTCTTCCTTATCCAAAAGTGCAACCTATTCTAAAGTTTTGTCCAGGTATGTGATGTAAAACTAATGTTATTGTGTAAAAACCACTTTTCTCCTTTGTCACAGTGACCCAGATCATATTCTGACCCCCAAAACAATATGCTTCACCCCAAAATGCAAGATATCTACAAAGTTTTATCCATATATCTGATGAACAACTTGCATTTTTGTGTGGAAACCATTACCATATTTTCACACATATATCCCATGGGTTACACAGGATTAAACATACCCCACACTCCCCATGCGGGTTATCTCAGTGGGTGGTCTATATCAGTTCTTTTTCACACAGCTGGCAGTCATTAGCATATTTTTAAATTTATAAAGATATAATTTGTAATAATTGTGTGATAATGATTTTTCCAAGTTTCATTATGTTCAACAGAATGAAATCAGAAGTAATAACAGTCCTTCATTCTTAATACCCATCTAAAGATAATGAAAAGTACTAGACATTAGCTAAATTATCCTAAATAAAATCTTATATGTATGCATATATAGGATATATATTGAATTTGATTGTAAGTATGAGAACTATTGTAGTTGTTGTATGTGTTTCTGCTAGTGCGTGAGAAGGCACTTCACCTAATGCCAGCGTATAGTTCAAATTAAAAAAAAGAAACTTACAAACTGAGCAAGATATATGAGCAGTTGCATGCTTTAGAAGAAGGTACTTTGTTCAATTCTGTTGGATGTTATGATTGTCAATAATCATGAATTTTAAACTAAGTATAGCGCAACATGCTTAGTTACAGTGAATATGACATGTATACATGTATATATCCATGCACTTTTCTACAGTGGATTCTACACCGTGTCAAATAAGCCACATATAAATATAGAAAGACATGTGAATGGAGAAAATGAAAATATTCCAGATTGTTCATTTTGGGGATCATCATAATGTTTGGGACTGAAAATTGTGCTATTAATATTATTACCAAAATACATGTACAATTGTCTCGTTGTCTTCATCATAAAATGCTGCTTATGGCCAGGTCAGGTGTGCTGACCTTTTTTTAGGAACTATTGTTAAGGTTGTTCAGGACTGACAAAACTCTATTTTATTTGCAAACAGTACATGCAGAAAAACAACTCATGTTCAATTTCTTTAAGTTTTATACCAAATCCACTTCTCCTTACCACTATATGGATTATTCATAAGTGTTGGTGACATTTCTTTTTCACTGCATACTGACTCCATTTTGCTGTACACTGCATCAAAGTATGTGGACAAAAAGGTATGGAGTTGTTTTTATTATAAGTTATTCTTTCACACACTCTCTGGTAAATGTTACAGGATACCTAACTGAAAGAAATGGCACATCACTATTACCATAATTTTTATCCATTTCTTCACAGAGTACAGTACCATCCCCCAACCACCTGTACTGAATTGTCCACTACCAATCCTTAAGCAAAAGAAACAATAAAGCAGACAATAAAAGCATTAGTAAACTGCAAGTCTTACCTATACAGATTCCTAGAGTTTATTAACGGTATATAAATTATTTCTGAATAAACAATAAAAAAAATCTTCTCCTTAGGTTTTATTCAAGTTTTGAGACACGGGCACATTTCATTTTTTAAATTTGTGCAAATAGAGCAAGAGTTGCTCACAGGCTATAGACTGGATATAACAATAAAACCGATTCAAATTATGTGCTTTGACATGTCAATCAAAAAAAAAAAGGTATGCGCACCCCTTGATATCTAGAAAACAGAGGCGGTAGTTTTATCTGGATGTGAACTTGAAAATGTTTTTATGATTGCAAAGTCATAAAAGAGAAATTCCTTACCTTTCTCATCTAAGCCGCTTACTCAACATAAATATCCAAAATGGGAAAACTGGAGTGTGATGTACATGTACTTACCTATCAGCTTTAGGTACAATGTACGCTTTGCGTTCATATGTTGCTATTTCGAGGAAGTTTTAACTACGTATCGAAAGTAACATCCCTACACCCAACTGAAAACAAATATGGTTGACAATTGACCGGAAAATGCCGATATTAGACGGAAATAGACGGACCAGACAAAAGAAGGAAAATAATTAAATCGGGAATAATAGTCATTTTCTTCATAAATTTGAATCGTCTATGAAAATTAATATCAAATTGAATCTTAAAACAAATATTTTAGTAGAAATTAAAAATGGGTTCTCTTCTCTCTGTAAAAATCAGAACCTCTGTGTGCCGGAGTATATTGATCATGTGACACTTGAGGCCAAAATGGCAGCCTCCATAAAGAATTGAGAATGCCATTGGAATTGTATTGACGCAATATGTGATATTTTTATCATAGTTGGAGCAATAATTTGGTTGTTTGAACTTAATAGGTAGCTATACACGTGTTTTACTTTAAATGAAATCGTATTGTTTGGCAGAGTGTATTCAAAGTTTAAAATCATTATTCAAACAGAAACCGAACAGATGGTACATTAGCATACACGTCAAGTCTCACGCATTGCACGTGAGATACACGCATTTTGTACAGAAATCAAGCTCATACGCACACCCTGAATTTTCTCACGCATTCTTACAAAATGTATGTCGTATTTTTAACCTAACGTTTTTATGGTTTCCTAACTCTCCGTTAAATTTCCAAGTTAGTGCAACTGGATTCCTAAAAACAGACTGACTATGACGTGATCGTCTCCTCGGTGACCCCCCCCCCCCCCATCCCCACCGGAAGGTTCACCCCAGGTCACCGAACATAGATCTGCCACCCCCTGGAGATGATCTCACTCCTGACACTTAAGGATCATTGACCATTCTGCAGTAGCATGTCTCAGTCTGTGGTGTTAAATGAAAATAAACTGCTTGGGGAAAACCATTTTATTCAATGTAAAATGCATATCTCTAAGGGAAAGTATCTCATTTTCATTTCTCAATCAACAATTTTTCAGAGGCATATGATGCCGTCGTATTTGTAAGCTCTTCACCCGTGAAAGCAGTAACAGTTCATACGGTGATGTTGCTTAGTCCATTCCAATTATATGACAAGTTATCAGATGGTTGAAAGTGACTCGCAATTTTGGTAGAATTTATTAAGTTTGGAGATAATTTAGATATTCATATTGTAGTGTGTAAATGTCTGTTACCCAAGTTATTTCTTGGGGTATTGTATAATATTACATGCAACCAAATACAGTGCATGCAATAGTAACAAATCATCAAAAGTAACAGATCATTTTCATGTTTGTCGCTGCTTTTCTTGCCAATTACTAAATTGGCCAGGATAATTATGTTGCAGTAATTTACCGTAATCAGTTACCTAAATCATAACAAAAGTTTGACTAGCGGGGATGCTTCCAGTCTATTCTAGGTCTGTCAAACAAAAGTGCATTCTTCCAAAATGAAGCAGAATTTTAGCCTTGATCTGAAACATACTTCCAAGAATTGCTGAAAAATCTAAACAATTGCCCAGGTAAAACATATAAAACCAGATATTATTTTAAAAACCGTATTTTTGGAATGAGCTACATCATTGTTTATATAAAAGCTGCAGTAATAGTCTAGAAACATATGAATCTACCCATTGTAAAACCAACACTAGACCATAATGATTTAAAGAACTACTGCCCAGTTTCTAACCTCCCATTCATGTCAAACATCTTAGAAAAAGTTGTTCTATCCCAATTTGTATCTAATCTGAATTCAAATAGTCTTTTAGCAATGTACAGTCTGCATATTACCCTCACCACAGTATCGAAACTACCCTTCTGAAAGTAGTTAATGACCTTCTCTCTGCTTTGGATAGTGGAATGATTATAGTCCTCACCTTCCTTGACTTGTCTGCAGCGTTTGACACAATAGACCATGCTATATTACTTCACCGTCTCCAGCATGTATTTAGCATTCATGATACAGCCTTATTATGGTTCAAGTCCTACTTGGTCAACAGGACACAAATTGTGTCTGCAAATGGAAAACACTCCAGCCAGTTGATCAATGTGTTGGTGCTCCACAGGGTTCTGTTCTTGGACCTGTTCTCTTCATTCTGTACACTCAGCCGCTCTCAAGTTTCATTGATAGTCATCCAGTGTATCACCAATTGTACGCTGATGACACCCAAATATACAAATCTAGCCACCCAACTGAAGTTAATGCTATCATCCAAGGTGTAGAGAGGTGCATTTCCGATGTGAAATCATGGATGACATGTAACAAGCTGCAGATGAATGATGATAAAACTGAAGCCATTCTGATTACAACACAAAGACTTTCTCATTCACATCCTTTACCTCAAACAGTAAATATCAGCAACACCAACATTAAATTCACACAGTCAGTACGAAACCTAGGTGTTACTCTCAACAGTACTCTCTCATTGCACCAACATATCATGAATATATGCAAGGCTGCATATCTGGAGCTGAGACGTATCAGTTCCATTCACAACTATCTTTCAGTTGATGCCACTAAAACACTTCTGTGTTCCTTAGTACTTTCAAGACTGGACTATTGTAACTCAATTCTATCTGGTACATCTCAGAATCTACTCCAGAAACTTCAAATAGTTCAAAACGCAGCAGTTTGGATTATCCTTTGAATACCATGAACCAAGCACACCTTCCCCCTGCTCTGTACCCTACACTGGCTACCCATTCGATCCAGAATCAAACACAAAATTTGTTCTCTGTGCTAAGTTTCATTGACTGGCTCCAGTCCAACATACCTATCTCACCTCACCCATGTTTACACACCAGCAAAATACTTACGCTCCTCTTCCGACACTCGTATTCCCATTATTCCCACTATCAAAATGAAGTCATATGGACAATGTTCTTTTGCATACCAGAGCCCAGCAATGTGGAATGAATTGCCCACTGAACTTAGACACAAAGACACAGTGATCTCATTCAAGAGTGCTCTTAAAACTCACCTATTTCGACTGCAAGAACATACTTAAAGACTTAATAATGTTTCCTTACCTTAATTATTTTCAGCATGTTTTTGTTTTCTAATTTCATGGTGTTTGTTTTTCGTAATCCTATCATTATATATGTTTTTAGGTGTGGTAAAGTGCTTAGAGCTTCTAAAGATTAGGCGCTATACAAAGTCCTCATTATTATTATTATTACTATAATTATTATTATTATTAAATGAATATGACAATAGCAGATCAGTCTTGTTACAGCAGCTGGTGAATGATCAGAAATGTCAAAGTTATTTTTCTGTTGAAAATATGAAGAAAAAAAAAAATTAACTATGGTTAAAAGGAGAGAATGTACCAGTATTTGAACAGTTGTGAAAATGTTTTCTCTAGTTGTATTTTTAGATACAAAATGTGTTTTTTCATTGTTTTGCTTTACTACCAGTCTTGGTTGAAGATAAGATGTGACTGAAACCAACATTTTCAATCTTTGTGGTGCCATACAGCCAGTTTTGTGCTGGTGTGCAGTAAAACTCAACCCACTCACTTTATCTAAACTGATCTGTTTTGAGACAACATCAAAATGTGCACCTTGAACTGTACTAACGTGATCCATAGTTTTGCACATTGAGTGTGGGCTTGCAGGTTTCCCGCCGTTTTTGCTTGTTTGTCAGAAAATAATTGAAAAATATGCTTACAACTTTTCTTTAGTGGATCTCTATCCATGCCTCTGTTGGCACTAGCAATGGCATAAGTAGCAAAAGGTGATAAAGCTGTAAGATGGCAATGAATATCTGTTTTAAAACAATGTATCTGGCAATGAAGACATTCAAGGTTTGTGGTAGTTGGCCAAGTTGCAGTGTAAAGTATTTGATGGTTGTTAGTGTAACATATTTTGGAGCTTGAAGTCACCCCAACAGTAAGGTAGATTTAATTTATTTTGAGATTGTAATAGTGACAAAAGATACTAAATTTATGCAAATTAACAAGTACTCATTTAATTCACAATTTGTTTGTTTGGAATGAAAAGTAATTCAGAAAACATAGGTATTTATTATAATAAATGCTGGTAGATGATGAGTGTACACTAAAGTAAAATGAGAGCAAAAGTTGGAACAGAACATTCAATGGTGCAGCTCATTTCAGGTGAACCAGATATTCAAACATGTTAATGTTTTTATGAGTTACTTAAGCACATGATAAAACTTTTATTGCAATAATGTAAGTGTTCAAGGAAAATAGACCACAAAATTAAGATGGCAAAACTGTAAAAGTAAACAAGATTATATTATTTTGTTAGTTCATTATCTATTATTTTCATTTCTCCCTTTAAAATGTGGTGTGTAATCTAAATTTGGATGGCGGGGTACACAGTGTCCCCTGCCATGGGATCCTATGTGCAACAGTTGATCCAGTACTGTCAAGTGTGATCCCATAATGTCTTAAAAACAATGCTTATTAGAATCAATATTGCTCTCTTAATAATTTTATTTAGTGAACAGTTTTACATCAAAAGGTAGGAGATCATTTTCATTCCAATCATGTATAGTGTATCCAACAAATTTCATAAATAAGCATGGTAACACCATTAATACAAAAAGTGATCCGTTACTTTCACATGCACTGTATATATAGTCAAACCTGTCAATAGCAGCCACCCATGGGGAAAGGCAAAACTGGCCTTTGTACATAGGTGACCTCTGTTGACAGGTTCATCTTTAAAAATTGGTTTTTGAACAAATACCATGCACTGAAAATCATTATCATTATTATTATTATTATTATTATTATTATTACATTATCAAGATTGTTTTCTGTGCCATATTGAACAAAATCATAAAATAGGCATATATGTTGTTCACTCCCAAATTTTTTTGTACACATGATTACTGTATCCTGATTACTTTAATCCATCCAAAAAATTAAATCATCACTTACTTAAAATAATCACTGATTTTAGGTTGTTTTGTTCACCATGACACAACAATAGTTTCACCTCTGATAGACAACTTATATATGACCGTAAAACAGAGGACTGTCTCTTTGGTTGGCAAACTTGTATACATTGGGCTTGTATATAGCTGTTCATGCTTTAAAAATAATATCTGGATTAGCCAGTTGCTGAACTCCCCGAGATCAAAAGACAGTCAGCTTATCTCGGATTAAGCCTGTATAATGAATAGGAAATCAAAAGAAGTCATATATAGCTATTCTATGTGACCAATGAACCGAAACTTTGCCAGCCTTCACAGAAAAGTTTTAAATATTGAATGACCCTTGGCCATATTGAAAAGGGATGTGAGTCGTATCTCTTCTCAAAGACAAACTTTTTTCTTCATAGATAACTTTAATTCACAGCCAAATAGATAAAGATATGAAACTATACCTGCCACACTGGCGCAACAGGCAAGTTCCATTTCCGCTGCAATAGAATGACTACTTTTCCTACTATTCAGCAAATGAATTGCTTCAACCCTCTACCCAAATGATAAAAACTGCCTCACTTTCGAATATGACATATTGACGCATGAGTTACACTGTGAATGCGACTGGAGTACGTAGCGCAACTGAGATAAGAAATGTTTGCACATTGATTCACATGATGCAAAAAATTAGTTTGCATAGACAGAGTGATAATTGCTAGTGACCATTGAAGGCAGGGAGAAACTATTGTTTGGTCAGGAAACACCTGGGCATGGAAGGCAGATGTCCATTACATACTGGACTTTTATATAGGAAATTTGCTGGGGGGGGGGGAATTAGAATGGCCGTTAAGTAAAGATGACCTTTAGGGCAGGTTTGACTGTATAGATAAAGATCCTGTCCAACAATCTGTCGATCAAGCCAGAATTTTCCTTGATACACCCTGCACCCAAATGATTAGACAATGATTACAACAAATATATTGGTTACCTGTCTAAATTAAACAATATATACAATGTTGGAGCTGCCAAAAATGTGCCATACACTGGGAACCTGGCACATCCGAGGTCTAATTGCGCACAACTAACACATGACCGATGCTTAACACCTTATCCTTAACCTCACCTTCCTTGCACCGATATCAGATGACTTTATTCAGACTCTATATGAATAAATACTAAACTGATAGTAAGCCCTTTTCAGGCCAACCTTCAGATTCATAATGGACTTAAATGTACCTTGGTAGTAAGCCGTTTTCAAGCCAACCTTCAGATCCATAATGGACTTACATGTACCTTCGTAGTAAGCCCTTTTCAGGCCAACCTTCAGATCCATAATGGACTTATATGTACCTTGGTAGTAAGTCCTTTTCAGGCCAACCTTCAGATCCATAATGGACTTAAATGTACCTTGGTAGTAAGTCCTTTTCAGGCCAACCTTCAGATCCATAATGGACTTAAATGTACCTTGGTAGTAAGTCCTTTTCAGGCCAACCTTCAGATCATTAATGGACTTACATGTACCTTCGTAGTAAGCCCTTTTCAGGCCAACCTTCAGATCCATAATGGACTTAAATGTACCTTGGTAGTAAGTCCTTTTCAGGCCAACCTTCAGATCCATAATGAACTTAAATGTACCTTGGTAGTAAGCCCTTTTCAGGCCAACCTTCAGATCCATAATGGACTTAAATGTACCTTGGTAGTAAGTCCTTTTCAGGCCAACCTTCAGATCCATAATGGACTTAAATGTACCTTGGTAGTAAGTCCTTTTCAGGCCAACCTTCAGATCCATAATGGACTTAAATGTACCTTGGTAGTAAGTCCTTTTCAGGCCAACCTTCAGATCATTAATGGACTTACATGTACCTTCGTAGTAAACCCTTTTCAAGCCAACCTTCAGATCCCTAATGGACTTACATGTACCTTGGTAGTGTCCTTTTCAGGCCAACCTTCAGATCTGTAATGGACTTACAGGCCAACCTTCAGATCCATAATGGACTTACATGTACCTTTGTAGTTCCAGTTCTTCTGAGGTCTTTACTATGCCGACAATAAAATCTCTCCAAAATGCTCTACTCAGGGGATTATATAGGCCAAACCACATGACTCTTGTGATGTAAAAGGAAAGTGCATGACCTACATCAGGTCCCACAACATGTACTAAGTGTGGATCTACATCTCATTAGCTGGAAAATGTCACATTACCCACACCTCTTAGCAATGCATCCTGCATTGAAGTAACAAAAGCTGTTCATGAAACAAAATGAATTTATTAAATGATTGAAAACACAAGTAAACATATATTTAAAACAAAAATGAAAAGTTAAACTTTCCTCTCTGTCTTTCTTGTAGAGGGTCTTTTCTGATATCTTCCTATCTACATGTACCTAGTCCTTGATTCACAGGTTAAATATAATAATCCAAAGTATTGTAATAATCAAACCACTCTTCTTCTTGAATCTTCATTACTTTCCACCTGTCTACCTCATACTTCACCACCTTCCTCTTTCACTTTCCTTTGTTTGCACCTATAGGGCTCCTCCACCATCTGGGTTTCAGAATTGATGCAATAGCTGGTAACAGTCTCAATTCCCACAGTGAGTAGACTGTGGCCATATATATTTCATTTGCAGCAATTCAGTGCATTATTCATGTATTAAAAATGTCATCAGATTGCTCATGCTCATTCATTGTTAAATGTTTAGTTATATTATTAAAACATGAAAATCTACCACATATAATCGCATATAAGCCAATACCAACTGCAAACTGCATAGACCAGATCTGCCATCGCATAATGCGCCGGCAGATCTGGGTCTATGCAGTTTGTAAGAACTAATCAGTAGAACAAACAACATAGACCCTGATCTGCCAGCACATTAAGATTTATTATATGAGAATAATTCAAGTGTTGTTTAATTTCAAATTTACCTGTATTTGAAATTTTGTTTGATTAAAACATCTGCTACACATCTTTTTAAAGTTTATTCATTTTTATCAAATATAAGATAATCAGCACCACATATTGTGAAGAATATAAGGATAACTTCATTAATCATTTTAAAGATCATCAGTTTATTGACATGCTGAAAATTAGCATAGCCACTGAGCTGGGTATGTGACAAATCATCCTTCCTTGTCTCAGAGCTGGGGATGTGACAAATCATCCTTCCTTGTCACAGAGCTGGGTATGTGGCAAATCATCCTTCTTTGTCACAGAGCTGGGTATGTGGCAAATCATCCTTCCTTGTCACAGAGCTGAGTATGTGACAAATCATCCTTCTTTGTCACTGAACTAGGCATTATTATTGTGACAAATCATCCTTTCTTGTCATTGAACTGGGCATGTGACAAATTCTTCGTTATCATTGAGCTAGGTATGTGACAAATCATCCTTTCTTGTCATCGAACTGGGCATGTGACAAATTCTTCCTTATCACTGAGCTAGGTATGTGACAAATCCTTTCTTGTCACTGAACTAGGCATTATTATTGTGACAAATCATCCTTTCTTGTCACTGAACTAGGCATTATTATTGTGACAAATCATCCTCTCTTGTCATCGAACTGGGCATGTGACAAATTCTTCCTTATCATTGAGCTAGGTATGTGACAAATCATCCGTCCTTGTCACTGAGCTGGGCATGTGACAAATCATCCTTCCTTTTCACTGAGCTGGATATGTGACAAATCATCCTTCCTTTTCATTGAGCTGGATATGTGACAAATCACCCTTCCTTTTCATTGAGATGGATACGTGACAAATCATCCTTCCTTGTCATTGAGCTGGGTATGTGACAAATCATACTTCCTTGTCACTGAGTTGGGTATGAGACAAATCATCCTTCCTTGTCACTGAGTTGGGTTTGAGACAAATCATCCTTCCTTGTCACTGAGTTGGGTATGTGACAAATCATCCTTGTAAAAATTATGCCTTCCATACAGACATGTTAGAGTGAATAGTAAAATGTTTATTTTGGTGTGTACAATGAGCTGAGGTAATTTTGTCCTGTTATCAAACCTGCTAATTTTGATGAATTTATTAAAGTACTTAGCAATATTTGAAACACTTATATTAATATTAGCAAATATTTTATATAAAAATAATGTGTTTAAGTGAATTAAAAAAGTAAAATAGATTTATTATTTCATATATTGAGATATAATGCCCATTATGCTTCATATTATTTTCCTGCTAAATGATAATCTGGATGGAATTTGGATAAGGACAATAAATACTTAATTGATGATGGTTCTTTATGGCTTAATCTCATCATAATAAGTGCTTACTGTCCGTATATTAAACAATATCAACATCATGTGTGTGCACACAGTAGAACAGTTTGCTCCATTTGTCTGTGTTGGGAACTCTCCACTTTGGTGGTGCATGGTCTTTTTCAGTATGGTTATGTTGAATAAAGCATATGCTAGATTTGTTTTTGAGACTGATTTCACGTATAATATTAAGTGGTAATGAAACATCAGTCATATATATAGTTACAAAAATAATAATTCTTTATTTAGCAAAGGTAGCTCAATATTAAACAAATCTATCTAGTCTGCCTTGAGGTCCACAGTGTTTTAGAATCTACATCCATGCATCTTACTAACAAAATGTATAGGATAAGGAAAGTTTTTTTGTACTATTTAACAAAGTAACAATTTAGTGTTATGTTTTTACATTACTCTGAAAATATCAACCATGTTTAATACACTGAAAGAAACAGATAAGCATGCTCAGAGGCAAGACATTTGACAAAGAAAGAAGAATTTTACAAAATATAATGTCATGTAGAAATCATTCAAAATCAAGCTTGAACTATCTGAGAAATTTTTCTTAAATCTAACCTATATGGGCAAAGAATTCCATATTCTAGGAGTGGCTGACCTATCTGATATGGGCAAGAATTCCATATTCTTGCTCCAGAATACATGTATTAAAACTAAATCAAAATTGTTCAGGATTTTGTTATGGAAGTTTCAAGTTGCCATGTGAGGTTGGATGTAAAGCATAAGGACCATGATTTTCATCAGATGGTTCCGCCATATATTCTGGCATAATATTAAATTTGTATACATCATGATGTATATATTATGCCATATATTCTGGCATAATATTAAATTTGTACACATCATGATGTATATATTATGTCATATATTCTGGTATAATATTAAATTTGTACACATCAGGATGTTCTGGATCAGTTTTAACAGCTGTTTCCCTCCCATGTGGCATCAATACCAATATTAAAATGTGTATTTAATGAAGGATCATATTTCTTGAGTTTCAACCACAAAGATGGATGTTCACTTATTTCAGAATATACGCAATTATAAGTCAAGTCCAACTGCACACTGCACAGACCCAGATCTGCTGTTGCATAATGCACTGGCAGATCTGGGTCTATGCAGTTTGTTAGGAGTAATCAGTAGAACAAACAACATAGACCCTGATCTGCCTGCACTGTATGCAGTGGCAGATCAGGGTCTATGCTGTTTGTAGTTGGACTTGACTTAATATATGCAAGTATAACACAGTAAGTCATGTGCAGTTGCTATGTTGAATATTTTATATAAAAATCATTTACATGTTCAAGTGAAGAGTGGAGGCATGCTTGTTTACTAATATCAAAATGTAAAGTTAACATTCATGCTGGTTTAAACATGTTTTTCAGGAATCCATATTGAGCTGATGGAAGATGACCATTGAAATCTATTAACATTTTATCCCCACAATGAGTGTGGTAACATCACAATGATCCAAATTTTTCGACGAAGAAGGCGAATTCTGATTGTCCTTGTGACTGCAACAGCCATTTTCCTCATCTTTCAATTGTTCTCCTTCAAAGTACTCAATCGGTCTCAAAGACTGTCTCACCCTGAAGAAACTGTGAAAAAAGATGCAGTTATTGATCTAGACCAGAATGAAGACTCAGAAAATACACTAAATGATAAACATGTTCTGTTAGAAGATACACAGAATAAGTGGAACTCCAGTTTACCCCATGGTGTGCTTCCATCACAAGCCAAGTATTACATGCCTGACAAGCAACATGAGTTTCAGTGTTTATATAGCAAGGTTAGTTTTTCTATTTATTTCAAAATTTTACAGAATTATGGTATTTATTCTTGTAATCTGAGTATACTGTTGTTTACAGCTCTCCCTCATAATAATGCCTTTCTCACACATCAGACATGGTCCCACACATCAGGCATGGTCCCACACATCAGACATGGTCATGGTCCCACACATCAGACATGGTCCCACACATCAGACATGGTCCCACACATCAGACATGGATATAGTTACAAAATTGAAAGGTGATTCCATATGTAACATGTACTGCTATGGACACTGTGACCAGAATTAAAACATTGTACTTCAATTGGATTATAAAATGTATGACAATATAGGTTGCAAAAAAACAATATGAAACTCAGTATTGTATCTTTATTACCTTTTCAGAACATTATTATCTGACAAAATTAAATGTGAATTGACATAAGCTAATATTATTACTACATATTTATTGTTTTCTTCAAAACACCCTCCTCAATACAAATATATGCAATCTTCTCAGTTTTCATTATTTTTTGCTATACTGCAGTTTGGTACGTAGTGCAATCTGCAGTTATATAGACCAACTACCACATTATTGCTACATGCTTGACTGGTGTTTTGCTCATTTTACCATTACTTCCCCTATACACATATATATAATCATTAAATCTGGAACTATTCTTGCTATTCTATGGTTTGGTAGATCATGTGTTTGGTAGTTATGGACCCCTAATTACCATATTAGAGCATTATAATGAGGGGAGCTGTAATTAGTGCACATTTCAATGGGATTTTATAAACACCTGTATAACAAAACATGGACCTGTTTATCTCCCTTGGAAGAACCATTTACCTCAAGATAATTTATTTTTGCAACCAATATAATGGGTATGATTAGTTCTTTTCTTCTGCAAATCAGAGCAAGAATATTTTTTTTGAACCTGTTTGGGTACTGGAATTGTGTCTCAAACAAATGTTTGCCTCCCTCTCCCCCCCCCCCCACCCCCTCCTTCCTTAAACAGTTGGTTCCTTACAACACATGGAGAAAAAGTGGTATTAGCTTGCATTGTACAAACCACTTTTGGAGGCCTATGTCACCAACAGTAGTGCTTGGTATTACATTACATTTGTGACATCATCAACAGTAGTGAGCATGTTGTAATGCTTCATATTACATAACATTGTCACATCATCAACAGGAGTGTACATACAGCAAAGCTTGGTATTACATAACATTGTGACATCATCAACAGGAGGGTGCATGTAGTAATGCTTGGTATTACATAAAATTGTGACATCCTCAACAGGAGTGTGCATGTAGTAATGCTTGGTATTACATAAAATTGTGACATCCTCAACAGGAGTGTGCATGTAGTAATGCTTGGTATTACATAACATTGTGACATCCTCAACAGGAGTGTGCATGTAGTAATGCTTGGTATTACATAACAATGTGACATCCTCAACAGGAGTGTGCATGTAGTAATGCTTGGTATTACATAACATTGTGACATCAACAGGATTGTGCATGTAGCAATGCATGGTAATACATAACATTGTGATATCATCAATATGAGTATACACACAGCAGTGTTTGGTATTATATAACATTGTGACATCCTCAGCAGGAGTGTGCATGTAATAATGCTTGGTATTAAATAACATTGTGACATCATCAACAGGAGTGTGCATGCAGCAGTGTTTGGAATTACATAACATTGTAACATGATCAGTAGGAGTGTGCATACAGCAGTGTTTGGTATTACATAATATTGTAACATGATCAATAGGAATGTGCATGCAGCAGTGTTTGGTATTACATAACATTGTGACATGATCAATAAGAGTGTGCATGCAACAGTGTTTGGTATTACATAACATTGTGACATGATCAATAGGAGTGTGCATGCAGCAGTGTTTGGTATTACATAACATTGTAACATGATCAATAGGAGTGTGCATACAGCAGTGTTTGGTATTACATAACATTGTGACATGATCAATAGGAGTGTGCATGCAGCAGTGTTTGGTATACCGGTATATAACAATGTGACATGATCAATAGGAGTGTGCATGCAGCACTGTTTGGTATTACATAGCATTGTGACATGATCAATAGGAGTGTGCATGCAGCAGTGTTTGGTATACCGGTACATAACATTGTGACATCATCAATAGGAGTGTGCATGCAGAAATGCTTGTGTAAGATGCTGACATGCTTCAGTACTAGGTCAGTTTTTTTTAAATCAGTGTAACATGAGACCAGTTTTTGTTTCTTCATGTTAGAATTGAAATAATTACTTGACAGGAGGTATCAATTTCAGTGGATAAATATGTGTTTTCAGTGTAGTAATATTTTACATAATCCCATGTTGTGCTCAGAGGTTGAAAACTGGTATTTATCTGTATTGAAATAGATACATATTTTCAATTCATGATTACTTCATTTATCCATACTCATTATAAGACACTTACACTGTCCTGGTAGCAGGTTGTGTTGATAGCTTATAATATAATGCAGAATAATTGTGTATCCAGTGAGCCTTCTGTTTGTATGATTGATAAGTTCTGATAACAGTCATCTGTCCCATTGATATTGACTTTATACAGTCTTTACTTCAGAAATATGGACCACTTTTTACCACTGAATTCTGTCCTTTACTCAAGTCAGCCTAATGTAGTTATGAACAAATCTGGTTGACATGATTAGCATGCACTAATACCAGATACTATAAAATGTGGATAATTGGGTCAACAAGATTGGCATATACTAATACAGTAAAATGTGAATAAGTTAGTCAGCAGGGTTGTCATGCACTAATGCCGCAAATTCTGGATAATCGATTGACATGATCCTCATGCACTAATACAGTAAAATGTGGATAATTGGGTCAACATGATTGGCATGCACTGATACAATAAAGTGTGGATAATTGGGTCAACATGATCATCATACACTAATACAATAAAGTGTGGATAATAGGGTCAACATGATCGTCATCCACTAATACAATAAAGTGTGGATAATTGGGTCAACATATTCGTCACACACTAATACAATAAAGTGTAGATAGTAAGCATATACATGAATATAAGCATATAGAGAAAATAGGCACACATGGGATGTCATGTATTTGTTTAATAAACATAAGTGCATATATGTATGAGAAATAAAATAAGGTAAAATATAAAAAATTGTCCTACTGATAAATGTACCTTTTCAAATCAAATCCTTTGTGCAAAAAGTTGTCTACTTGTTCCAATAGGGCTCTTTCAATCACACAGTCTCTCCTTGCCCTAATCAACCATCAGAGATATATGCTGTTTAATCTGGTGTATTAGGGTTAATATCCAAAATTTACCAACATTTTGGTAATTGATTTTAACCAGAGACAAGTGCATATGAAAAATAAGCACACATGACTGCACTAATTTAAGGGGGTTCCAGTGATCATGGAGGTACAGTACATATAATGTGTATTGACCATTTTCTACATATGCCTGTGTAGCTGCTGCCACTGATTTATGCCCCACTACACTGTAATATCCAGGTGTTACAGGTGATTTACACCACCACTACCCTGTGTAATATCCAGATTTTACAGGTAATTTATGTCTCCACTACACTGCATAATATCTAGGTGTTACAGGTGTAGTCAGGCTTGAGTTACACTGTGTCAGACTTTTATTTACAACCAATAGAGTTGTCACCTGCTGTGAGTCCTTGATGGAGATAGAAGGTAATCCAAAAGCTGGCCAAGTAGACTTCACTTATGTTGAGTATAACTTACACCTGGTAAAAGTAGTATAGCCTGGTTCTGAATATTGCACTATTGTGTCACTTAAATACTGTACACTCAACTGCATGAGTGTAGTATACTCAGTCTGCTTTATGTATACTGTTACACATGTATGTTGTTTTGAAGTCCAAAATGCCATGTAATGTCTAAGTTTACCTTGAGGTCCAACAAAGTTGTTTGATTTAAATGTATCCAATATGAAATTTCATCAAAATCCACTTAAATTGGTTGTAGAAATTTTTACCATATAGTTTTAAGACAATAAAGACCAATGGAAATGTGTCCATATCATACAGATTCCCTCTGTCAGTACAGGGCTGAGCAAATTTTTTTTTTAACCACTAGTCCAGGACAAGTGGTTTCAGAAAATTCACTAGTCCCACCTTACTCTTCACTAGTCCCACCTTACTCTTCACTAGTCCCACCTTACTTTTCACTGGTCCCAAAATGGTAATCACTTGCCGAGATTTGATGAGATGTATGTACTTAATCCATAGAAGAAACAAACGAAATAATATACAACATAATTATTTCTTAAAAGAATTTAATTTTTCAAAAACATTGGTTGTTATACATTTGGCTTCTTCAGGTTCATGTATATATGTTTTAGCTGATGGATTTGAAAAAATGTCCATGTATATGTTGGCCACCTGCACCAGCACTAAGCCAGCAGTTGATAGCTGTGTCTGGGTTGAAGTCCTCAAGCTCTGGTCCATTTGCGGAAATGTTCATTAGCATTTGTAAACTCTTTTGGCTAAAGGAATTCCTTAAAGAAGTCTTGATTAAGTTCATTGAACTAAATCCTCGTTCACACTCAGCAGTGGATGGGCTTATAACAAACATGATTTCTAATAATTTGCATAATTGACTGAGACTAGGTGGAGTATTCACTAAGAGTGTTCCAAGAATTTAAACAGGTGGATCCGGTGACTGCTTGTATGCCCTCATCTTTGCTTTGAACTCCAGATACTGCTCATGAATGGCATGATGGTCTTCCTGTTTGAAAATCACTTCAAGATGATTAAGAAGAACCTGCATATTTCATCAGAGCTGCCCTCTCATGAGGAAAGTGCCTGTAGTCAAATGCTCTAAAGCATCTCAAAGGTTGTTCCATATCAGAAAATGGTTTTCCATAACAGGCTAGGGTGTAGGCTGTGTTAAAGAGAGCACTCATTTCAGTCTCATTTAGTTTTGAAAGGGCCTTTCCTAGTGGAGTGTCGGCAACTCTGACTTCACTGATTTTCTGCACATGCTGGCTAGTGTCATGCATATATTGTGCTACGCAGGCCTTGTGGGGTCCAGACATGTCATGAGACTTGATTGGTTCAATCCTGAAATTGTCACTTCCACTGACAAATACACTGGGTGAATTTCCAACCTGTGCCAGTTTTGGATATTGTTTGCATTAACTGCAAAACATCTTTCCTTCTGAGTCAATACATTCAAGCCAGGGATAACAATCAGCCCAATGCGGCTGAAAATTTCTCTGTCTCTTAGTAGTGTCATATTTGACATTTTTTGCCACCACAGATTGTTGCTTATGTCTCTTTGGAGAAATAGCTACCGCACACTCAGTATCAGTCTTACGTTTTATCCCTCCACTTTCAGACAAATTTTCTTTCTCCGAATCGCCGTTATTACCTTCCTTGCGAAAATAATTTAGCAAACTCATTTTATCCACAGAGTAACTATCAGCTTGCTTGACAACTACTTCTAAAGTGATCATGACATACATTTTCTCTTTTAAATATGAACAGAAACAGCTCATTAATTAGCGTAATTGTTTCACTTCAAACGCAATATCGCACGTGGAAGTTAGTCATCTGTATAATCAATAAAAAATTAAAGAATCATTACTGTCATTTAATCAGTTCATAAAAGAAACCAACACTGATGTCGGTAAAGTACCTTTCATTAATTTAATTACACTGACTCGGTGGATTAAGATCATAGTGAGCCACTCGTGATAATCTGGCATGAGTAAACTCAATGCAATAAAGCCGCTTAAAACACTACTAATTGATCATACCGGCTTTCTTTTGTTTGACGTGTTTTGATTTGCTGATAATTTCGTCGCTTAGCCCAATATGCAGTCAAGCGGTAACAGGATGTAAATGTATACATGAAGAGGGGTAGAATCAAGTATTCAGTACGCCCAGAGGGCATGATTGGCCAAATAAAGGTAGATATAGTGATTAAAGCACGAAAATAAGGACTAGCCTGACTTTTTTAAAAAGCACTTGTCCCGGACTAGCGACTTGGAAAATTTTACTTGCCCGACTTCAAAAATGACTAGTCCGGGACGTCGGGCTATGGGATTTGCTCAGCCCTGCAGTATAGTGTAATTGAAGGGTAAAGTTTTGAGCCAAACAGGGACCATAATTGATTTTGGTCTTTCTAATGTAAAACCTCATACTGAAATTTGGTTTCAGACAGTGAAATCCTTTAGAAGTTATTGAGCAGAAATAAAATTTATTACAGATGGGACAGGATGGGACAGGATGGGATGGATGAACATGTGTAATGCTATATTATGCCCCCTCCATATATTTAGGTTGGGGGTGCATACAAACAGACTTCCTTGGATGATATACCATCTATATTACTCCCCTCCATAGATTTGGGTGGGGGTGCAGGACAGGATGGGATATCATGGATGAACATGTGTAATTCTATATTATACCCCCTCCATTGTTTGGGCAGGGTTGCATACAAACAGACTTCCTTGGATGATATTCCATCTATATTACGCCCCTCCATAGATTTGGGTGGGGTGCAGGACTGGATGGGATATCATGGATGAACATGCGTAATTCTATATTATACCCCCTCCATTGTTTGGGCAGGGTTGCATACAAACAGACTTCCTTGGATGATATACCATCTATATTACGCCACTCCATAGATTTGGGTGGGGGTGCAGGACGGGATGGGATATCATGGATGAACATGTGTAATTCTATATTATACCCCCTCCATTGTTTGGGCAGGGTTGCATACAAACAGACTTCCTTGGATGATATACCATCAACTACTGTATTTATAACATCGACTGAATTGGAACAGCTTAGACCCATATCTCCTGTCAGATAATACACTAGATGATCTAGATCTCCACTGTTTGCTTCAGATTAATATAATAAATAATAATTTATATACCCTGGTCTATAATTACATTATGTGCTGGCAGATTGGGGTCTACATTCGTCATATTTGGGTGTGTATCATTAAATATGTTATTACATAGCTATATCAACTTTTGTAGCACTAACTCTTCTTGAGATTATAAACCACCAACTGCATAAAGAAATACTAGTATACAGTGACTCCTTCCTATAAGTAAATACTAGTATACAGTGACTCCTTCCTATAAGTAAATACTAGTATACAGTGACTCCTTCCTATAAGTAAATACTAGTATACAGTGACTCCATCTTATAAGGTACCTCAATTTACAGTACATCTAACATTTGCATTGCAGTGACAAGTGACCTGTGTACAATATATCTGAGTGATCTGAAACTGATGTTTGCATTTCTGATTACACTTTCAAAAAATAAATAGGATCAAGTCAGATTTTAAGCATATTTTTATAGCCATATAATGACTTCAAAACTTACATGAGAGATATAATGTGGGGATAGATGTATATATGTTTTTATGGAGTTAACTTTCAGGGGAGGGGAGTACATGTTTGTGGCAATGACCAAAACTGCTTATGACAATTTGGGTGATAAACTAATAAACTTATTTCCACAATGGTATTGTTTAGTGCACAGAGGGTGTATACTGCTTGATTGAGCAGGCATCAGTGGTCTGTTATTTTTCCATAATTAGCTAGGTAAATTAATTGACACATAAATTTGGGTGAGAAATGTTTTCAACCACCCCACTGTTTTGGTTCTTGGTTGTGTATGCCAGTTGACTGACAATCACCTGTTGGTTATTGTTTACCAAAGACTAAGCAATGATTGTACACAGGATGCATTGAATACAAACACAAAGAAGACTTAATGACTTTGTTGTTGATGGTTTAATAATAATTAGGTTAACAGTTCGCAGCTTTTGAAAGAGCTGATGTCTTTCAAAATCAAAGTGCAGTGATTGACTGTTGACACAATTAAAATGAACATTGACAAATAGAAATTGTAATGTCTTTATTCATATAATTTTAATGTCTTTATTCATATAAAGAAAAAAAGCAGTGGTAGAACATTTTTTCTTCAAGAATACAACACATCTTGCCAAATTAGTAAATCAAACTACTGTTTATTTTGGCACTAAAACTTTGTAGTACTTCAAGAAATTTGTAAAATTATTGTAGAAAATTTCAGGAGCCACATCATGATCATATTTTATCCAAATTTGTAAAATAGCAAAGCATGTTATAGTAGGGTTTCATTGTATTCATGGATCACATCATTTGCATACATGTACTTTTGATATTGAACCTAGCTCAGCATAAAGTGACTTCACTTATAAGGTGGTGCAGCTTTTGCCTCCCCAAAACACCGTTAAAGTGAGGGTAGTTTTTGTCTCCTCTGAACAGTGTTTTAGTGAGGGTGGTTTTGGTTTCCCTTGAACAACATTATAGTGAAGGTACAGCTTTTGTCTCCCCTGAACAGTGTTATAGTGAGGGTATATTTATTGTCTCCCATGAACATTGTTATAGTGAGGGTACAGTTTTTGTCTCCCATGAACAGCATTATAGTCAGGGTACAGTTATTGTCTCCCCTGAACAACATTATAGTGAGGGATCTATTTGCTTATCGGATTATGTAATTAAAGTTTATGAATTAAATAAATGTTGCATATATGGGGCAATATTTATTGACATATACATGATGACTAAATATATACTATAATACCTCCAGGGATTTTTGTAGGGTCCCACAGGGGCAGAAAGTAGGCCCCAATCCCACTATGAATGGGCCCCAGTCCTAATGTAAAATATTTCAAAATGCAGATTTTCCAATTCCACTAATTGCATTCCCATTTGATTAAAATTTTCCCCAATTGATGGTCCCATTCCCAGTCATCAAGAAAAAGCACTGACCTCGGACCTCTGTAGTACAAAAAGTGTGTGATCATTTTCTAATCATTTCTTTGTGCATTTTCAAAAAATTATTATCTCAGAAACTTGGGAATCAATGCATTATTTTAAAAATCTCATTCTGGTTGCAGGAACGAATTCCATTTTCTCAGGTGAATGATGACTTCTGCGATTGTAAAGACTCCTCAGATGAGCCCGGCACTGCAGCTTGTCCAAATTCTACGTAAGTAATTTGCTCCTCAAATGAGCCAGGCACTGCAGCATGTCCAAATTCTGTGTAAGTAATTTGCTCCTCAAATGAGCCAGGCACTGCAGCATGTCCAAATTCTGTGTAAGAAATTTGCTTCTCAAATGAGCCAGGCACTGCAGCATGTCCAGATTCTACATAAGTAATTTGCTCAAATGAGCCAGGCACTGCAGCATGTCCAGATTCTACGTAAGTAATTTGCTCAAATAAACCATGCACTGCAGCATGTCCAAATTCTGCATATTATATGAGTAATTTGCTCCACAGATGATCCAGGCACTGCAGCATGTCTGAATTTTACTGAAGTAATTTACATCTCTGATGATCCAGGCATGTCTGAATTCTGCTAAAACAATTTACTCCTCAAAGCAGGCACTAAAGCATGTCCAAATTCTATGTAAGTTATTTACTTCCCAAATGAGCCAGACACTGCAGCATGTCTGAATTCGGCATAAGTAATTTACTCCTGAGATGAACCAGGCACTGCAGCATGTCCGAGTTTTATCTTTGTAATTTACTCCACACATGAGTCAGGCACTGCAGCATGTATGAGATTTAAGTTTGTAATTTACTCATGAAAAAATTTTGCTGAGTAACAAATTTATGCATTACATTTACCAGTGTAACTTTATTTTATGAGCTACTAAAGCAAGGAAAAACTTTGGGTATATAAGGAGGGTGGTTGTTAAAAGGAGTTTACTGTATATACTCGCGTATAAGCCGGGTCCAAATACAAACAACATAGACCCTGATCTGCCATCGCATAATGTGCCGGCAGATCAGGGTCTGTGTTGTTTGTTCTACTGATTAGTCCTTACAAACTGCATCTACTGCTTTGAACTCTTTGCCAGAATGAGACTTTCCCAATAATTGGAAAAATTATTCGATTGGCTGATGAGATGAGGTGACATAAGCTGATTGGCTGATGAGATGAGGTGATGTCATATGTCATTGTGATGATGAAATGACATTGCATAAACAATGGCTGATGGAGACACACCTATTGTATCAGCATCTGTTTTTAAAAAAAATGTTTAATGACATCCTTTTAAGTTTAGATGACAATTTTGACTTGAATATCATAGAAAATATGTCTATGTAAGTTTTGAGATAGCAAAAAATATCTTTGTAGTTTAAATGTATGAAGTCTGACTGAAGTGCCTTTTGTTGTAACAGCAATCAGTAAAACTGGTTACCAGACTCTTGAAAGGCAAAGATCTCACTCTGGTTGAATAAAACTAAAAAGAGTTAGAATTGAAGTGAAATATAACATAGAAGTCTGGTTAAGGAAGAGTAAAAGGAGGTATAATTTTGGTACAATATAACATAGAAGTCTGGTTAAGGAAGAGTAAAAGGAGGTATAATTTTGGTACAATATATCATAGAAGTCTGGTTAAGGAAGAGTAAAAGGAGGTATAATTTTGGTAAAATATAACATAGAAATCTGGTTAAGGAAGAGTAAAAGGAGGTATAATTTTGGTAAAATATAACATAGAAATCTGGTTAAGGAAGAGTAAA
Source organism: Margaritifera margaritifera (assembly GCA_029931535.1). Classification (NCBI taxonomy): domain Eukaryota; kingdom Metazoa; phylum Mollusca; class Bivalvia; order Unionida; family Margaritiferidae; genus Margaritifera; species Margaritifera margaritifera. Next base: position 3,961,720 of record JAQPZY010001544.1, read on the forward strand.
AGGAGGTATAATCTTGGTGCAATATAACATAGAAGTCTGGTTAAGGAAGAGTAAAAGGAGGTATAATTTTGGTGCAATATAACATAGAAGTCTGGTTAAAGAAGAGTAAAAGGAGGTATAATTTTGGTGCAATATAACATAGAAGTCTGGTTAAAGAAGAGTAAAAGGAGGTATAATTTTGGTGCAATATAACATAGAAGTCTGGTTAAAGAAGAGTAAAAGGAGGTATAATTTTGGTCCAATATATCATAGAAGTCTGGTTAAAGAAGAGTAAAAGGAGGTATAATTTTGGTCCAATATAACATAGAAGTCTGGTTAAAGAAGAGTAAAATGAGTATTTATGGCATGATATGAAGGAAATGACAATTAAGACAGCTAAGACTGTACTTTGTTCACAATTAAGGGAGCTAGGACCCTGCTTTTGTTGATAATTAAGGAGCTAGGTTTGTGCTTCATTGACAATTAAGGGAGCTAGAACTCTGTTTTGTTAACAATGAAGAGGGCTAGGACTGTGCTTTGTTGACAGTGAAGGTAACTAGGACTGTACTCTGTTAACTCTGATGGAGACTAGGATTGTACTTTGTTAACACTGAAGGAGACTAGGACTGTACTTTGTTAACAGTGAAGGGGCTAGAACTGTACTTTGTTAACAGTGAATGAGACTAGGACCGTTCTTTGTTAACAGTGAAGTGGCTGGGACTGTACTTTGCTAATGAAGGAAGCTAGGACTGTACTTTGTTAATAAAGAAGGTAACTAGCACTGTACTTTGTTAACAGTGAAGGGGGTTATGACTGTACTTTATTAACAGTGAAGGGGGCAAGGACTTTACTTTGTTAACAGTTGCAGGAAATAGGACTGTATTTTATCATTGAAGGGAGCTAGGACTGTACTTTTTTCACAATGAAAGGGCTAGAACTGTACTTTGTTAACAATGAAGGGGGCTAGGACAGTACTTTGTTAACATTGAAGAGAGCTAGGACTGTACTTTGTTAACATCGAAGAGAGCTATAACTGTACTTTATAAACAGTGAAGAGAGTTTGGACTGTACTTTGTTAACAGTAAAGAGAGCTAACAGTGAAGACAGCTAGGAATGTACTTTGTTAACAGTGAAGAGAGCTAGGACTGTACTTTGTTAACAGTGAAGAGAGCTAGGACTGTACTTTGTTAACAGTGAATAGAGCTAGGACTGCACTTTGTTAACAGTGAAGAGAGCTAGGACTGTGCTTTATTAACTGTGATGAGAGGTAGGACTCTATTCTGTGAACAATAAAGGGAGCTAGGACTGTACTTTGTTAACAGTGAAGAGAGCTAGAACTGTACTTTGTTAACAGTGAATAGAGCTAGGACTGTACTTTGTTTACAATGAAGGGAGCTAGGACTGTACTTTGCTTACAGTGAAGGGAGCTAGGACTTTTTTTTTAACTGTGATGAGAGCTAGGACTGTACTTTGTTAATAGTGAAGAGAACTAGGACTGTACTGTGTTAACATTGAAGAGAGCTAGGACTGTACTTTGTTAACTGTAAAGAGAGCTAACGGCAAAGAGAGCTAGGACTGTACTTTGTTAACAGTGAATAGAGCTAGGACTGTATTTTGTTAACAGTGAAGAGAGCAAGGACTGTGCTTTATTAACTGCGATGAGAGGTAGGACTGTATTCTGTTAACAATAAAGGGAGCTAGGACTGTACTTTGTTAACAGTGAAGAGAGCTAGGACTATACTTTGTTAACAGTGAAGAGAGCTAGGACTATACTTTGTTAACAGTTAAGAGAGCTAGAACTGTATTTTGTTAACAGTGAAGAGAGCTAGAACTGTACTTTGTTAACAGTGAAGAGAGCTAGGACTATACTTTGTTAACAGTGAAGAGAGCTAGAACTGTATTTTGTTAACAGTGAAGAGAACTAGGACTATTTTGTTAACAATGAAGGGAGCTAGGATTGTGCTTTGTTAGCAGTGAAGAGAGCTAGGACTGTACTTTGTTTTCAGTGAAGGGAGCTAGGACTGTCCTTTGTTTACAGTGAAGGGAGCTAGGACTGTGATGAGAGCTAGGACTGTACTTTGTTAATAGTGAAGAGAGCTAGGACTGTACTTTGTCAACAGTGAAGAGAGCTGGGACTATACTTTGTTTACAATGAAGGCAGCTAGGACTGTAATTTGTTAACAGTGAAGGGAGCTAGGACTGTACTTTGTTAACAATGAAGAGAGCTAGGACTGTGCTTTTTTAACTTCGATGAGATGTAGGACTGTATTTTGTTAACAATGAAGAGAGCTAGGACTGTATTTTGTTAACAGTGAAGAGAGCTAGGACTGTATTTTGTTAACAATAAAGGGTGCTGGGACTGTACTTTGTTAACAGTGAAGAGAGCTAGGACTGTACTTTGTTAACAGTGAAGAGAGCTAGGACTGTGCTTTTTTAACTGCGATGAGAGCTAGGACTTTACTTTGTTACCCATGAAGGGAGCTAGGACTGTGCTTTGTTAACCGTGAAGGGAGCCAGGACTGTACTTTGTTAACCGTGAAGAGAGCTAGGACTGTACTTTGTTAACAGTGAAGAGAGCTAGGACTTTACTTTGTTAACAGTGAAGGGAGCTATAACTGTACTTTGTTAACAGTGAAGAGAGCTAGGACTTTACTTTGTTAACAGTGAAGGGAACTAGGACTTTACTTTGTTGACAGTGAAGGGAGCTATAACTGTATTTTGTTAACAGTGAAGGGAGCTAGGACTATACTTTGTTAACAGTGAAGAGAGCTAGGACTGTACATTGTTAACAATGAAGGGAGCAAGGACTGTACTTTGTTGACAATGAAAGGGGCTAGAACTTTACTTTGTTTGGAATGAAGGGGTCTAGGACTGTACTTTGTTAGAAGTGAAGGGGTCCAGGACTGTCTTTTGGTAACAGTGAAGGGGGCTAGGACTATACTTTGTTAACAATGTATGAAGATAGGACTGCACTTTGTTAATAATGAAGGGAGCTAGGACTGTACTTTGCTTTACAGTGAAGGGGGCTAGAACTGTATGTTGCAAACAATGAAGGGTGTTAGGACTGTACCTTGTTAACAGTGAAGGGAGCTAGGACTGTACTTTGTTAACAATGAAGGGGGCTAGGACTGTACTTTGTTAACAGTGAAGGGAGCTAGGACTGAACTCTGTTATCATTGAAGGGTGCTAGGACTGTACTTTGTTAACAATCAAGGGAGCTAGGACAGTACTTAGTAACAGAGAAAGGGGCTAGGACTGTACTCTGTTAACAATGAAGGGGGCTTGGATTTACTTTGTTAACAATGAAGAGGGGCTAGGACTGTACTTTGTTAACAATGAAGGGGGCTAGGACTGTACATTGTTTACAAGGAACATGGATGTAACAAATTGAAATTCGATTCTTACATTCATGACAATGACTTGCTTTGCTAAAACAATGTCATATGAGTTAAAAATGTGAAAAAGAACCAGTCAATGAAAACCTGAAAGATCTGCAATTCTAAATGTTATGCCTTTGAGTTACGAAACTATCTCAGGACATAAATTGAAACCTAAATAAAATGCCAGAATTACCCCTGCGACCCAAAAAATATTTAGTCTATTTGTAACATCAGAAAAATATGGCAAACCATACATTTGGACCAATTAATTTAAGTAAATGAAGTAATTTAATTATTTGTTAGATTTTAGTAATTATTCTTGTATTAAGAGTAAAGAATATATACTCCCTCATTATAATGCTGTTGATGAGAGTCATATAGTATACTGTCTTATAGTGAAATCATATTATAATGAACTACATGATATATATAACTTAACTACTACATAATGAAATGGGATCAACGACCATAATTGCCTTTTAGCAGGAACTGTGTTAAAATGAAGGGCCTTATAGTGAGGGAGTGCTGTACATAGTTTGCAGTTGAGTTAAAATGTTGTGCTCAGGAAGTTGTGTGTTTTGGTGCAATAACAACCCATACCTAATTATATGCATGTATATTTGACTCATATTTCAGGGATTTTTGAGATCGGTTTGATAGTACTCTCTTGCCTGATTTATATTTTATAAGACTTATTTTTGGCTGTATTTTTGGTATAATCTGATGCATATAGTGTTCACAATTAAATGACATTGAATATTGACAGATGGGTGGGAAATTAACCTAAAGCACTGAAAGTCTGTACAGTTCAATAAATTATATTGATTGCCTGTGCTTACCATTGACTTTCTTCTTTCTTTGATACAGGTTTTATTGCACATTCCAACTTCCCAATAAAATTCCTCAGCCATTTCCACCAAGCAGAGTGAATGATGGGATATGTGACTGCTGTGATGGAAGTGATGAATGGATCGGAGCCAAGGTGCCTGAATGGATAATTCTGTTAGGTGCGTGCTCCTGGTACTTGGCCGCATGTGGTTGACAGGCATGGAATAATTGTAACCATCTGTAATAGGTTACTGATTTTTAAGTAATTGCAAGTGATTGGTAATAAGACATTTTTTGGAAATGCCAAGTAATTATAGCTGAATCAATTACTATGAAAATACCCTGTAATCTAGATTGCTTACTGACTATTACATGATAACATTTTTTAGAACTTCTAAATACCAAAAAGTCCCAATGATACCTTCATATCTACCTGTCTCTACATTAAATGTATGACTTGAACTTCTAAATATCAAAAAGTCCCAATGACACCTTCATATCTACCTGTCTCTATATTAAATGTATGACTTGAACTTCTAAATATCAAAAAGTCCCAACGACACCTTCATATCGACATGTCTCTATATTAAATGTATGACTGGAACTTCTAAATATCAAAATGTCCCAATGAATGCAAGAAGGTAATCCTGTGTATAGATATTTCTCATCATTCAAAATAATGACATATTCCATAGATTTTGTTGGCTGGTTTACCTTTTTATGCTAATTTGGATACATTAAAATTTTTACTCTCTGAGAAAATTCATGTATGAAAAGTTTAATATTGCTGACATCTTGAGCCAAATTCAAATTTAGCAATAAATTTGTACATGTGATGCACATGCAATTTGCCCACTATCATCTAGCGATCACATTATAGTATTTTGTGACAATTTTCACGGTACCTGTAATTTCCATTTGTAATATTATACTTCAATATCATGACAGTAACTAAACAAATTCGAATGTTTTCCACTTGTGCAGAAGTTCATGAAAAACCAGAATCATTGTTGTTATTGTTGTTGCTATTGTTGTTGTATCATGTATTCAAGCAACACACAATCATGTCATTCCATTCCACCTCACTCCCGTCCATATAAAAGCATCCCTTCATAGTACAAAGTATAACAATTTGTCATTAGAACATATTTTCCTACAAATTACACAATATTTTTAAGCAGCAATTGATCACATAAAGCTCTTATATTGGTGTATAAAATGTTTAACCCAAATACGCAGGTTACCTATTATTGTTTGGTATAAATAATTATAGATATCGAGAACAGTATCTGGATAAAAAGATTTATGTATACATGTATTATTGTAACTCTAACTTGTTTCTTAGACAATGATGAAAACTGTGAATGCACATGTATTGGAGCGATTGTTATTATCTCCACAAAAAGTCGCATAACAACAATTCTTCACAACTATTTCCAGTATCATCACAGACTATGGAAATACAAGGAATGTAAGGCAGCCTTATTATTCATGGTTTAGTAATGCTATTGTATGTTTGTGCTGTCTTATTGCTGTGAATCACAAATCTAGTACAGTGTTGCTCCAATGACCATACAGTCATTTGCTTGCATAACCTTGGAAATCATGGTTATGCATGAATAACTTACCAAGATTCTGACTTAGGTTTCCAATATTAAACATAAAATATTTTACTATCTAAAACTGTAGGTGCCAAATTCACACTTGCAAATCACAATATCTGAAAACATACCTTTGTTATAACATGGTGCTGTTGTTTTCACTTGAATGCCATTCCATATGTCAAAAAACAATATGCAGCGGTGTGTGCAAGGTGTTGTGGGTTGTGACATTTAAAGCAACAGGGTGACAACCTAACTTGGACTATTGGCAGTTATCTTTATATCTGCTTTCTTTCAGATGTAAAACACTTCGAGAACTTACAACGATATAGACATTACATGCACAGTTTGAAATATATTTGTGATTTTATGGAGAAATATGATCAAAATAATTATAAAGGTATTGTCAGATTATGTGCAAAAAGTAATGTAATTATTGACTACATGCCCCATAGTGAGTAATTATAATTATTGTAATCGTAAATAAAAATGATCTGTTTGTTCAAAATCAAATTTAACACAGAGGCTGATGTCAAATTATCTCAGTTTATTACAACTACTGACAAGAACAAGATCTAAAACCCTATAATAATGAAAACATATATTGTGGGGCTTCCCCAAGATGCTTTTAGAATTATATGGCACCATGCCCTTTTTCTTGCATACCATGTTGCCCCTTTTAAGTACCATGCTCTTTTTTGGTCTTTTTCTGCAAATTAATGCTGACTCTCTGAAAAATTTTACTGTCCTTCTCCAGTTTGACTAATTATATTGTTTACATCTGCTGGAGTCCTCTTAATTAGTACACTTTGATCACACACATAATTGAACAAAAAAGCAATACCAAAGTCCATTGGTTAAAACTTGACCCACGGTCAAATAACTAATGACAAGTTTTCTTCCTGATTAATCCCTCATGGAGCTTTGACAAGACTGCCCAAGACTATGCCACCAATGTGAGATAACAAAGTATTGAATCTGAGCCTGTCAGAAAAATGTCTTTTTAGCAAATAGTTTCTGACAGGTTTTGATAGTTGTCAATTAATAATTCATGGCATTCTTGAACTTTATTACTCCAAGTTGAAGCTGAAAAAAATGGAATAGAAAATCTCAGCTGCCATTTTAACAGTATTATTCCAGTGTCAAAACATAAATAAAATTTAAATGATACTCCAAATGATTGTAACTATTTATAGCATTATTTCCAAAAGGCATAGAACAATTTATGATGACTTGTGCGTGCTGTTTTGGTTACACTTAGGATAGGGGACATTAATTGTTACTGTTTGAGTTACCTTTGTGCTCATTTTCTTTAATTTCCAAGGAAAGAGTGAGAAATCCCCAATGTCCTATGCACCATGTGAGAATAAGTGTGAGAAACAGGAGCAGCTGAGACAGGAAGATGACAAGATCCGTAAGCTTGGCAGCAAATTAAAAGTCACCTACCTGGAGGAAGGCAGGAAGGCCATCAACACTGATGTAAGTACAAATAAAGTTCTTTCTTCCTTTTTGTATGTCATCAAAGCATCAGTGAATCATATGTGCCGTGGTCACTCACCTTAAAACCACTCAGTATACTGTTGTTCTTTTGATAATGAAGGGTATGATCATAAAGGACATGAAAAATTCTGTTTTATGATTGCTACTTATTTTGCTTAATTCTAGTTCTTGGTTGTTGAGAGCAAATTATTCTGCATGTCCCACATAATAAGACCAGGGTCCAGTCTAATAAATTTTTCATAAAGTAGGGAGTGACTTTTTATCTTATAAAGATATCCTTAGTAAGTATCGGTCAAATTTTGTAAAGGAAAAAGGGAGAAGGGGCTTATTGTCTTGCATGAGTTTATCATGAGATAAATATGGTAATGTGGTTTCACATTATTAAATACCCTGTTGTTTGTGTTCTATGTACTATTATGACATGGCATTGTTAGAATATACCTCAATATAAATATTTGTTGTGTTCTATGTACTATTATGACATGGCCTTGTTAGAACATACCTAAGTATAAATATGTTTGTGTTCTGTGTACTATTATGACATAGCCTTGTTATAACATACTCAGTATATATATTTGTTGTGTTCTATGTACTATTATGACATGACCTTGTTAGAACATACCTCAGTATAACTATTTTTTGTGTTCTATGTACTATTGTGACGTGGCCTTGTTAGAACATACCTAAGTATAAATATTTGTGTTCTGTGTACTATTTTGACATGGCCTTGTTAGAACATACCTCAATATAAATATTTTTGTGTTTTATGTACTATTATGAAATGGCCTTGTTAGAATATAGTATAAATATGTATTGTGTTCTATGTACCATTATGACATGGCCTTGTTAGAACATACCTCAGTATAACTATTTTTTGTGTTCTATGTACTATTATGACCTAATCTTGCTGGTATAAATATTTGTTGTGTTCAGTGTACTATTATGACATGGCCTTGTTAGAACATACCTTGGTATAAATAATTGTTTGTGTTCAATGTACTATTATGACATGGCCATTTTAGAACATACCTAAGTAAAAAAATGACCTTATTTAAAACATTGGCTGTTGTAATGGCTCCTATGAACACTGTTGTAAATAAAAAGTACTGTTATAAATAAAAGTAGTTGTAAATAAAAAGTACTGTTATAAATAAAAGTAGTTGTAAATAAAAAGTACTGTTGTAAATAAAAGTAGTTGTAAATAAAAAGTACTATTGTAAATAAAAGTAGTTGTAAATAAAACGTACTGTTGTAAATAAAAAGTACTGTTGTAAATAAAAATAGTTATAAATAAAAAGTACTGTTGTAAATAAAAGTAGTTGTAAATAAAAAGTACTGTTGTAAATAAAAGTAGTTGTAAATAAAAAGTACTGTTGTAAATAAAAGTAGTTGTAAATAAAAAGTACTGTTGTAAATAAAAGTAGTTGTAAATAAAAAGTACTGTTGTAAATAAAAAGTACTGTTATAAATAAAAGTAGTTGTAAATAAAAGTACCGTTGTAAATAAAAAGTACTGTTGTAAAAAAAAATAGTTGTAAATAAAAAGTACTGTTGTAAATAATAAGTACTGTTGTAAATAAAAGTAGTTGTAAATAAAAAGTACTGTTGTAAATAAAAGTAGTTGTAAATAAAAAGTACTGTTGTAAATAAAAGTAGTTGTAAATAAAAAGTACTGTTGTAAATAAAAGTACTGTTGTAAATAAAAGTAGTTGTAAATAAAAAGTACTGTGAAGTGCTGTTGTAAATAAAAAGTACTGTTATAAATAAAAGTAGTTGTAAATGAAAAGTACTGTTGTTGTAAATAAAATGTACTGTTATAAATAAAAGTAGTTGTAAATAAAAAGTACTGTTGTAAATAAAAAGTACTGTTTCACTTTTTTTGTAAAAGTTTCATTGCTGTTGTTACTTTGGTTGTGTTACTGGATTCAATGCTAAATTTTGTGTATTTTTGCTCTTTTTCATAGAAACTGTAGAATACTTTAATGTTTTGTAACATTAAGATACTGTAAACTCAGAAACTTTGTTTTGATTAAATCTAATGATTTTGATTTTAAATTAAATGAAAATTATCTAATGAATTAAAACCTATACAAGTATTGATTCTCAAATAATAAATAGAAGACACACCTTTTAAATCCAAAAATTTTCATGTCCATGAAACCATCTATCAGTATGCCTTAAACTCTGAAATTTTCTTTTATGTGTCTATAATTAAGACCTCCTTAAACTGCACAGTATTACATTTTTTTCAATCATATTTGCATACATTCTGGGCGAGTAACTAAACTTCGATTTGCGAATTCTTTAATTTGCTTGGGTTCTTGGATCTCAATTTTTCTTTTCCTTTCCTTTTGGTGTATGTCTTTGGCCAGCAGTATATGCAAGTAAAATACAATGGAAACCAATTCTCATAATGCCAAGAGATCAGTGTAGATATTTTTAAAAATCAAATTGTATTACCAGAAGGCAAAATATATATATATATATATATAATTATTATGAAATCTTTCAGACCTAATTAAATATTGGGTTGCATTTAAAATTTAGCTAAAGATAGGATACATTTTTTTTCTGTATTTGAGATGGTGACTACAGGTTAGTCTGTATCTCACCATTAGTCTGTAAATACATTTTTTTATTTAAATTATTATTTCTTTAATTTGCTATTTATTTCATTCACTTGCTAAACATCAGTTTTTCTTTTTCTTTTTAAATGGATGTATTTCCATTTTGCATTGATTCATGGACATTTTATTTAAATAGGTTTCACCTTAGGACCATACAAAATGTATTATAATTTATAGGTTGCATATACAGGGCATGGTCACAGTGGGCCATGAGGTGGCAAGAACCAATACAAACTGCCCAGACCATTGAAGTGAAAATTTGACTATTGATGCATCAATAATTTTATCAGTTTGATATGCATATCAATATTAAAGGTGAAGAATTGAATCAAAATGATACTTACATTATAAAAGATACTTTTAATCTTCAGCGTCCATTAAAAAGTATTAGTTTTTTGTCTCTTGTTTCTTTACATGTATTGATATATATTGTATGATAGGCTGTGTATCATGAAATGTATCAATATGTGGTGCAGGTTCATTTCATCCTTGCAGACCATTATATTTTTGTCTATTCATTGATAAAAGTGGAATGTTACTTGATAACAGAAATTTTGATTTTTTGGTTGACCTTTAGAAATGTTATATCAGAAACTAATGTTTCAGTAAATAGCTCTATCGACTGAACCTTTTCTCCAGATTCTTAATTTACTAACCTTTCCACTCCTAACTCTTTCTGACCTGCACATAAATTGAATGTTTCTGAATCAGGTACACCCCATAATTCTCCCAAATGTTAAAAAAATGGCAGCAATAAAGCATATAAAATATTTTCACATATAATACTGTATCGAATATTTGTCTGATGCCAACATTTCATGCTTCTGATCTGAAGAGTATTTTTCAATATTTTAATTTTGCACTGCTGTCCATTAGACATTTTTCTTGGGTTTAAATTAATTTTTATGAAATTTCACAGATCAGTCATTTTCACAGAAGTTGTATTGATCATGAACAGATAATATTGAATTTGCAGTAATTTTTGTTACAGTAAAACCCACTGATTAACATCCTTGAATTCTAAATCACAAAACCGTCAGTTATTCCAATTTAAGCACAAATTTTGTTAAAAAATTGCCAACAATGTAATTTGTGTGACACGTCATTATAGGTCATGACATCAGAATGGCATCAGAGTTACTGACAGTATAGTGTAGATTTTACTGTGCCTGTTTAATATTTGACCAATCAGACAGTGTGTTACATTTGAAATAGAACAGGCATTCATTATTAGACCAATCAGACAGCATGTTACATTTGCAATAGAATAGGCTTTCATTGTTAGACCAATTAGACAGTGTGTTACATTTGCAATAGAATAGGCTTTCATTGTTAGACCAATTAGACAGTGTGTTACATTTACAATAGAATAGGCTTTTATGTTAGACCTATTAGACAGTGTGTTACATTTACAATAGAATAGGCTTTCATTATTAGACCAATTAGACAGTGTGTTACATTTGCAATAGAATAGACTTTCATGTTAGACCAATTAGACAGTGTGTTACATTTGCAATAGAATAGGCTTTCATTGTTAGACCAATTAGACAGTGTGTTACATTTACAATAGAATAGGCTTTTATGTTAGACCAATTAGACAGTGTGTTACATTTGCAATAGAATAGGCTTTCATTATTAGACCAATTAGACAGTGTGTTACATTTACAATAGAATAGGCTTTCATGTTAGACCAATTAGACAGTGTGTTACATTTACAATAGAATAGGCTTTCATGTTAGACCAATTAGACAGTGTGTTACATTTGCAATAGAATAGGCTTTCATGTTAGACCAATTAGACAGTGTGTTACATTTGCAATAGAATAGGCTTTCATTGTTAGACCAATTAGACAGTGTGTTACATTTGCAATAGAATAGGCTTTCATGTTAGACCAATTAGACAGTGTGTTACATTTACAATAGAATAGGCTTTCATTATTAGACCAATTAGACAGTGTGTTACATTTACAATAGAATAGGCTTTTATGTTAGACCAATTAGACAGTGTGTTACATTTACAATAGAATAGGCTTTCATTATTAGACCAATGAGACAGTGTGTTACATTTGCAATAGAATAGGCTTTCATGTTAGACCAATTAGACAGTGTGTTACATTTGCAATAGAATAGGCTTTCATGTTAGACCAATTAGACAGTGTGTTACATTTGCAATAGAATAGGCTTTTATGTCAGACCAATTAGACAGCATGTTATGTTTGTATAGAATAGGCTTTTAACTTTTGACCATTTAAGAAAAGAGTGTTACATTCACAGAAGTGTTAAATAAAATTTTGAAGACTAAGACTTGGGGTAGACTTAAATTTTTTTACTCAGATATTTCCAAAACTAAACAATATAAGGTATGAAATTTTAAATACTACCTCCTTTGAAATGGTGAAACATTATTCCTAATTTATGGCTTAAACTTGATCTAAGGATATATTTCTTCATAAAGAGCTTAAGAATGAGTCATGGGCTTGAACTCATTTGATTTCCAGGACAGTTCTGGGGTAACTACCGCTTTACTTTAAGGAGTAGTACAAGTTTTATTTCTGATTACAGTTGTATGGTCCAGGAGGAGTGTTTTACAAGCTTGGTCAGTCATGTTTTGATTTCAAGTCTGGTGAATATGAATACAACGTATGCCCTTTCAAAAATGTCAGACAGAGGAAATTTCCAAGTGCCTGGATCAGCCTTGGCATACGGCCCGTTTGGGATTTGATGAATGGAGGGGTTTATATTCTGGAAATGATGGATGGTGACAGTAACCTATGTCCAGCACACATCCAGAGATCTACAACTGTAAGTCATGGTTAACATTAGACAGCATGATTGTTAATTTGCAAAATTTTAAACATTCAATTTTTAAAATTTTACTGAATAGTACAGAATCTGAAATGAGTAATTTTACGAAATCTGCATTTTGTTTGCATTCCATTTGTGTTCCATTTGCATTCTGTCTGCATTTCTGGCTGTCATCAATTGTTTCCTTTGATTTTCCTTGTTTGGAACAAAATGGAAATGTATTTACTGATGTCAGGTTTTGCGTCGTTTTGCATTCTGCACTTTGCACTTTCACTCTCAATTTTCTTCTTCAGATATGTTACTCGATCATAATACCTTAGGAGTACTATCACTACCTCACAAATCCAACCCTCCAAGGTTAAAATTTTAGCTATGAAAGTCAAAAGTTGTCTGCCCACATAGGTGGCAGTCATACAGAGTGATCTCCCCTTGGTACAGGACTTGGCACCAAATCCCATGAACACAGCAGTTATTTTAGTTGATGCTGCAAGTGTATCACTGTATAATTTCTGCTTCATTCAGATACATACAGGTAAGTTTTCTATACAGAGTTTATAGTCTTAGCATTCACTTTGTAGTTATTAAAAGAGATGCTTCAATGACTTTACCTGTATAGGCAGTCTATTAGGCCTTTCTTGCAGGTAAGTTTACACCAGATAATTTATATTGCGCCCTACTCTGTACTTATTAAAAGTGATTAATAAGTATATGTACCTGTATAGGCTGCCATGTGGGTCCTTTCTTACAGGTAACTTTGCACAATATGGTGTAGTAGCCCAGTAACTTCCACATTCATGGGAGATAAAATGGCACTGTTATGCCATGATCAGACTCTGCCATATGTATCGGATCACAACAGGTCAACACAACAGTTGATTCTATCCTTAAAGGAGGGAATCTAACACCAGAACACTGTCACTCTCATGGATCAGAATAATTAGTATATTGCCACAGAACACTAAGTGCACTGTGCCCAGTTCAGTGCCAAAGTACCCACATGCTTTGGAATCAACTCCTTGACATGTCATGCCACTCAAAGAAAGGACTTGCTTATTGATCATCTGGAAGTTAGCATATCCCAATCGGGATGATCTACTAATATGGTTAGCTGCCACCAGCTACATCTCAGATTGTACAAGAGGCGTCAGTGTTGCCACACTTCTCTAGAGATGACAAGGTATGCTCACAAGCTCCATCATCTTTACTAGACTTAACAATGACAAAAGAGGACTCTGCCTTCTGGGCATTGATCCAAGAAGTCCTTCACTTGTTACCACCAGAGTTTTGTCGTCCTCCTCCTTCTGGTCCAGAGTTCCAGCATCAGTTGACTTGCTAACAGTGGCTGATTCCCATTAGGCAGACAAGTCAGCTGCCTAGGGTGGCAAAATTCAGGGGTTGGCAGAATTTTAAGTACAAAAATCTGGCTTTGTTTAAAAAAATTATTTATTTTGTAAAAAAAAAAAAAAAGAAATAGCTATAGTTCAATTTTACCATTATTTAAAAGCGCAAAGGTCTTCAAAGGCTCTGGTTTTAAGGATTTGTTTTGGGAGGTGGTTTGGAGGGGGGAGTAGCAACTCTGTCAGTATCCATGAGAGGCAAAATCATAAATCCATCAATGCATGCTAATCAAGAAAGACCAACCAGCTTTCAAGCTGCTACCACAGTCTGGTTGAGTTGCTGACCTGTTGGGTTGCTTATTCAGACAATTGCAGGACCCTCGTGTGAATAGACTTTTCTTTTTGTAGTGATGCCTACATCACATTTTGGTAGGAGATTCTATACAACACACACACCAGTGTTTCAAATAGACACCCCAGCAGCAGATAGAGACATTGCAGGCCTGAGAATGTCAAAACCCTCCTCAGTATGAACGGGACTAGAAATCCTGTAATAACACACAACAGTTGGTCCAGAATGTTATGGCAGTCGGCTCCATGTTGGACTTAGTTTTAATGGCAATCTTCCAACAAGCAGAAAACAGTTTATCCTCTCCCACCATGATTCCTACTTGACATGCATGGGAGTCTGTCTCCTGAGTGGTGTGAGTACTAAACAGAGCTGCACATCACATGCTGGCCAATGCTGCAACAAATTTACAACTGGTGGAAAGAGATGCAGTTCTCTTCACTTCCACCTTTTTAAAAGACATCCTAAAGTCAAGCTGAAATCACAGCGATTCTCTTCTGACCTTCTTTTCAATGTCCAGGTGGAAGAAATACATAAGCAAGCTGCAAAAAGAAACAGATCTCCCACAGACACAGCCTTGGAGGCCAAAGATATATTTTCAGGGAAGTAATCAAAAGGATAGAAAGGACACCCCCAGGACCGAACAGACACATAGAAGGCCACAGTTCTCATGAACAAATGTGGACAAGAAGGTGACCATTTTTGTCCCAGTTTCTCTCCACAACAGCCTGTTGATAACAAGAAATGATGACATTCTCACGCTGCCTTTATTAGATATCGTTGTGCTGGGAAGACTCCTATTTTTCACTGTCGAATAGGAAAGAATTTGCCACAATAATCAATGGACCCAGCTAGTGGTTTCAGAGGGCCTCAGTATCATGTTCAGTGCTCCTTCTCCATTGTCCAGGGTCCCTTCAGATACAGGTGTTCCCAAAGATCTGTTCAAGTCAGACGTCCTACAGTGAGAAATCAACAATCTTCTCCAGAAAAGGATGGTAGAGATTTGTTCACAACTTAATTCACCGGGCTTTTATTCAAGACTGTTCCTGGTCCCAAAGGCCAATGGCACTCTTCAACCAGTCATAGACCTAATTGCTCTCAATCATTTTGTATATGCACCATGGTTCAAAATAGAAATGCCAAGGTGGGTTTTAAATGCCGTTCAGGAGGGAGACTTCACTATCAGTGTGGATATGCACGATGGATATCTACATGTTCCAATTCACAAATCTTCCAGGAAGTTCCTGCAGTTCACCTTCAGGGAGAGAGTTTACCAATTCAGGGCACTCCCATTGGGACTCAACATCAGTCCCTTGGTCTTCACTCATATTATGGACAGAGTAATGGCTCACTTCAGGACAATCTCCTTGTCCGTGACACCTGGATGACATCCTTCAAAACACCAGCTGAGTTAAAGTTTGAGTCAAGACATGAAATCCCTTGTTACACTCCTCCTAAGCCTTGGATTCCTTGTCAATGAGGAAAAATCCGATATCATACCAGCTCAACATTTTATCCACTTGGGCATGGGGTTCAAAACACATTTGAACAGAGTTTGTTTCCCTTAGGAATCCACATTGAAAATCAGTTCTATGGTGGCTTCAGTTCTGGCACAGAACAGCCTCTCAACCCAAGAATTCCTCAAAGGCATTGGCTCTGTGCCCAAAGTGGAATCAATCATAGGTACTAACCTGGCTGAATTAGGCACCATTTGAACCAATCTTGAGAACTTGAATGGTTCACCTCTCGTATAAGACCTGGTTCCTATTCATATTAGCTGCAGCAGGCAGAATCAGTGAAATATATGCTTTGTAAGTTGATCCGAACTACATACAGTTCTGACTGGATTGGTTAGTATCAAAGATGGCCCCTGCTTTCATTGCCAAGAACAGGCTCATGGGTGATCAGTCTTTTGTGGTGAAATCTCTTTCTAGCCTGGACCCTTCAACTCAAGGTCATAAACAGGACCTGGTGAGAGCTTTGAAGTGAAGAGTATGAAGAGCAAGATCCACTTATTCTTACCTCAGAAAGATGGAAAGGACAATATCTCAGTACAGGTTATATCATCCTGATTAAGGTGGGTTATCTGCTCTGCATGCAGAGAATTAACCCAAGATCAAATAAACTTGCTACGCATTTTGACTCATGAACTTGGGGCAGTCGCAACAAGTATTTCATTCAAGCAGAACTGTTTCCTAGCTGACATTGTACAAGTTGTGGGATGCAGGTCAGAGTAAACTTTCTCCAGCTTCTACCTTAGAGATCTTTCATTCCAGAAACCTCAAATAGACCTGTTGGGATCTATCACCTCAGCGCAACAGGTTACCTTCCTGGGTTGTTTGGCAGTTTCTTAAGGAAGCAGCATGATGATTTCCATTTGATTTGTGGGAAGATTTTCCTTTTTCCTAAAGTTGTGTCTTGGCATATGGAGTCAGTGTTCTCAATCTAGAAGCTGTCTCATATACCTGAGGGGTCTGAAGATGTCCTTTCTGGTGTATGGTGATGTAACTCTCCCTGCCTCTTACCTGTCCTCCAAAGATATTATGATAGGGTAATGTATTTGAAGAAGAAACCATTTTTTTTAGTACAATATGTTTCTTCGATAATACTTACCTGATTGTAATATGGATACACCCTCCCAGCCTCCCCGCAGTTACATCCTACTAAGAGAGCATGCATTCTGCTCCAGTAGTAACTGAAGTATTCATGGGATTTGGTGCCAATCCCTGTACCAAGGGGAGATCACTCTGTCTGACTGCCACCTATGTCGACAGACAAATTTTAGCTTTCATAGCTAAATATTTTAACCTGAAAGGGCTGGATTTGTAGTGGTAGTACTCCTAAGGTATTATGATCGGGTAAGTATTATCAAAGGAACATATTTTACTCCAGAAATTGGTTTCTTCAAAATGCATTGATCATTTTGGTTGCATTCCTTCAGCATTTTGTTTGGATTTATTCTGCATTCCATTTGGATTCATTCTGCATTTTTTTTGGTGTTATTGTGCATTTTTTTTCTTCATTTATTTTCATTTCACTGATATAATTATATATCAAAGTCTGTGCATACATGTTGTTTTTTAATTGGTCAAAGCTTAATATGTTTTCTTTGTCCAGTGCAGTTTCACAGATCGGCATCAATAAGAAATTATCATGACAGCTGACATTCACTGTACAGACTTTCTTTTTGCATGAATTAAGCACCAGATGGGGCAGTGGTAACACATTAAATTTTCACCACTACCATCCATGGTTTGATCCCTGGGGCTAGCATATGCAAAGCTGAATGCTGGTCCTTCCAAGAAACAGTAAGTTCTAACCTGAAAAAGTGTCTGCAACATCTCAGATCATTTCATCAGCATATCTTAAAGTCTAAACATATGACATTGATTTGTCTACATTAAGTCAGACTGAAATTTCATCCAATCAGATTGTTGGACTCCAGATATAAATGTCATCCCAATCAGATTTGTTGGATTACAGATTTATATTTCATCCAATCAGATTGTTGGACTCCAGATATAAATGTCATCCCAATCAGATTTGTTGGATTACAGATTTAAATTTCATCCCAATCAGATTGTTGGATTACAGATTTAAATTTCATCCTAATCAGATCGTTGGATTACAGATTTAAATTTCATCCAATCAGATTGTTGGATTACAGATTTAAATTTCATCCCAATCAGATTGTTGGATTACAGATTTAAATTTCATCCTAATCAGATTGTTGGATTACAGATTTAAATTTCATCCAATCAGATTGTTGGATTACAGATTTAAATTTCATCCAATCAGATTGTTGGATTACAGATTTAAATTTCATCCCAATCAGATTGTTGGATTACAGATTTAAATTTCATCCTAATCAGATTGTTGGATTACAGATTTAAATTTCATCCAATCAGATTGTTGGGATACAGATTTAAATTTCATCCCAATCAGATTGTTGGATTACAGATTTAAATTTCATCCTAATCAGATTGTTGGATTACAGATTTAAATTTCATCCAATCAGATTGTTGGATTACAGATTTAAATTTCATCCAATCAGATTGTTGGATTACAGATTTAAATTTCATCCAATCAGTTTGTTGGATTCCAGACTTAAATATAAGTCCATATATACATTCTTTTTGAGACATTAGGTCATGATTATAAAGAGTACAAAAACTGAGATGTGAAAATATTTGTACAATCATCTTCCAAGCAAAAAAAAGGAAATTAAACAATTGAATAAATTAATGCATATATGATGTATTGCAAATTCCACTTTTTTTTACAGGGTTTTGATTTTCCTTTTTTGTTAAGCTTTTGCAGCATAAAGGGGAACTAGCCCTACAGTTTGTAGAATTTTCAGAAGAAGAAAGAAACAGTGTCACTTAAATATTAAAATGTTTTCAAAATTGATGACATATTAAAATTTTCTTTGTAAAAGATGAGGATGAGAGATGTGGTCATTATGTGTAGTATGCATTCATCAAACTCACTTATCAAAAATTCAGATTTAGCATATCGTTTAATATAAATTCTACCAATTTAAGTCCAATTTTACGCCTATCTGTAAATATTATATGAACTCTATAACCAGTTATGTTTTAAAGAAAATAGTTTTTAAAAATTACATGTTCCAAGTATACTATATACTTGCTTATAGGTCTAACCCAACTGCACACTGCACAGACCCAGATCTTCTGTCGCATAATGCACCTGTTTATAATCAACAGAATGATTGCTGTAAGTTCCTTTGATGCCCACTTAAAGTTCCTTGGATCTCTGCTAAAAGTCCTTTGAATTCTGCTAAAAGTCATTTGGAAATATGATAGAAGTCCCTTGGATGTCCATTGAAAGTCCATTGGAGTTCACTAAAAGTCCCTTGGATGTCCACTAAAAGTATGTTTTACCATACATTAATTGTCTGGAGAAAGTGTCAGAGATAAGGGCTTTAAGGGTTAAAGGATAGATTGGTGTGGAAAGAAGTGGAGGCAAATAAGAGTATGATAAAGGCAGAAGGGAAAAGGGTAGCCTCTATTATGATAATGGCAGAAGGGAAAAGGGTAGCCTCTATTATGATAAAGGCAGAAGGGAAAAGGGTAGCCTCTATTATGATAAAGGCAGAAGGGAAAAGGGTAGCCTCTATTATGATAAAGGCAGAAGGGAAAAGGATAGCCTCTATTATGATAAAGGCAGAAGGGAAAAGGGTAGCCTCTATTATGATAAAGGCAGAAGGGAAAAGGGTAGCCTCTATTATGATAAAGGCAAAAGGGAAAAGGGAAGCCTCTATTATGATAAAGGCAGAAGGGAAAAGGGTAGCCTGATCTAGCTGGAGGACCACATAAATGTCATGGTTTATAGTTTCCAAAGGTTTTAATATGCTTTCTTGGAAAACATTGTCCATTCTCCATCTGTACTCTTTTCAGATCACATTTATCTGTGGACTGAGTGATAGAGTGCTGCAAATAGCAGAGGATGACAAATGCAAGTATATTGTGAAGTTCTCCACACCAGCAGCTTGCTAGAGAACCAGTCACAGGTGTTGTCAGCTGTGTCATTCTTTTGTTGCCATCTGATGGTAGAGCACTCAACATGAGTTACAAGAGACCTGGATTTAAATTTGATGTTAATAAAAAATGGTTGGAGGAATGTAATTCACTATTGTAATGTTGCATAAACTCCATTATGGTTTTCGGTAATACATATGTAATATATGTCATACATCACAAGTCATGACATGAGGAGGTTAGAAAGGGCTAATATTTTGCATCACTGAGGTCTAATACATCGCAAGTCATGACATGAGGAGGTCAGAAAGGGCTAATATTTTGCATCATAAAGGTCTAATACATCTCAAGTCATGACATGAGGAGGTCAGAAAGGGCTAATATTTTGCATCACTGAGGTCTAATACATCGCAAGTCATGACATGAGCAAGTCAGAAAGGGTTAATATTTAGTGCTGTGGGGTTACATGCCCTCACCCCCCCCCCTCCCATTCTGAATCCGTCCCTGATTGCTCATGATATGTTTTTTAGTGTAATTTATCTTTCGTGCAAAAAGAAAAATGTGCTCTACTTGTTTCATACATTTCAGCATACTTTTTACAGTGGGTTACCTTCCCTTAGAGCTCGGATTTAAGCCACTGCCATCACAAGTGGAAATCTTTTTGAAACTAGGAGAAAAACTTTTTCTCAGTTTAATCTTGCTTTCAAAAGAATTTGCGAAAAGTAATGGATAAAATAAAAAAGGTAGACTAGTATATCTTGCACTGCTATGGTAAATTCATCAGTATTTTCATACAAATTATAGCATAAATATTACAAATGTTATTTCAAAATCAAGCTGACCCTGGAGACAAATGCTTTTTGCAGGCATTGGCATTTTATATGATGTTGTCTGGGAGCAGTTTAAAATTTCAGGTGAAATGAGTGCTTTTGTAAGGTTCTATATTGATGTTACAGACAATCCATGTGTGATTGTTACAATGAAATAAAACAGACAATCCATTTTTCACTGTATACAATATATATCATAAGTCACTGTGTCATATATACAAGGACACACACCTACATATGATCAAACTTTTCATTATAATAAAAGATATTTTTAAAAAAAATATTATTACAAAAAGTATTATCGCATACTTTTTCAGAATGTAAGGTTCATTGTGAAAGATTTGTAAAAAGGGCTGAGAGGTAGTGAAATTATTGGTCCGAACTGGTACATGTTATATAGGGAAAACTTCTGTAATTTTGTTGTAATTACACAATGATTCACACCTAGCCTGTTATGAAATTGATCAATGGTCAGTTGGAACTTTAAATATATGACAGTTGACTTGTCAGATTCAAGTGGTCATCATCTTCAACAGTTAGAGATCACTAGAAAATTATACATATTCCTAAAAATGGATAACAAATGGTTTCACAAAGAAATTTAAAAAATAAACAATAAAAAAAATGTTTAAATGTTTGCATGTTGTATAGTCCTCAACAGGCTATGAAAGGTCAGATTTAACTTTCTAAGTTCTTGGAAGAAAATAGAGACTTTATATTTATGTGTGGGGGTGGGGTGGGAGGATTCAAATATTAAAAGCAAGTAAAAGAAAAAGTGTGGACAAAATTACATCCTCAAAATAAACTTGCCCATCATAAAACAATTAGGGGCAGGGGTCTGTTCAATTTCTTTACTTTGTTTTTTATCTCTACTTGCTGTATTTCACTTAATTTTAGTTCCTGGCTGATGAGAACCAATTATTATTATGTGATTTACATCATTAAATATTCTATTTCTTGTGTTTTTGCATACAGCATACCTAGTTACCCTTGTATAACACACCCTTTTCTTGGAACATAGCTCATTATAATGTTCTCTCACTTTTTCAGCTCCCATGAATAGTGTTATAAAGAGGAAAGACTTTATAAATCTGTGGCCCATTTTTAATTTAGTGGATTTCTCAAGCTAGCTGTGGTTGTGAATCATGTATTTGTTAGGAAATTTACATAATCACAATGATGTATTTGTATTGTCATTATTTCCTGTGTATATTGATACAGTGAAATGGCAGTAATCGGTAAGACAACTTTTCACTTATACAGATGGAGGAAATCTGGATAATCAATTATTAGAACAAACTCATGTCTATTGACATTTTTTTTTGTAATTTACAGTTTTTGCTGTATGTGAAGTATGAAATACCCTAAAAATTTGAGAGAAAAAACGGATGGAATTTCAAGGGAGCCTACCTCAAATTAAGCTATGCAATTACCAAGATATTTTGCTCTTCAAATGGGACCTGCCTTGTTGAAAAATAATTTGCCTGATATTTAATTTATTTATTATGTATTTGTCAATCTTGTTACTACAATTTTTTTTTTGAAAGTTAATTCACCATGATAATAAGGCAAAACAAGATTATGAATGATTAATATGAACAGCAATGTATTGTTTTCAAATTTGTAGGGTATTTTATTATTGGTGGTAGAAAATTTGATGTATTATGTGTTGTTTGTGCTTTTCTAATTAACATCAGTTTATGAAATTGATGCTAGTTTGCCATATTTTGTCTAAGATGTATTACATATAGGTAAATATAAAACTCCATTTTAATTCCTCCCTAAAAATTATCTAATTGTATCTGCCTATATGGATTAAAATCCTGTATTAAATAAACAGACATGTATATAGTCCAACATAATTAAAATTGATTTTTTAATATTTATTTTAATCAAGGCATGTTACTGTTATGTATCTTTACCATATGTAGTTGTGGGTGGGTGGGTGTCACTTAATTAAGGTGACAACAATTCTGCATTTTGTGCACTTTTGAAATTGAAATTACAACAATGTCAGAATTTTTTGCTTGCTGCTGGTATTCCTGCAATATTCATAATCATCCTTTAATTGATTGGTTTGGGTGTTTTCATTGATGAAAATATAACAATGTTGCATCATGTGTCTCCCAAATGTCTCTTTTATGAAATATGATACAGTGATATGTTATCCTGAATATAGAAAATATCAGAAACTATTGCTTTATTGTAGCCCCATTATAATTTTACAAATATTGGCTAATAAACTAATGGAATACATCAATGACAATCATTTGCTCATCTGTAAATAACACAGGAGTAATTTTAATCTGATCTGCAAATATATTGAATCCAGTGATCTTCTTAGAAAACTTTGATAGAATACTATAAACCTATTTTTGGCATCCTACTTACAGATATTAATGTCCCAGGTCCCAGGAGGATAATATCTGTAAAATTAGATACATTAAGCTGTAAATGCATATTTTTAGGAAATCAGATGAATAAGCAGTAATATATCTGCAAGATTAAATTGTTGAAAAATAATTTTACATCTGGAACTGTGAAATTATGTAGCAACAAAACAGTAGCTTGTACATTATTAGATTATATTTCATCTGAATTAATGTCTATGTACAAAACATTCCTGCATAGAAAATATAAAAGTTAAATTAAAATGTTATACAAAAAGAAACTTGACCCATATTGACAATTCTACCAACTTTAGTATGTGCTTCATATTTGTAAGAGTTTGTAGAACTTTATATTTCTTTATGTATATTTGATTAGTGACATCTGACATTAAAAATGTTTAAAAAGTGGGAAGAGAATTAATATTAAGATGTATATGCAGTCATAACTCCACTCCTGTAATGACCACTACATCTCCATTCCATCTCACCTTATCATATTTAACTTATCTATTGTATCTTATAACATGGCCTCAGTAACCTGTTTGAAATGACAGGATACTTTTATGCTTTAGTTATTTAAATATAAAGGGTAAGAATGCACTCTACTTAACCTATTTATTTCAAACAAAGATACAATTTTATGAATGATAACAAAACAATACCTGAATATCTACCTACAATCTCTCTCTCTCTCTCTCTCTCTCTCTCTCTATATATATATATATATATATATATATATATATATAGAGAGAGAGAGAGAGAGAGAGAGAGAGAGAGAGAGAGAGAGAGAGATAGATAGATAGATAGATAGATAGATAGACTAGTAAATAATTAATCAAGCTAGGATTTACATAATATGTTCTTGCATGGGGATCAGTTTTTACATGCCATAGATAGGGTAGAACATGTCATACTATGATGGGGGACCAATCTGTCTGTTAATGTCTTTGTTTTGTTGCTGCACAATAACTGGTTCTAAACCATGAACCTTGACTCAATTTTGTGGATGTCCTGTACTTGGGGTAAGAAATAAAGCTCAATATTTTGGAATCAAATGTTGAAGGCCAAGATTAGTGACTCAAGAGCAAAATGGGTTTTAGCACAATAACTTCAGTTTTAAACGATATACATTGACCTTATTGCTGCTGCTTACTTAGGTTAAGGGAAAAAAACATTTAATTTTGGGGTCAAAAGGTACAAGGTCAAGGTCATATTAACACAAAGAAGAAACATGGCTTCTGCATGATAGCACTACCAGACAAAACTTTGTAGGTGGCTTACACTTGAGATTAAAGAAAAAAAGTTATTGAATTTGAGGTCAAAAGGTCATAGTGACTCAGATGAGAAAAAACTATGTTTCTGCATGATAGGCTTATTTGTAAACCAACAATGATAAGGATTTCAATAACATAAATTACAAATCACATAATGACACTAAACATTGAGAATAAGGCTGTAGATTTGGGTCAAGACAGTCACAATGACCTACATACAGAACTTTTGTGTTACAGTTTTACTCTTAAGTTACATCTTTCTATATGTTTTTTGACAACACATTTATTAACTTGTATGTGACAACACTTTTATTAACATGTATGTGACAAGTCTTTTAATGACAAAGGTTTCAGAAATTTACAAAAATAGTCAAAAGTACCATTTATTCTGATACAAATTATGAAACATTTTCACAGACTTTTAGGAGAGGAAATGATGATAAGCTTCTTTCTGAAACTTCTATTATAAAAAACTTGTGTCAATTTTACAAGATATCTCCTCCCCCAGCAAAAGAGAAAAGAGGCAGAATACAAATTTAAAATACTGTTTGGAATCTTCACCAACCATGTATTTAAAACAGCAAATGGTGATTCAGTATATGAACAAGCTGTAGCATAGTTCATCAAAGGAATGATAAAAATCAACAATTTTGAAATAATTCATACATTTGAAAGGACTGGAGAAACATTGCAAAATTGCGGAAAATAAAAGTACTTGCTGTGGATGCATGTTCTGTTGGCTTGTTGAAAACCCCAAAAGATAATTTATAAAATGTAGAGTATTTACTGAATGTTTTTATACCATTTTAAAAGATTTACCAAAGGTACACATTTTCATCAGAGATGACAGGCAAAAAACTGTATTAAAGGCACCTATGCTATGATCCTGAAAGTACAGTTGCTTACACAAATATCAATCAATTGTGGTAACAAATTAATTGGAACAAAAATAAGTATGCTGAATTGAAAGAATTGTTATGTAAACAGGCAACGTTTACATTACACAAACAAATGAGCAAAAGACTTCCATATTGAAGAGCCTGTGTCAGTCATATGAATGACAAGTGGCAGGCAGACATTGTTGACATGGAAGCATTTTGAAAAAATACAGAGATTGATACCAATACATATTTACAGTGACAGATATTTTCCAAAAATACTCTTTGGCTGAAAAATGAAAATGGAAATAAAAGTTGACAAGCATGATGCTTTCAGAGAAATTTTCAAAGTGTTGAAAGCTTGAAAAAATACCCTTTGATTGGGGAAAAGTGTTTTACAACAGGAATGTTAAGGATTTGTTGGAAAAGTAAAACACTGAGTACTTTTCAACTTACTCAGACAAAGGAGCATCTTTAGTGGAAAGGTTAACAGAACTTTAAATACAAGAATGTGGAAGTATTTAACTCGAAATAAACCAAAAAATGTGTTTAATTGTTTACCAAAGTTAATTGATGGATACAAAAATACTCATCACACATCAGTTGACATGACTGTGGTTGATGCAAGCAAGGAAGAAACAGATTAAGAGTATGGAGTGGGAACTAAATAACTAAATTGCACAAGGAATGGACATGATGGTGGACATCAAAGGGATTATAGAGGCAGCTCAGAGCATCATGCAAACTCCCACGATGTGCGAGACTGGCATCTGTTGATGAATGGCAACAAAAATATCTGAGACCCTCTGTAAAATTTTTGTAAAGGCTTTAACAGGAAATAATAAATAAATCAGTTTTTTAAGTTTGATTTAGAAAGGAAAGAAGTAGGTCTATGGTTTGAACCACTTTAAGTGGCAATTTTTTGACAAATAATAATGAATTTACTTAATTATAAATTTTTAAACAAAAATAGAAAAAGGTCATTTTAAAAATAAATGAAGATAAATATTCATATTTTCACTTTTGTTAATACAATTTGATGTAGAGAATAACCTACCAACACCAGAAATATTTCCCCATGAAATCATTTATCTTTTACCAGTGATTTAGTAATTTTATGATCTAAAATGGTTTTAAAATGTGTTAAAACCCAATTACATCGAATTATAGACTATCCAAAGAATTTTAAAAAGGCTTAGGCTTGGATGTTTGACATATTATTTAAAATGATTACAGAGCAAAGGGATAGATTGGTGGCATGTGCTACCTTTTGGGCAAATTTTAGATAAATATATATTTATTTGTTTAACATTTAACCGTATTGGTTCAATTTTGCAATTAACCCCTTGGTCCACATCAGATCATATGCTTCTTCAAGGTCAAGGAAAACTGCGATTAAGCTAGAATACCATTTCCTTTTTGCATTGAATGCCAATCTTATGCTCGATTCCAAGCAAATGAGTTGGTCCAGGATGGATCACTTGTTACGGAATCCCCTTTGGTTCTGCGATATCAAATTCATACTTTCGATGTAGTGCTTCAGCCTATTGTTTATAATTGTTTCCATAATTTTACAGATGTTGTTAGTGAGTGAAATGGGTCTGTACGAGTTTATATCCGCCGGGTTTCAGGATTGACATTATAATCGCCTGTTTCCAGCAACTAGGTACTTCCCCAGATCGCCATATTAGATTCAGCAGATCTAAAATCGCCAGCTCAATATTTCCTGGGAGATTTTTGTAGATTTCATAGCCCAGCGAATCCTAACTAGGTGAGGTGGCTTTATTCTTGCCGAGTATAGTGAAATCTACGTGTAAGGGGTTTGAGTGATTTTCATGGTTCGTAAACAATTCTGGGTGGTCATTTTCGATCTTAGTTCTTGTGTTTGGAACTTTTGAGAATGGTTGGAATTGCTGCTCATATCCGCGAAGTGGGTGGCTAATGTTTCGGCTTTTCCCGATCTGTGGTAAGGCCGAAGAGTTTAGGTTTTGAGAATGTACTTTTACCCCTAATCTTCTTGATTTTGCCCCACACGTGTTTGAGTTTAACTTAAAGTTTAGAGTAGAGCAGAATTCTTTTCATGAGTTTTGTTTCGCCGTGAATATGGTCTTCTTCTCTAGGCGTTCCTTCTCTTTGTAGGCAAGGAAGTCGACAGAGTTTTTGGTGTGCCTAAACCTGTTTAGGGTCCTTTTTTGTCCTTTACGACTTGCCTATACTCGTTATTCCACCAAGGAACTGGTTGTTTGTTGCCTCGCCCTCCCGTTTTGGGAACGCATCTCTCCGCTGCAGAGGACAGTGCCATGACAATGTTTCAGTAAAAATGTCAACATTGTCGTTGTACAGCAGATCTCCGCTAGTCCCTCCCCATAGAGAGCGAAACATCCCCCAGTCTTCCTTGTCAAATCTCGACCTTGGAGTCGGGTCGGTGTTGTTCTTGTGTGCTTTGATGTGTACAGTGATAACTATTAGGAGGTGGTCACTACCCAGGGTGCTTGATTGATCAACTTCCCAGTAGGTAATTTCCCCCATTTTGGGGGAGCATATAGTTAGATCAGTTGCTGACATAGCCCCGTTTTCGGGATTAATTCTGGTACGTTTACCATTATTTAATACTACAAGGATGGATATCGTGATTCACCTCTCAATATTTTTCCTCGTATATCCAAGTGGGTTCCTCCCCATGGTTCAATATGGGCGTCAAGATTCCCGCAGATAATTATGTCTTCTCTCAACTCACTAACACCACTTTGGTAGTTTTGGCTTTAATGGCAACTTCCCTTCCTGGGTCATACATGTTGATTACTACTTGTGGTTTGTTGCCTATGTTTATTTTAGTTATTTGGTATTCAGGGATACGTTCGGATCCTGGTGCTTGCAGCGTGCCGTCAACAGACTCACTTGAGAGAGCGTCACTTACAAATGTTGCCTGACCACCTTCCCTCTTTCCATGGAGTCTGTGTTTATAGTAGCAGGTGGAATATCCTGGTAGTTTAGTATGAATTTGTGTTTGCTCACCCAAATGGGTCTCCTGAAGGCACACAACGTCTGGTTTGTTTTGCTCGGCTTGTATCTCGTGTACCAACTCCGAGATGTTGTGTCGTATCCCCCTAGAATTCCACTGCCAAATTAGAATTATGTCTTTTGAATCCATTTATGTCGCATCCTATTTAACTCTTAAATGGGCCTATTTGTTATCTTATCGGCTCAAGGTGCCCTTTTTTTAATCCGCAATTCGGCAAGTGCAACTGTATGGTTGTATACTGCTCGACCGGTACGAAATTATCCTTATGGAGTTTGTGCACACAGTCGATCACATCCCGGACAAGCTCAAGCACTTGTGTTTTAGGTATGGTAAGATTGTTTTCTTTACTGCTGTTTGGTTCAGACTGAGTGTGAGTTATTTTGATGGGTGGGCATATATTGATTGCATCTAGCTTTTTAGGAGATTGTCGGTTTGTTTGGTTATTTTTAGGTTTTATCTGGATTTTAGTACTATTTGTTTCCCGTTTCTGTGTCGCGGTTGCGGTTTTACTGCTACCATTAGGGTGTTGTACATTTACGGATTTTTCTTGCGGTGAAGTACTGCTTTGTACCACTTCCTGTGCTGTGGTGGTGTTGGTTGCTTTTGGTGTTTGTATTTTGGCTGCTTGATCTAGGGTTTGTGCTGTGGCCATTTTATGTTTATTTGGTTCTTGGAGCCTGATCTGAGTTTTTGCTACAGCATATGTTACCCCGGTTTTTAAAATTTTTTTTTATAGCGTGAAATTGATTCTTTGCTCTTCCCTGATCGCATAAGGGCAATCAGGTGATTTGGGGTGATGTGAATTCCTACAATTGGTAGATTTCTGACCTCTAAATGTACAGTTCCCTTCATGGTGCCCCCCCCCCCACACACACACACACATTTGTCACACCGTTTCCGGCTCTTGCATTTGATAGAGAAGTGTCCCCAACCTTTGCAGTTATCGCAGAACCAAGGTTTTTTTTTTATTTTGTTGTATTCGTGCAGCTTGTAACATGCTCCATATGGTCCTACACGGACTAATTGTTGGGGGGTTTTGTTTAAAGTATAATAGAACAACCGTCGAGTTCTCGCCTAGTTTGTTCTTGAGGCGTACTGCGTTTTCTACTTCTTGGTCATACTTTCTGATATCTTGAACTATTGACAGAACTTCCTGTGTCTTAGCGAAAAGTACAATTTTCCTATTTAGGGTTGTTGGTGTTGTTTGTTGTTTTGGGGGGCTTGTTGATCTGTTTCGACTAACTATTGCTCTGTACTGTCCTATTTTTTGAAGTCCCACATACTTTGCTACCTGCTTTGCGGTAGAGCATCTAACTATGATGTAGTCCTGTTTTCTATTGATGATTTTAAATCCCCCTCCCCCCCCCCCCCTGGTCTTAGAAGCTCGGTTGTGATTCTTCTGTTTCTAGTCTGATTTATATTAATATCTGGGCTTTTGATAAAGATTGTCAGATTTCTTGAATGATAGTTATGTGCGTGGTTGATGGGGGTATTGTTGATTGTTCTTGTCTTGGGGATCTGTGTCTGGTTTTGTTTATTGCTGTTATGCGAAGTGCTTTCCACGCTCTTAGTTTGTGTTTTTGGACTCTTTTTATCGGCTACTTTTGTTATTGTGGTATTTGTACCTTTGACCTTGGACTGGACGTTTGCCTTTCCCGAATTTTTAAATTTAATTCTATATTTCCTGTCCAATTGCTACTTCCTTTGATTTGGACTTCCGGATCAGAGTCGTAAGCCTTATCTGTGGGTGGGGACAACATCGGTTTTGTAACATCCAAGGTTTGACTAATGTCCGATGTTGAGTCATTCATTCTGAATTTGACTGGTGATAATGATCCCCAATCTGGGGTAGTTAGGGTGTCGTTCAAGATTAAGTTGGTAGCCCTAACATTTCCTTTGGGTCCTACTACAATTGTTCCTAAATGTGTAGGTGGGGTAGTTATTTTATCCTGAGACCTATTTAATTGGTTACTAATGTTTCTTTTCCTTTGTGTCATTTGTGTATTTTTCATTTTAAATCCTAGGAGCAGATTTTATGCAGAAATGATATACAGTATTAGTAGATATTTTGTTTCTGAACAACGGTTGTTTTTGAACAGGGAATGATATTGGTAAATAAAAACTAATTTAAAATGGTTAGGTCTAGAGTAGACACTAACAAGTCAAATAATTGGATAATTGAAGCGATTGTAAGGATTCAGTCCTGGTTTACCTGTATATAACCAGGCACCAGTGCTCAAGTAGCAGAACATCCTGCAGTGTTCTCCGCGGGCTAGAGTATTTGCAGATATTTCGTTCAGGTGTAGCTAGTATGGTTCCTAGCACCTGTTTATAAGCGTGAATGAAAATCTCACAAAGCGCTCGGTCCAATTTGTAAGACAAAGGATAAATTTGGCGCCACATTTTAGAACAAGGGACTGCTTTAAGTATTATTATTTTTTGAAACAAAGTTACAGAATATGGTAACTACTATTCAGAGCGATAGTTAGTTAAGTTAGAAATGGTGTTAGGAGGTAGAGATAGTTAGTGTATACATTATGCTAAAATTTTGCCAACAGTATAGGAATTTTACCCGTATGTTTCTATTCTAAATTTGTCCTAACTTACCCCATGCTTTTAGAGATTTTCCTGTTTCCAAGCAATCTGTACGGCCAAAATTATCAGCTGAGGTGGTTCGATGTATCAGGCGTAGGTTGCTGGCTGGCTGTCTGGCGGGCGGGCGGGCGGGCGTCGATGATGATGGTGGTGGTGGTGGTGGTTATGGTGGTTAAAAAGTCACAGCTGAATTGGTTTGTCTACCGATGCCTGCAGGTTGATCTTGACACATAGCTACAAAGGTGCGGGTCCCCTAAGCCCGGCTTAGAGGGTGATCCCACGGGCTCTTAGCGGTCAGCGGGTTTGTTTGGATTGAAGAGTAGGCAAATTCCCACTTCTCCACAGCTATGACACGACCGTCTCAGTCTCAGTCATGTAGGGCCACAATAATCAGAATGTGAATGTGAATGATACCCCAACTGGTGAACGCACCGCTTTATATGCTTGAAGCATGGACGTGATGGAAAACATCCCTCAAATTCGGTACGCACACGTGAAAGAAAAAAACATGACCGAGATCGATAGAGAGAAATGTGAAAAAGCACGAGCTTATGCCTAAGATCAATAGAGAGATGTAAAAAAGCACGTACATACCATTTTGTTTGCAATAAAAAACAATACAACACCATTTGATTAAAAATCAACATGCTTAATACTAAGAAGGAGTTACTCTGACACAAATACAAACAAACAAACACTATGAAACATGAACGTAT
The DNA here is from genome assembly GCA_029931535.1 of Margaritifera margaritifera. NCBI lineage: Eukaryota > Metazoa > Mollusca > Bivalvia > Unionida > Margaritiferidae > Margaritifera > Margaritifera margaritifera. The sequence continues at coordinate 3,993,330 of JAQPZY010001544.1, forward strand.
TTACAAGGTTGACAACGTTGTGAAGTCAAACTTGATTTCTAATCATCTAAGACACTATTATTGGGCCATCAATGCACACTACGTTTCTGAGCTAAAAACAAGAGATAGCCATAATGTTCACAAAACCATCTTTCTATTTTATCATCGTTTCTAGAGTTCTCACGATCAAAACAAGTCACTACATGTTCTAAGGGAAATCCAAGACTGCTTTGATGAAGAAAATACACACAATATTGTCCACACGCCATATAATCTGATCCTTGTAATCTCACATCATTGAATCGAGTGGAGACTACATTTCCTCTCATAAAGTCAATGATGATGTCGTCTTCCAAAGGAGGTAATCCATAAGAATCACAATAGTCTACACTGTGCTCGCTGGGAAAGTACACCGCTACCCAATGGGTTCCTGGTCGATGACTGTCGTCTGTGTTAATGGCATAGGCTTGAACGTCTTTAGGTTTTCAAGAGGAAGTTCATCTTTAGCACACACCACAGGATTCCAAGAAGCTGTGTACGAACTGCGAGTCAGCAAGTAATGAAGTTTCCAGGTATTCATTTTTCTTTTGTGTTTTCACAATGTATTGATAAGTCATCAGTTCACACACCTGACTTTTTCCTTGAAAATGTATGTCAAGTAAGTCGATGAACCACGGACAGTCTCTGTACTCTGTTGCAAGAGAGCTTCGATACGTTTGGTCTCCAGAGAAGTCTATGGAGGTATGGAATGGTCATGCAAATCTTTATACCACTTTCTCAAAACCTTCTCTTCTGAGGTCGGAGACCGTGCCTCATCCAGATACTCTTCCAATTTTTATTCTTGACTCTTCATTAAGCATTTGTTGTGTTCTTTCTGACTAGGATGATCGATTTGACACCCAGAGCAATGTACTCTTGTCTGGGCTGTAATTCTTTCAGCCAAATCAGTAGCAAAACAGGAGACTAAATGTTGTTCTTGTTCTGGTCAACTTGACATCATCATGACTGTTGTTTTGTCTTCTTCTTCACTTGTGGTTTGTGACTGCTCTGGTGATTCTAGATTACAAAAACCCTCATCGTCTATCTCCATTGGTTCTTCGTACTTCGTCTTTTTTTTCCTAATAGTCTAGAATCACTTCTCTCAAACTGTTGAATTTCCAGAGTATTGTCAAATTCTGCATACAAGATGACGTTCACTGTTTTCACCAGAGCTGTTGCAAACTTAAGTTCCACACGAAGTTGGCCTGATTTTATGGGGTGGAAATGTCCTTCGTCACTGCCTTGGTCTGGAGTGAAATCGAATCCCCACAAAGCTTGGCTGCTGCTGGTTCCTAATTGTCCTGTGGCTTCAAATAGGGTCAAGTAAGATATCAAATAATTTTTCTGTGAAGAGTTAGGTCCAAAAGGTCTTGTACACAACGTTTGGCCGTCTCGAGTGACTTCTATCTTAGACACGTTGAAGTGTTAAAAGTCAAAAGGAATATAATCGATGGCTCTGTTCAGGGCTGCATTGCTGATGATGCCAATGAGCAAACGTTTGGGGAACTGTCCTTGGAAAACATGATCTTCGATCTTGGATCGGAGTCCAGAGGCAATGGTGAAGGTTTTCACTTCCACTCGTCGAACAGGATACTTGGCGGTCATTCTGCTCAAAGTGTGACTGATATCGTTTGCTACTTTAGGTAAAACTTCCACACGGTGCACGTAAAGTCTGGCTTCTTCGGTGGTGGTTTTGTACTCGTTAGCTGAAGCCATCAAATAGAAGACGGTACTAATTCCATTCAGTCTCAAGTATGCATCCACTCAGTTCAACAAAAACTTGTCTTGCAACAACATGTCCAAATGCAAACGATCCATCAGTTTTAAACTGCGTACTTGTTTGATATTCTTTCGGCGGTCGTTAAATCCAACATTGTGAGGATTATCATCCGCAGTCAACTCTGTGTCACTGAACTTGTCCAAGGTGTCATGTTTCCATACCACGGAAGCATCCAGACGTGTATTCTTGGCTGTTTTTCCGTTCGCCAAGAGAATTTTCAAATACGCTCTGTAAGGGTAAGTATCCATGCTGCTGCTGACTAGTTTCTTATTCAAGTACAAATCCACTTTGCTGAACAACGAACGCATGAAATTATTGACGGTAGCTACTCAGGCATCTTCCACTGGATTGGTGTTGTCCACTTTAATAACTTTAAATATTAGGTATAAATGACTGTCATTCAAAGCGATGTAATCTTCGGTTTGTCCTTTGATTTCAAATTCAATAGGGGCTGAGGTAGTCAAAGACGACACAGGATGAAATTCTACCCATTGGGATTCTTGCATCGTCATCATGGTAGGTGGCATGGCAAACAGATCAAGTTCTGACTTGGAACATTCGCAAGAATCTCGGTGCATAATTATTTCAGTTAGGAATCAAATACCCCTAATTCTCTGGCAGCTCTTGTTCTTCTTTTCTTTTTCCGAACAACGTGTTTATGAGATCTGAAGGGGTTTCGACGTCTCTTGCTGCCTTGTCCTTGCTGTGGCGTTGAAGAAGAAGTAATGCCTGGGCCAGAAGTGTGAAGCAAATGTATATGGGTGTCTCGACGACCCCAAAAGTCCTTTCCAGCTTGCAGCAACACATTGTTTTCTTGCTCTCTTGAAGGCTTCTTTTGGATTTTGTTTGTCGATGAGGACATTTTGTAGAAATTCATTGTCATTGTCGAGCGACTCCTTGGTACTCAGGATACAGGAGTAACTATTCATTGGAGAATCGTTTTCAAAAATGTAGTTTCACCGTGACTTTTCCTTTGGAGAATATAATATTTTGTCCTAGATCTCCTTTTATACTAATGTTGACACTGTCAAAATACGATTTGCTGACAGGAAGATAATGAGGATGTACAAATTCACGGTGAACGTGATAGATGTTTTCACCTTCCTCGTAAGCAGCGATGGCATAATCAACTTTGAAAGGAATGACTCAGAGTAATGGAGTGGCTGTGTTTCTCACCACATTGTACTCGACCACATCGGAGTACACAAACATCAAATTGAGGACTTCGTTCAATTGTACAGGGTAACGAGAATACTTGTAAAATCAATCGTTGCTGTAAACTGGTAGTAGTAGTAGTAGTCACTGCTGCTACTGGTTGTGGCATCTCCATGGTAGTAAGAGTGGATGCAGTGATGGGTTTAGAAAACTTAGCCCGTGAAGATCTCTTTCTCTTGGGTTAATTTAAAGAAGCCTGATACACTTCTCTCAGATACTTTAACTCCGCCAAAATGTATTGTAGCATACTCACCGTTTTATTTTCACTCCATTCCTTTTGTCCTTCACACTTCAAAGTTTTCCTCTTCTCTTCTTCTTGTTTTCTTCTTTCCTCTTCTTGTTGCTGTTGTTGAAGAAATGCTTCTTCTGTTTCTCTCTGACGCTGCAAAAAAAGCCTCCAGTTCTTCCTTCTGCCTCTTTCTAAAATCATCCGCCAAGGGTAACGATGGAGAAGGTGATGAAGGTGGTACTATCGTCTCAGACAAAAATACTTGCGAAGACGACGTCAGAAAATCCACCAAATCCAAAGTAAAGTTATCCTCTTCTGGAGGAATGCCAGTTACAGCTGCATTTGTAGTCGTAGTACTATCACTCCGAGTATACAAGGTCTCCGCAGCAGTCGCACCACAATACATCGTCTTCATTGTTTCAACCATACTCAAACTGTGCCACAATGGTACAGCGTATAAACGCGGTTGAGCCTGTATGCTGAATGTGAAGTCACGCGTTCGCTCTCCTCTGATTGGAAGAGAGACCATACATTTTGTAACGCACGTTTGGATTGGTGGAACATTTCAATCCATTTTGATCCGATCTTTGGCTATATATACCAGCATTTTGTCACATTGTTTTACCTGTTTTCATAAAACTCAAGTAAAATGTGGACTAATGTAGAGTTATCATCCATCGTATCGGGCATGCTATTTAACCTGGACTACCCCATGTATGTGAAAGCATCATGGGCTATCACCAAGATTACGGCCACGACTATTTGGAAAAGAAGAATGTATGTAGAGAGACAAGGGTGTCTGAAGAGGGTCTTACTCCTTGGACCTGAAGTGGGACGAAGTTTGAGAAGAAGAAGACCCGTGAAGAGGTGTCACTTATGTTAACTCACTTTGGTTAACAAAAAATAAAACTCAAGGGACCTTTTTAGGGCCATCCAGATCTCTAGAAAAGAGATACCAATGATAGTCATTATTGTTTTATGATTGTTTGTTTGTCTATGTGTATGCGTATACCTACATTCCCGTTTGTCCCCATAAACCCTTTTGTCCCTAAAAAACCCCATTCCTTTGTTAAACCTATGGACAAATGTAACATAGTATTTCCCCTTGTGCCCCATACCGGCCCCCGCATGTTAACCCACGGGCGTAATGCTAATGCCCATTGTACCCCCAATACGCACATACAGCTACTACGGTTGCTTTTCCTTCTTTTATGAAACTATCAACTATGAAATCCTTATTGAAATAAATATATTTCTGTCGTTGTTCGGTATGATTTGTAGCTCTTCCTCTGGATCATCGTAATCAGTGTTTGATATATATATATATATATATATATATATATATATATATATATATATATATAACTGTCTTAACATTTCAAGTTATCAATAAACAATGGTATGTATATTTAGATATTTAAAATTCAAATTACATTTGTTATGTGCTACCGCTATACATGCCTGTAAAGTGATCGTGGTCGTAGGTTTTTTTCTGTAACTGCTTTTTCTTACAGATGTAATATAAATTTTTAGAATTAAAACGCTTTTAACCTTTCCCTGTGAACGCCTTCGATTTTGTATTTTTCGTCTTTTATTCTTTGTACACATGTTTCACAGTTTTACGTAACGCATAGCAAAAGACGTTAATATAATCTGTACCTCTGTAAAGTATTGATTTATATCTCGCCGTGGATTAGATGATGATACAAACGGAATCCTGATGTGACGTGTCTGACTGTTTTAATAGTCTGGGATTGAACCGAACACATCGTGTTCGTATACATAGGTTACGCCTCATGTACGATAATACTTTCGAAATCACAATACATGATATGCGGATCTTGTAAGCGATATTACTATTTATTTTTTTTTACAACTGAACCTTCTTCAGACATTATACCTAATTGAATTATCTACACTACAATAGAAAAATCATTTGCGTTCTTATAACGTTTCTGGTGTATGTAAAACATTTCAAGCATTTGATACAGAAATATTTCTGTCAATGATGTGCTATTCATCTGTGAGGACACCAATTTTCAAAAACTTTTTTCCCAAACAGTGGTACCTTGCATCTTGTCATTGTTAGGTCCACCATACTGAAATATAATTAACATTTTAATATATATTTTGATCTCTCTTTTTGGGGTATTCTAACTGGATTGATGTAGCTTCTCTCTATACTGCAGACTCTCACTTCATTTGCAATCACATTTATATTAAAGTCTGAATCACCTCAATTGTCGTTTTTATATCCTTGAAACCAACGACTGTATCTATCCATATTGTATTTTGATTATCGATCATTTGATATACTTAACACAAATTCCATGGTTAAGTAACCTACAGTATTTTTTTAAATACTTTTATACAAATCTTTTTTGTTCTTAACCCATTCAGGCAAATTTTTCCACGAGTTTCCTCTAAGCGGTTGATAGCTACTTTTGTGCCATGTTAAATATTCAGTCCTCTCAAACATTTATCTTCTTGAACTTGTCGTTTATGAAGTCTTGTAATTAAGTTTAATTCCCCAAGTTTTCGAATGATGATCTTTTTCAAACATGTTTCGATGTCATTGAAATATTCATACAATTCTTGATTGTGGCCGCCCTAAAATTTAAACGCATTTAAATTTCTCTTAAATGCATCTTTGAGTCATTTAATGATAATTCTAGTTAAAGTTTCCTTATTCATAAATCTTAATTCTTTTCTAGTTAAAACGTATTAAAGGGGTTGCAATTTTGTTCTCACATGACTTGATATGAGTTCATCAAGTAAGGAAATCTTTGTTTTGATTTATTTAAGTAGACATGCTTCAATAAATATTTAACTATTTTCTGTTTTATTCAGCTTGAACATATTTTACTTCATACATTTGTAATTGGTGATTACAAGAAGTACAATATAGACGGTAACGGCTTAGAACGAAAGCCAATGGTTTACAATGTTCTTCTCCTTTTACGATACAAAAATTGTACAAATATATAAATATATGATGGACGATAATAAGTTTTAATGACAAAAAATTAAAATTATTGAACAGCCAATGTGAAACACTTTTGATTAAACAATTGCATTTAACCAATGTACATGAAGCAAGAGGATGAACAACGAGGGAGTAGGTGAGAGAAAAGGATAGAGAAAAAGAAATAAGTTAAAAGGAGAAATTGTTTATTTATTTGTGTCAAATATTGTGTAGAAAGTTGAGAAAATAGGGAGGAAATAAAGGGGAGAAAGAAAAATAAATAAATAAATAAAAAGGAACCAAATGCGAGATTAAAAGTGAACAGTACTTCTTTCTAGAGAGAATCGTTACGAAGGCGATATTGAATCATTTCGAAAAAGAGAGGAAATTACTGTTAACAGCTGTTCATGACCCGCATAAGCGCATGCGTGTTAGTAATAGTAATATGTGCACTTAGGTAAATCTTTTTGACTTTTTTTTATAAATTTATAAATTTATGAACGGCATCGAAAATACGAATGTTTACTTCATACGGAAGCGTCGTATCACCATACAAGAAGGTATTTAATGTCAAAGTAACATATGTTACGATGGATTGAAACAGTTCAATGCGTTGCTCTTGGTAATAAAGGCAATACAAAAAGAAGTGCTGAGTACTTTCTACAGATCCACATCTACAAAGAGGTGACCCGATTATATTCTTTGCAAATAAATGTTGATTAAGTGAACTGCAATTTGTTCTAAGTCGGGCAAGAAGAATTTGAAATTTCCTTCTCCCCCCAAAAAAGTGTCTGGGAACATAAGTATCGCGATTATTTAATGTACATATAAAGTTGTTAATGGAGTCAATGTGACGAGTCTCAATAGATACTGTATTCCATTCTCGAATGACCGAAGGAAGAAACGAGTTATAATAAACACTTGTTCTAGCTTGTACTAATTGGAAATTGTTTACATTACGTAAGTTATGGCGACTAATATCACTAACGGATGATGGAATCAGAGATGTTAGATAGGGAGGGCTTGAACAAGTTGTCATTTTCTACAAGAGTGTAAGTTTGTGTTTTTGTCGTCTGGAATCAAGACTTTCCCATGCTATTTCTCGATGTAGCCTTTCAACAGATACTAATTTTGTCGCACCAGTCACAATTCTGGCTGCCTCATTTTGTATTTTTTCTAGTTCTCTGTTCTCGAGTAATGTGCAGTTGTCCCAAACCACATTTACATATTCCAGAATAGGTCGTATAAAAGACGTAAATACCATTTCTAAGGATTTTCCGTCAAGTTGGAATTTTAGTTTACGCATTACTTTAATTCTTGACCATGCCTTTTCCTTTATATAGTCTATTTACTTGTTCCATGAGCAGTCATTCGAGAGAAATACTCAAAGATGTTTGTGTGCGTCAACTTCCTTAATCCTATGGCTAAGCATATATAGTGGTGGCTGGAAGGGTTTTTTAATTTTCCTATAAATTGTCAAGGATTAAGTTTTAGAAGGCTTGAAAAATACAAGCCAATTATTTGCCCACTGAGAAATTGTTTCCAAGTCAGATCTGAGGTTATGAGCTGTTATGACGGGATTTTGCTACGATTAGAAAGAGACTTGTATCATCTGCAAATAAACTTATATTGGAGTATATATCATATACAATATCAGTTATGTATATCGAGAAAAGAAAGGGACCTAAAACAGATCCTTGGGGTACACCAGCTCTAATACACCTCCACCGTGAAAACACGCCCGGAAGTATCACTCTTTGTCTTCTGCTTTTAGATAGCTAGAGAACCATTTGATAAGGCTTCCTGTGATCCAAGTAGATTTCAATTTATGGACGAGTCCTTTATGCACACGCTCGATCAAAAGCTTTACTTATGTCGCAAAACACAACTCTGATTTCCTCTACCGAAATCTATTGCTTGACATAACATATCTTGGAGGTATGTTAATTGATTAACTGCGGAATCACCCGGAATAAAGCCAGACTGGAAAGGTGTAAAAATGCTATTTTCACGTAAGTAATTAAATATATGTTTAAAACCAGTCTTTCGAAAACTTTGCCAACCCAACATTATTGAGAAGCGATATTGGTCTGTAATTAGATACGATGGAAGGGTCGCCTTCTTTAAAACTAGACAAACGTTTGCTTTTTTCCAAGAGTCTGGAAAGGTTGATTCTCTAAGAGATTGGTTAAAAAGTGAACAAAGTGGATGTGAGAGTTTATTAGCAAGCTCACGCAGAATACGGTTACTTAAACCATCGGGACCAGAAGCCTTACCAAGAGGAAGGCTTTTGAGAACAGTTTGTACTTCGTCAGGCGTTAGCTCTATAGAACTTACACTTACATCCGTATATAAAGGTATATCTAGAAGGTTAACGTTTGTTTCATCTAGTACAGTTTGCACTATAAAAAAGTCGTTAAATAATTCAGCTTTGTCAGCTTCATCAGTGATTATCGAAACGTTATGTTGAAGGTATGGAATAGAATGTGTATGCTAGGGTTGGTGAATACCTTAAGGGCTGACCACAAATCTTTGGATGATGAAGTGCATGATTTCAGATTTTGTGCAAATTTGTCAGTATATAGCTGCTATGCTTCTCGAATCATAGAGATTGTTTTGTTCCACATGGAATGAAATTTTGTCCAATGACATGGAAGGTTAGTTTGCTTGACTTTTCGATAGATTCTCTTATCTTTGCGTACTAATCTTTTGATTCCCGTTGTGATCCATGGAGGTTCTGATCGCTTAACTGAAACATTTCTGTTCGGACTATATTGGCCAGATATCAAGACTATGTAGTCAGTGATATTTTTTTGCAAATTTGTCAATATCGTCACATTTCAAGCAATCCCAGTCGGTAGTGGATGCTTTATGTCTCATGATATTATAGTCGCCTTGGCCGTATATCCATATATGCCTCAGCAACGAATGACGTTTTGGTTTTCTGTAGTTATATATTCCATAAATAGGGCAATGATATCAAATATCTTGATGTAAGAAATGATCTCCAACTCCACTGAGAATTAAACTCTCATTATTCATTATAAATAACAGATCTATCAATGCTGAAGAGTTTTCAGTGAAACGAGTGGGTTGATTAATGCGTTGGTGAAGGGGAAGATCATCACATAGTGATTTCATTTTTTGACCTGAGAGTGGATTTAGAATATTGAAGTTAATGTCGCCTGTTACAATTATGTCTCTAATCCCTGTATCAACAGCAAGGTGTATGGAGTCTTCTATCATTGTTCCATACGCGTTGTTTGCATTTGGAGGTCTATGGAATAAGCCTATCAGAATTTGGAAATAAATTGACTCTTTTTCATATATTATGATACCACCGTGAGTATCGACTACACGATCTTTCCTAACTGGGTTATGGTAAAATTGGAGGGAAAGTTCATCAGAAGAAATGGAGGGATTAAGCAAAGTTTCGGTGAAGGCCAAAATATCAAATTCCTGCAATTCTGCATACAATGTATCTAATTTGGGCAACATACTTTGAACGTTATAATTGCGTAATGGAGAGGTGGTGTGAAAAGTCAAGCAGATTGCAAGAAGAAACGAGCTAGATGTGTCGTATGAGGAACTACTAACGGATGCTGTAGAATTTGGTCCAGGTTTGGATGAATGTCACCGGCTAATATGAGTAAATTCAACAACCAGGTGGTCCAAACTAGGGTAAATAGAATGCGCGCAAGAAAGAATGGGAAACTGATATTACTCCGATAAGAATTGTTTTCTAGAGCACGTCTAGAGTTACCTATCAATTTGATCCTATATGAAATTAGTGAAAACTTGCGCACTTCAAACAAAATAGATGCAATAATATCATCGCATTTTTGGATCATGAACATAATCAAAACATGAAGCAGTAGTGTAAATTTGAGATTAGAACGATATAACCTCATGATGGCAACTGGGATACTTCTACGAGATTTTAAGTAATTGTCATAAGTCGATGAAGAAACATGTGAGTTTCCACCATGAAGATGCGTCACGCCAAATCCACACTACATAAATATACTTTGTTGAGTAGTACCTGTGTCATCACATACCCGCACGATTTCGCTCCACAAGGACGAGTAACAAAGTAAGGAATACAAGTAAACAGAAGTAAAAAAAGCAAAATATGCAAAACAAAAAGAACAATGAAAGTGAAACCATGTCTAGAGAAAGGTCTTTCTTAAATGTTTACATTAATGTGCATGATAGCGTTGTAGTATAAACTATCTGTCTTGGTGGTTGCAGTTTTTAGTTTCAAAAGGGTTTTATAATAAAGTAATGCAAAGATGCATATAAAGGTTTTTGTATGAAATATGATATTATCACTTAGGAGCAAGATAGTAGTCACAAACAAAGGTTTTTGTGACAAGAAAAATGTGTTATTATCAATTAGAAAGAAGGGGTAGCTAAAAACAAAGATGCAATGCACAACTGTGTTGTTACATAAGTTTGATACCGCATGATTTCATTTACCACATAATTTTGCTTAACATATGCTTAACATATAAACAAACATACCAAATATAAACAAATACCATACATTGTTGCAGACATTGCTAACGAATACATACTATTAAAAACCTGTCTGTACTAATATCAACTGATATCTAGAAAATTAAAGATAAGAATTGAGTAAAATAGACAATTACTGGGAGCGACGAAGAATTCATTAAACATATTTTCAAACTGTAAACTGTAGAGAATTGTAGAAAATATGTATAATTTGTCGTAGCATAAACTAACAATTCCTATGTAAATTAGCAAAGCAATAATGATATTTGCTAATTCTTATTATGAAGCGATAAAGACTACTTGTAGATAACATTTAGCAACCACTTCTTTCTACACTGGTGTTAAACTTGTAACAGATATGAAATACTGTAACGCTATTTTTTTAAACTTACTTCTCTAGTAGTGTGCAAAATGACATAATCTGCGTAATTAACAATTGAAGTGCTGAAGAAGTTTTGAAAATGTACAGAAATACAATTCTTTGTGAAAATTGAAAATAAAATGTCAGTTAGATGTGAGAGCGGAACGGAGCATGTTGCAGTTACGAAGGGTCGGCACAAATAGCAAACCAATTAAGCAAAAATGGCAAACTAAAGTAAGGACAAGTATATCTAACCTACAAAAAAGGCAGGTAGAAATAGAACAACAATGTAAATAGGTTAAGACGAACTGTGCTTTCTTGGGTCATGAACTGGAGTGCATTATCTCCATCAGAGGTAGACAGACGAGGCTCTGAAAGCTCTTTGGGAAGAGAATTGAAGTCTACACCGGACAGAAGTTCCGCTAGGTCCTCAACACGAATGACGAGTGGTATTTTATCAAGATCGACACATCGAATGTCCAGGGGTTAGCTAGGCGTACGGATATCACTAGCTCCGGGCTTCAAAAAGCAGCGTACTTCTAAGTCTGGTAAGATCTTGATTGATAAATATTCCACCGTAACCCTTGTGCTTCATATGTGTTCAGGCTGTATACAGTTTCTGACGGGTGCGATAAGTGACATATTTGACAATTATATCCCTGGGATTGTGTGACTGTCCCTTACGTTTGACTCTGTGTGATCTGTCAATGTATTTTAAGTCAAGGTCTATGCCGAGGGATTTAGACATTTTCAGGACGTATTTGTCAGTTTCTTCATCATGGTTCTCTGGGACTCCTGTGATCCGGAGGCAGTTTCGGCGGCTATACTGTTTTGCATCGTCCGCATTTAGCTGCAATTTACCAATGCTATCAATGAGTTTAGCGTTCTCAGATTCCAGCTGTGTAATTCTGGCGTTCAGGGCCGTAGTAACACCATCTACTATATATTTAACCATGTTCTTAAGCTGGGTACTGAATGTTTCCTGCAGCAGTTGAGAGATTTTCAGAAGCTCTTCGTGCCCTAGTGTTTTAACACTTTGGAATGACGATGATCCCATTGCCTTTGAGTTAATTTGTTTCTGAGTTTTCAGGGAATTCTGACATTTTCGCTTGTTCACATTCACTATTTACTCTATTCTTTCTTGTGTCAAGAGATGTTAGCTCTCTTTTCTTGTTAACTGACTGCCCCGGGGTAGATGAAATTTCACTCATACTAAGCTTAACATTCTGCTGAACACTATACTACTTTATACCTAACATTCTGCTGAACACTATACTACTTTATACCTAACATTCTGCTGAACACTATACTACTTTATACCTAACATTCTGCTGAACACTATACTACTTTGTACCTAACATTCTGCTGAACACTATACTACGAACGTCTCTTGCGTGAATCGGTTACTGGATTTAAGACTTGTACATGCCATACAGTTTATAAACAGTGCAGCTAGGTGGAATAATATATACATGCGCGATGAATGAAGAATGTATTGCTAGGAATCAGCATCTTGGACATTAAACAAACAATATATAAACAATGTTGATCCACACAAATGTCTCATATAAATGTCAGTTACTAGACCTCATATAAATGTCAGTTACTAGACCTCATATAAATGTTGGTTACTAGACCTCATACAAATGTCAGTTACTAGACCTCATACAAATGTCAGTTGCTAGACCTCATACAAATGTCGGTTACTAGACCTCATATAAATGTCAGTTACTAGACCTCATACAAATGTCAGTTACTAGACCTCATATAAATGTTGGTTACTAGACCTCATATAAATGTTGGTTACTAGACCTCATATAAATGTCAGTTACTAGACCTCATACAAATGTCAGTTGCTAGACCTCATACAAATGTCAGTTGCTAGACCTCATACAAATGTCAGTTGCTAGACCTCATACAAATGTCAGTTACTAGACCTCATACAAATGTCAGTTGCTAGACCTCATACAAATGTCAGTTACTAGACCTCATATAAATGTTGGTTACTAGACCTCATATAAATGTTGGTTACTAGACCTCATATAAATGTCAGTTGCTAGACCTCATACAAATGTCAGTTACTAGACCTCATACAAATGTCAGTTACTAGACCTCATACAAATGTCAGTTGCTAGACCTCATACAAATGTCAGTTGCTAGACCTCATACAAATGTCAGTTGCTAGACCTCATACAAATGTCAGTTGCTAGACCTCATATAAATGTCAGTTACTAGACCTCATACAAATGTCAGTTGCTAGACCTCATACAAATGTCAGTTGCTAGACCTCATACAAATGTCAGTTACTAGACCTCATACAAATGTCAGTTGCTAGACCTCATACAAATGTCAGTTACTAGACCTCATACAAATGTCAGTTACTAGACCTCATACAAATGTCAGTTGCTAGACCTCATACAAATGTCAGTTGCTAGACCTCATACAATTACCTGAGACTCTACAAGGAGAAAACATCCGACCATCCGCCATTTTGTCTTGGTGTTTTATTTAACTATAAATATTTCAATGCATATTTAATTTGTTATATGTGTCTCTATTATTTTAACCTTTGACTTTTATCATAGGTGCTTTAAAAATGCCCAATTTGCTGTCTGTGGATTCTTCTTCTGGGGTTAATTAATATTGGAACTGTACAACATACCAACCCCAGGCATATGTAACTTTCTTAGAGAATATCTTCATCTTTAGTTCACGATCGGACTTTTTTCCTCCGTAAATTATGAACTCCTACTTCATAGTGTCACGTGACTCTTCATGCGTAAGTTCCACAGGAGCTCAACTTGCCCCTGGAGTCTTTCTGACTTTTGCTTTGCGTGGTAAATTTTCTATCAGTCCATCTTTTATATGCTTTAATTTATTTATTTATCTTAACTTTGTGTCAAATTGGTCTCGTCTATGACTCCAACATAAGACCAGCTTCTCCCTTGAGTCTTCCTAGGATGCTACATCATGAGTTCAATTAACATATATTTTTTTCTTTTCATTTTATGTCCAAAGTTAATCCTTTTCCTAATCGCGGAGTTCATATTTTATTTGTGCCCGCTAAGTGTATTTGATCTGCATTTATTGTGCAGTGATCTTTTATTGACAGCGAATTGGCTCTCAATTATAAAGATGATGATTTACTTATATACCGTTCTAGTCATCGTGAAGTTTTTAATGGTATGTGGTTCATTTCAAAACGTATTTTTTCCAGCTCTATTTTAAAGCATGCAAACCCTATTTAAAGTTCTTTTAAGCAAAGCAGATATAATTAAATACTTTATTTTATTACAAATTTTAAGTTTTTCATTAGTTGTTTAGATATTTTGAAAAAGTTAGAAAATTACTTCACGTCGGTTGCGCTAGAGTTGCAATATATACGTCTACTAACAAGGGAAAAAACTTAAAATAGCTGAATAACATACATAAAAATGTATCCTCTTTGATAATTTTGTCCTCTGTATTGTCCTTTTATTTATGTTGTGTAAATATTTTAATTATCTTGTGTTCTCTGATTGAATTCATTTGTCTGAATGGTATAGTAATTTTTTAATTTGGGGAATACTCAGGTCTGACTGGTCCAGTAAATTTCTAGCGGATTATTCATACAGAGAGTTATAGAATTCCTATATATATTTATTCATTTATTTATTGCAATGGTATTAAATTTACTTACGGTCCAGTATTCTCTCTATATATACTACTCCTGTCCAGAGCTTGTGAAATCAGGGAACTTGGGAAATACAAATCTGAAGAATTGATAATGAGAAATATCCACAGCAAAATAAAGGAAATTATTATTTGTATTGTTCATGTAAACAGACGTTCAGTTTCTTCAGCAATACATTATAGGGAAACGTTTAATAATTGGCAACGAAAATTCCGTTGTTTTTTTTTTCTTCTCTTTTTTTTTTTTTTTTTTTTTTGCTCGTGCACTTTCATTACAGCAGATGATAAGAATCAGAAAACTGATGAGTTTAGTGAGCTCCGAATTGCCACGCATAGAAAAATGTGTCGCTTTCAGTGTGAATGACTGCAAAAAGTTTAATTTGCTAACTGATTCATATATTATAACAATGTTGAAAATAGGTAGAAATGTCCACAGCCAACAACAAATCTAATAAGATACACAATATTTAATTTATGTAATAAACTGTCGAAATGAAACACACACAAAAAAAAAAACAACAAAAAAAACCCAACAACAATATGCAGTAGAGACTTTAAGTAATATGCACTTAATAACGGAAGAGCAGTTTTCGGGTATACAAAGAGACAAACAAAACAGGGCAAAAAGATTGGAACACACTATATGGTAAAGGTCATTTGAAAGTAGTTGGCGTAGAATGCACCATCTGCTGTCATAATGGATACCAAAAATAAGAGAGCAATAATCTTTAGGAACTGAAATCCATTTTTAAATTTCACCTACTATAACAACCTTTGACGCTGTCCAGTGAGTTATATTTTTCTCTTATTCTTCAGACGAATCATTTATTTTCTTGTTTTTGTACTGACCATTGTGGTATATCATTGAGCTTGGTAGATTATATCTGATCTATCTATCAATCTATCTATCTTATCAGAGGTCACAGTGTAGGCCCTCGTCTGTAAAACCGTCACAAAATGACATTTAGCACATACAGGAATATCTGACTCCGTGCATATACAAACCGTTTATGAGAACCTGCCATCATGGAATGATAACCACCATGCGTGCCACAAATACCGACTTCTGCAAGAGGTAAAATATTAGAATCAACAAATTCGCGGATAATGTTCGCTTTTAAAACAACAGATGTATTGTCTAGTTCCGTGATGAACAAAGGTATTGACAGCATTTTGGGGCAGTAACATATGATACAACACAACACTTAGAAAAATTTACAGTACATTTTTGGCACGGACAGCTTGTTTCACTTAAAGAAACTAACAAGGTTGACGGGTTATCTCTGCTGGTAAATATATAGGATAAGAACTCTGTGCCGGGGTCGTTACTTCAAGGCGACTTGAGAAAAATGACGAGGGCCATTGCCGCTGCCTTGTGCTGTGTGTTTTTCATTGGTGAGTACCAAAGTCTACTTAAATAAAAATAAGAAATTTGTATAACTAAATACGAACTTTATTGTTTTTCGAATAAGAAAACTGGCCCACATACAGTACAAGATTATACAGTGAAGAAAATATATAACTGGAATGGAAACACATAAGTATTTTCTAAGCATTTTCTAAATCGGCAATATGGTGGTCAGTCATATAATCACATACATATTACAGAATATACATAATTACAAAATTTTTCAAGTATTTTTCCTTAGCTTGAAGGCAAATTACATAAACTCTGTTGTTTTTCTGATTACTTCATCATATTTATTACAAAGTAAATTGCAAACTATTTATATTGGTGAATTTTCAAAAACAAAAATAAATAGCAAATTCGGGCATGGAAAAGTGAAGGTGGTGAATGTGGTAACGCTAAGTTATTTGCACCCCTTAAGAATCTTTCTGCGCCGGAAATTGGTGAAGTAAATTTCACCAATACAATTTTAGGTGTAGTAACTTAATGCTCGAAATAAATGGCAACAACTTCATGTCCAAATTAGATCCATACATGCGTTCCGTGGTATTGTCATTTGAAAATATTTTGTGATAATTTAGATTCACATATTTTGGAAAATAAGAAATAACTCGTACGTTTAATGATGACATATCCTTATTCTTTGATTGATTCAATGATCGATTGCAGCCTATCCCAGCAAATTTTTACTGCCCTTTAAACTGACGCTGATTTTATTAGCATAGATT
Organism: Margaritifera margaritifera; assembly: GCA_029931535.1. Classification (NCBI taxonomy): domain Eukaryota; kingdom Metazoa; phylum Mollusca; class Bivalvia; order Unionida; family Margaritiferidae; genus Margaritifera; species Margaritifera margaritifera. The sequence goes on from JAQPZY010001544.1 coordinate 4,010,224, forward strand.
ATTAGAAAGCGACGTAATGATGATACTAATTTGCCTCCAAGTATTAACTCAATATTATCACTAAAGCGTCCTCTTTGTTTGTTTGGTTTTTACATACAGGTATTTTGGCGCTGTTTTTATTTCCTGAAGTAAAAGAGTACTTACTTATTGGACTGTCTTTCTCCACTTCATGAAGAAATGTGTACCATAATAACAGAATGGTGTACCTCGCACATACGCTGTAAATACCATGGTGTGCCCTACAATATTGGACTGTCTATTGCACTTTGATGGATGTCAGAGTTATGTTATAATTCCAGAATAGTGTCCCCGTTTATCACAAAGTAAAAAGGGAAAAGCAGCTAACACAAAAAAAAATCTATTTTTAGCGATGATATTGTGTCCCCTTTTCGCTTCCTTTACATGCATAGTGACGAGGGCCGGGGGTGGGGGTGTAGGGAGGTGGGAGAATCGACGGAAACGTAGAAAGCAGCAGTTTTAAAGCCAAATGCATTCTCTGATAGGGAGATAACACTACTTTGCTTCAGATAGATTCATCTTTGCACCATGGACATTCTTCTTCAGTCAGTCATTGATTTTTGTAGTTTCTTTGCCAATACATCAGACACTTGGTAGGATCGCCTCAAAATAGATTGGTGCAAGTTTTCATTATTAATGTTATCAGCTAAAATTAGGGCAACACTTTAAGGAGCACTGTCTTATAAATTTTCATAAATTTTACTTTGAATTTGTTTTATTCTATCTGATTCAAACTGTCGACAAATCTTGAAATTAGCATTGTGTTCAATGTAAAAAGACCTAAAATTGCTTTGAAAGAAGAAGTTTAGACGTACCTTGGGGTTTCTGTTTTAAAAATAGACCATGACTACGAGAAATATGGTCACATGACGCTTCAGTGTGTACTCTGAGACACAAATAACAGATAGCTCTCGAGATGCTTTCACGTAAATTTCTGTGGTAATAGATTTATTACTGCTGTCGCCGATGGGATAATGTATTCATCAAGGAGTAAAGCAGTTTTAATTCGCAATTTTTAGAGCAATAGATAAAGCAAGTCATTTGTTGTGCAGTGGGATCATAGGATCATTCACTGTGTTACCGAGTGAAAGTTTAAGCTAGAATGCTCTCTCTCTCTCTGTCTGTCTGTCTCTCTCTCTCTCTCTCTCTCTCTCTCTCTCTCTCTCTCTCTCTCTCTCTCTCTCCCTCATATTGTTGGTAGATATGTACAGTGATCATAATTACTTTGGCAAAGAGTGCCAGACACTCTTTTTCCCTTGTAACTCAGTTTTCTATACACTGTTACAGGTATGGTCATGCAATTTCATGTGTGCATTCACATTTATCACTCATGTTAACAACCATAAAAGTAAACTGTGGTTGTAATGACCTACATTTCTTGCTAAACTGGCTATGCCAAGTTTTTTTTTATTTTGTACTATACAGGCTAAACAGACAATACATCATTCCATAGATTTTCCTGCTGGTTCATTCTTAGCACATACTTTAAAATTTGTATCAAATTATAAGCGTGAAAGAAGAGAAAAATGTTTCATTTGGTATAAATTTAAGTCTAATGCAATATTTCACTCGCGTTCTGTTTGGTACTTTTCTAAATACCAATTCTTGTATGTTTCTTTTTCTAATCCCAGCTGTGACCAGTGCCTTCGATTGCAGGGCCAACAGTAATGACTGTGCCCAGCACATGACATGTGAATCCGGATACACAGCCTTCTGTGAGCATCCGCCGCATCAAGATGAGGGGGTCTGCACGTGCGATAAGGGTGGGGATTGCCTGATCTTACAATACAAAGACACGCACATAAACACTCGTTAATAAACTCAGGAATGTTACATATACAAAGGCTCAGTATAGATCATAAACATATTCATTAAAAATCAGTCTGACTATAACTAAAAAACACATCATCGGGTCGAGATTATTTTAGGTCTTTCAATCTTTAATTTAAAAATAAAATTCATTACCGTAGTTTGTACAAATTTACCCTGGCTGACAAATTCATCCATAACAGAACAGCCACTGCCCAATAAGTTGACCAAGACGAATGTTCATGGTCGGTGTTCGAAATTTCGGCAGTAAATTTGATCAAATTATGGAAATGATTGGCTTGCAATACGAATTCCTTGAGCTTTTTCATCCCATGCTGAGATTTTATTTCCACATCATCAACGAAACGTACCCATTGATTTTGGGTGATAGTGTTACTGTAAGCAAAAGTTGGTTTTCTAATCGGCCCATACAAATATTTGCGTTTGAGGGAATCATCTTATAAACGGAACATGTATGGAGACTAAGATGGCTCCCTCATACACAAATATATTTATCGGCCGATTAGAAAGATAACTTTTGGTGTATGTAACCTATCACCCATTCTATAGGTAGATTTGATTCATGATGTGGAAATGAAATGACATCATAAAAGGGAAGAGCTTGACGAATTCATCAGGAAAGTCAATAATTTTTCCATTATTCGATCAAATTTACTGCTGAAATTAAGAACACCGATAATATCTTTTTGGACACAAAAACAAACATTATCGCAAACACGCTCCACCCAGATAGCCCTCAAGGAAGTCGAATAATCCAAAAAACACCGGGCAACCAATGAATCGTTTGAACCGCTGAAAATACTCTTTCCACACAAACCAATTGTAGCATTCCATGGACTCAATATTTGAGAGGCTTGATAGTCAGGGCAAAGTTAAAGCCACTCTCAAAGCAAACAACAACTGGGATATTAAAGCCCTGTCAAGACAGAAATGCAAGACAAGCCAACACATGCAAGAAACAAACATTTTGTCAACCACAGTCACTGGTGCAAAGTTAAACATTCAGAAACAGACTATAACTTGCAACACGGAAAATAATGTGATCTACCTCATTACATACAAGTTATGCAGCGTCGAATATGCTTGAGAAACAAAGAAATTAAATATTATAATAAATACCCATAGATCAGGTTGATAAACTAAAAAAAAAAAACAAATTAAAAAAGCCCAGTGGCGGAACATTTTTCTTCTCCGGGCACAATTTCAATGATATAATCCTGATCGGAATCGTCCATAACTCAAAATGGAGCACATAAAACAGGAAATCCGAAGAAGCCTATTGGATTCACCGGCTGCGAAATACTCATGCCCAGCGGTTTAAATCAAGAAGCATCCAAACGGGTAATTTCCCGTGCATAGATAAAAGGAAGAAAAAAAAACAACAACAACAAAAAAAAAAAAGTTACCAACATCACATTTTCGTGTCATTAATTAGCTTTCTCAAACCTATGATGTCAAATTTCATTCTTCCGTGAAAAAAAAAATATCATATTCAAATGTAAAAAAACGCATATAATATATAATTTATTTTATTTTATTTTGTAATGACGCATATAGATTATTTTATTTATTTTATTTTTAGTTACTCACAGCACAACTTTTTAATTCTACATTAGAACAAAATGTGTACTAGTTTAAACTACTGCCAGTTCGATAAATTACTATATCTAGGATAACATTTTAATTTGAGAGTTATCATCAACTCTATAGATGGCGCAAACTTTTCATTGCTATTCTACTTGCCTACGTCATCAATTAGATTCCTTTGTTCTAATTTTGTCGCTTCTGTAAGTATCTAATACCACTCATGATGTAGATTCTGTAAAGTAACTACGTTGTTTGTGGTTTTTTTTCTCGTCTCGTTTGCGTAATCGTACTTTGTAGATTTGTACCCTTGAGAAAGGAATCGGAAATTCTAAAAGCGCTCTGGCTGGTTTCACACAAGCTTTGCAATATTGTTGTCAGTTTTACTTTCATATGCTAGTACACGATTTTTTCTGACCAACACGATCTTTATGTTCCAGTCCAATTCGAAAACACTGTTATTTGCAAAGGGTCAATAACGTTGTGTCGGTACACTATTAACTACACCTTGTGGTAATTCCTCACGTAGTTTCAAATAGGTTGGCATGAAAGTTTAAATCTGCACCGTAAAACAAAGAAACAGATATTAACACACGAGTGAATTCTACATCAAGCTGACATGACATGTGTCTGTGATGTATATATGTATTTGTATAAACGGCCCGTCAGCACAATAAAGGCTATATGGTGCCAATTAAAGGTAAAGTTCTAAAAATGTAAATATAAAGAATTGCACAAAAACGTTTGGAAGATAAACCCTTTGAAATAAACGTAAACATGAAGTATTACAAGATACAAGAAAAAAAAGTAAATATGTTAAAAATCTGTATGATGTATATCAATTGAAAGATATGAATGAAACAGTTTTAAAATCCTTACAAATATACGCTCACAATTTGTTATATAAACCGTATTCCTTCAAGAAGTGCAATGATTTAGCTGGTGCTACATCATTATAAAGTTCCATAACAGAGTTCACATTTAAAAATGTTTTTTTTAAAAAAAAGCTTGTGTCGCACTGACTGGAAATCTGTGAATTCACAATTCGAAGAAAAGCGAATCTTATGGTCGAACAAGGTGTGGGAAGTATCATCTAAACCCCTCCACGTGAAAATGAACGACATTGAAGTAGTGATCTAGTAATATCCACGTGGTCAAACACACACACACATACACACACACACACACACACACACACACACAAGCACTCACGCATACGTTTTGATGCCTGTATGATTTATGTTCACAAAAAGGCCTTTTATTTCTTAATTCCTGTTGCATCTATCATGATCCAATGTTTTGAACTTCAACGATTCATAGAACAAGTGCGGTGTGATATCGTATTTCATTACATACCATATATTGATTGATTAATTATTTATTTTTTTCCAGCCTGTTCAGTGGATACGGACTGTCAGAGTGGAGGGGGATGTACGCATGGTTCATTTTGTGACCCTAGACTGAAAGTCTGTCATTGTCACCATAGGGTTAGCAACAATCCCATCTTGGAGCAACTCTCTCTCTCTCTCTCTCTCTCTCTCTCTCTCTCTCTCTCTCTCTCTCTCTCTCTCTCTCTCTCTCTCTCTCTCTCCAGAGAAGACAGTTCGTTTTGTATAGCACTGTCATTGTTTTCACCGTAGTTTTTTGGAGTAAACACCAATGCAAGTCATCACGTGTATGTAATCGGTGATTACTGTTAAAATTATATACTCCTGGTAAACTCGCAGCTCGCATTGCGTATTTGTAATGATTGTATTCCCCTTCTTATAAATGATACTGTCATTTTGTGTATCCTAAAAGTCGCAGTATTTATTAAACTTTCATCGCCTTGTAAACAAATTTTCGTTTTTACATTGTTTTTGTTTAATGCGAGCAACCAGTAAATGTTATCCATCCAAATGGTTTTGTACTAGCTGTCCAGAGCCTAATCAAGGCGGATGGGTTCTATGTGCCAATCTTTTACTTTTGTTCTTCTTTCAAGCTTTGATTTTTGTATATATTTCATTGTATTGGTAGCTTAGCATTTTCATCGAGTTTAATTATATCCATGTTTCAGTATTTATGAACTCAAGAATTTCAAATTTTAATAATTTTTAGCCCAGGTAATTTCCGATGGAATATGTAGTTCTACTATTGAATTCTCCCTTGAATGTAAGTCTTTATCCCTAACAAAAGAAATTGGCAGACAAATCTGATTGAGAATAAATATGGTTGTTTCTATTTTACAGCCGCCGCCCCCAGATGGCGGACATCCACCAGTTGTTGGTTAATAACATTAGAGTGCAAAAAATGTACCCAAGATTAAAATTTTAAATTTGAATAAAATGTATTCAAAATAAAAAAAAATTGAAATATTAATAAAATCTGGGTTTTTTAAAACTATAATACTATACACAAGCATTACGATGGTGTGTATGAGTGTGTGTTTGCGTGCGAGAGATACATACATACATACATACATACATACATACATACATACATACATACATACATACATACATACATACATACATACATACATACATACATACATACATACATACATACTACTATTATTTATATTTATCTGATTGTGTTTCTTGAGTTGGATTGACTCAAGATATGTAATACCGACGATGACAGGAATTACATAACTCTGTAATGGACTACCTTGGACTATAGAAAATTACATTGGACTGCGGACAATTTTCTTCTTGCAAGTTAATTTCAGTACTGTGATGATAGCTAGTTTCTGCGCAACATTTACATACAGTCAATAGAAGGTATTGCCGATCGATAGATTCAGATATGTATATGTACTATTTCTACAAATCCTTCAATCAGTGACACAGTGGTTTTCATGAAGGCTGCCTATGTTTAATAGCAGGGTACCCTAGATCTTACATTTCAATATTCATGATTTCTACATCACTGAACCATATGTCAGTTCACGCCCATTTACTGCCTTTGAAACATTTATTAAACATTTTGACGTCTCATATATATATATATATATATATATATATATATATATATATATATATATATATATATATATATATATATATATATATATTACTGAAAAGATTAAATACTAGTAAAATATTATTTTCAGGTATCACAAACGTCGAATTTTATACGGATATAAAAATCGTTTGACTTTTTTTTAAGGTATCTCATTTTTGTAAATAAAAGCAAACTAATTAGACGTGTTAATTTATATATTTTCCTTATTTCATATGTGGTCCTTAAAAGATAAAATTCCAGCTTTTGTGCTTGTATAACCAACTGGATATTGACAATAGTCACACACCAGCAGATTTGCTATGTGGTAATCCCTCTTAAAACCTATGCACGGACTGTTATCAGGTGAATCCCTCTTAAAACCTATGTACAGACCGTGTTATAAATAAGGGAAATGTGTATGCAGTGTCAGTACCTTTGTAGCTGTAAATGTGTAAAGTTAGAAATTCTGGGTTAATGGCATTTGTGCTTTGATGGGACTGTCGAGATTATTTTTCTTCTAAAATATGACTCACCTGAGTCCAATAAAAACTCGGCAAGTAAATCTGAACGATCGATACAAAACTACTTATGTTATCTCATAGAGTCTCAAGCAACTAATTGCTGTTATTTTTCTTATTGTATTAATTTGTTGTTTTTTATCAGTGCCCAATCAAATTGTTTTTCAAGAGGCAGAGATCAGTGGGGCATGTTGAGGAATACATGTATATAAATGAATTAATGGACAAACAGATTAACGGCCATTGCGAATGCTATAGAATGGATTGATGACAGCTTTTATATTCAAAAAGGGAAATATGATGATAGCTTTGGAGAGAAAAAGTGATTTCATTCTGAAATCTGTGAGACTCCGCTCTTGTGATTTTAAAAGGGGAAACAATTATTAATTATTTTGAAATGCACAATGAAAACTAAATATCTGACTTTCATATACTGCTAAAACATGCCCAGAAATGAAAATTTTAGCGAAAATAATGTATTCAATTGCTTTATTCGGATTTGCTCAGTGCCAATCAATTCAGTCAATACAGTGTGTGTATATATATATATATATATATATATATATATATATATATATATATATATATATATATATATATATATATATATATATACATACATAGATGGAGTTTGTAGATATAGTGAGATATAAAATATCACCGAGATGAAAAAGAGAGAAATGAAGAGATAGTTCAATCTGTTTGTCGTCAAGATAACCATATCAGTAGTGTGATAATTGAATTTAGATATCGACAGAAATTGAACAGGTCGAAAAGCTAATACATACATATCCAAACAGATTGATCAGCTAATCTATATATGAGGGATGCTGACTGAAAAATCAATATTGAAAGAAACATGCCATAACAAATATACAAACATGTTGAAACGGATATAATTAATGTAATGCTCTTTTTAAACAAAATGCAATCGACACTGGCTAGTACAGATCAGTATATGTAGCGATCTATTTCATGGTTCGTACAGCCCTGGAAACTGCTTGCTTGTTTGTTTGTTTTCAAGGAATTTTCAGGGATTTATCAAGGACTTTAAAAGGTTTTCAAGGAGTGTTTTGTCTTGAGGGAATTCAACCTTCTCCATATCTTACTTTGTTAACTACCGGTGTTATGTGTCATTTGATACACCCAATTTTATCCCATATAATTTTTTTATTTTTATTGGTGTTGTAAAATACGTAACAAACAAACACTCGGAATTAAAAAAGTGATCAATTGTATTCAGGTTTAACGTTTTAAATTCACTTATTCGCGTTTTTAAGGAGTTTTTGTCAAAATTCTAGTTTTTCGACAATTCAGTATTTTTAAGGATAAAACCAACTTTGTTTTAATTAAACTTTTAGGGTAACCACTCAAATTCAAAACTTTTTAAAGGTTGTAGAAGCCATATAATTTATAACTGTCGTGGGAGTATTCTTATATAAATGATGGAATTCGTTCAATTTGTTTAATTTCAATGGAAAAAATCGACCTAATATTTCTTGACGTGAAAAATGACGCTACTATTTATTTGTTTATTTTCATAATATATAAAACAATTGATCCATATTAAATAACCTTCCAAATTCCAAAAACCATGGTCAGAAAATAAAATACACATACCTTATCTCGTCGACATCCTATCATGCCCTTGGTATGGTATATGTATGTTTGTCTTAAACTATGTAACTGTAATAAATTATATATATATATATATATATATATATATATATATATATATATATATATATGTGTGTGTGTGTGTGTGTGTGTGTGTGTGTGTGTGTGTGTGTGTTGCCCATCTTCAAAGGAGGGATGCTGACTGAAAAATCAATATTCAAAGAAACTTGGTAAATTCAGTTATTTGTCTTTGTTAGTTTTGCAGAATTTAACAATTTTCTATCTAGATAATAACTCTTTTCCACGCTTCAGATTCATTAAATCTAGTTATGAATGTTTTAATGACTCAGAGAAACATAACTTATGTACTTGGAATATTTCATCAAGAGAGTCCAGACGTCGTTATCCAAATGATGCAAGTTCTCGAATGAGGTGTCATCAAGAGAGTCCAGACGTCTTTATCCAAATGATGCAAGTTCTAGAATGGGGTGTCATCAAGAGAGTCCAGACGACGTTAACCAAATGATGCAAGTTCTAGGATTGTGTCATCAAGAAAGTCCAGACGATGTTATCCAAATGTAGCAAATTCTAGGATGTGTCATTAACAGAGTCCAGACGACGTTATCAAAATGATGTAAGTTCTAGAATGTGTCATCAAGATAGTCCAGACGACTTTAAACAATTGGTCCAATTTGTCGGATGTGTCAATAACATAGTCCAGACGACGTTATCCAAAATAATGCAAGTTGTAGGATGTCTCATCAAGATAGTCCAGACGACTTTATCCAAATGATACAAGTTCTAGAATGTGTTATCAAGAGAGTCCAGACGACTTTATCCAAGTGATGCAAGTTCTATGATGTGTCATCAAGATAGTCCAGACGACTTTAAACAATTGATGCAAGTTGTAGGATGTGTCAATAACATAGTCCAGACGACGTTATCCAAAATGATGCAAGTTCTAGGAGGTGTAATCGAGATAGTCCAGACGACTTTGTTCAAGTGAGGAACGTTCTAGGACGTGTCATCAAGAGAGTCCAGACTGTTTTATCCAAGTGATGCAAGATCTAGGATGTGTCATCAAAATAGTCCAGACTACTTTATCCAAATGATGCAAGTCCTAGGTTGTATCATCAAGATGCAAGCTTCATCGACAGCAAGAGAAGGTAACAATATTGGTCCTAATGTAGATCTGTGTTGACTTCTGGAAAATTCTCGAGAAGACAGAAGTGCATCATACTTTGATGGCCATGAGAATGTATTCTCATAAAGAATATTTTGTATGCGTACAGTATAATAAGAAGTACAGTTTGATATTGATCATTTAGTTTAAGTGTGAGTATATCGTTCCTACATGAAGCACATCCGCCCTAACTTTTAGCATTTCATCCGTTTCCCTCAAAAAACTCTCATTGCAGTTCTCCTACTGTACATTGTACTACGGCTACGCGGAAAATACCAGCAAATGTTTTGCTATTACTAAACATTATTGTTAATTTTATTATTATTATTATTATTATTATTATTATTATTATTATTATTATTATTACCAAGGTTTCATTTTTAGTACTTTTGTAAGGATACCTTCTCACTTTCCTTTCCACATTCCTTTGCCGATGCACATAATGTTGCCATATTTGTAAATTCTTCACCTATGAAAACAGTAATAATCCGTATCGTGACTTTGCTTAGTGCATTCAACAAGTTGAAAATTAGTTGAATGTAACTCGAACTTTTGGTAAGCTTTAGTAAGTTTTGATATAATTTGCATCTAATTTGATTTCATCTTAATATAACAGAGTATCTTGATAACGGTTTGAGTTTACCTATTGAATGAATCCTAGTTATTTTGCTGTAGTGACGGGTTTTGCTGCCGGTTGCACGAATTGGATTGTCTTACAAACTGGTTTCTAGTGTATGTATATAATCTGAATTCATTTTGATTATTTAATATAGAGGTTAAAACGTTCTTCTGTTTGATTTTTGTTCTTAACATTTTTCAACTTCACAACTATATCCATCATAGTGACTCTCGTATACCAGACTATCAATGCGAATGTATGAAATTAATCGGGCATATCTTTAAACCAGCTCAGTAGGCTTTCATAAAAAGCTGTTTCATCGTTCTATTCATTTATATATTCAACTGAGGTACATAATAAAATTAGAGTTAGTTTTCCTTTGAGTACCTAAGGCTTGAATCCATTTGGTGCATGTTAAGGAATTTCGCAGGAATATCAGTCTGAAACTCCTATTATTATTCAAGGCCTGAGGACAAAGTTGAAGGTCACTCTAATCTAAATTTATTTTTGGCGTAATACACCATGTATGTAATGGCTAACTTGGACACATGAAAGCTTCGTATGTAATCGGTAATTTCATTTCTTTTTTTGTGACTTACATTCTGATTAGAACCGAGCTACGTAAGCGCAGAGATTGCGCTGATGAACTAGCCTGCACATATGGAGTTTTTTTTATTATTCTTCCGATTAATAGTAAATGATTGCGTTCTTTTGCATTTTGTATCCATCTGTGTCTATATAGTCTGTAGGTGTGTTTTATATGATAGCATTAGCTATTGTTTGAATTTCATCAAGATCACTATTCGTTTTATAACTTATTTCGAATCCCTAATACTAAATTCTCTAGTTAATCGAGTTCTTTGTTCCACCTTTGCATCACTTCCCTATATGTATCAAGGGGAGGTAATGTCTGTTGTTACTTTGTGAAGATACATCTAACCGAATTAATTACAAATTAAGTGATAGAAAGCAAATTATTAACGACAATGATTACAAGATCGGTGCCAAAATACTACCATCCCCCCCCCCCAAAAAAAAAACAACAAAAAAAAAACAACAAAACACCATACCATATACAATACAAATCTTTGCTAGAACCCGTATCCTCTAGTTCATATGATATAGCCACAAACATCCTAGTTTTCATTTTTCAAAGAAACCAACACCCTACTCCCCATCCCTCGGGACAAAATATTTTGGTAAAAGGCAACACTTTACCCTACACGATATTTTTGTAAATAGTACGCTTCCTGGCTCAGCTACAAAAAATCTTATTGTAATTTTTCAAAATTCAAAACACACCGTAATGTTAAAACCTTTACTACATAAATTGCTAAGCTATAGTGATATCATTGCGTTACGATCGTAAGCTATTGTGATATCCGTGCTTCATGAACATAAGCTATAGTGACATGACGAGCATAAACTACAGTGATATCCGTACGTCACGAACATAAGCGAGTGAGGCAGATTCACTGTTTAATTCAATACTCCTTAATATTTGCTAAAATAATAGATGAATGTCTACCAGCTATTTATATTTTCCAGTTTATATATAAAAAACTGACACTTTGGATAAATAAATAATAGACTTTAGATTTTACACAAAACAAAATTACAAGCATTGGACCAAACCCTTGTCCAGCAACTCAGTTGAACACTCCAGTTAATAAGGAATATATGCATTGCTTAAAGATACTTTTTTTAAAAATATTCTACACAGAAAACAATTATTTTATATACAATCCATTTAGCATAATAGACAATCACACTTTAAAATTTGACAATAATGATTCAATAAAAGATATAGAGTAAATTGTGATAAAAAAATCTGACACTCAGTTAAGCTGGGCAAAATGGACGGCAACATAAAAATGTGGAATATCTTATTGGCATGTAATTGATACTAGGATTACCAGAATTAGTCAAATCAACACAGATTCCACTGCTACTTTCAGATACGAAAACTCTCGTCTGAGTGTAAAATGCCATCACCTGCTGATCAGTCTTTTAATTCAACAAACAATAATATAGATCTTACAAATTTTAACTTAACCTTTAATTTATTTAATATTCGTCTACATCATGATCGGAGATAAATTAATTTAAACAAAAAACTTATTGATAATGGCTCTGAAGAACATAATACTGTACATTAGGACTTTGGAGAACCTACACCAGATCATGTAAAAGATGCTTGCAAACGTAAATATAATTAAGAAGCTAGAACAGTTGAATACTGAAAAAACAAACGCCTGCTGAAGAAAAAAGTCAATGTTTGCAAGCTACGAAAGATATCAATGAGCTTACTTTTTTTCTACAAGATATCAACAGGCTAACAGAAGAAGGAATATATGGATTAAATCAAAGTATTATGTCTTATGTGATATGCATTTTAGGTGGCCAATAGCAAAATAAAACATATTACGTAATCTGTTTCAACTGTACAAGACACTGTAAAAAAACTGATTAAAAATCTAATTTTGGGGGAACGTAATCTATTATAGTGTCTGCTTCACTAACTTGCTGGTCAAATGGTTCGATTGTGTTAATTACTTGTATTTTTATGTCCTCTTGCATTTCTATTGGCTGTTGAACAGAAGGCTCTAAAGTTTGTTATAAAGGTATACCTGTAGGTTTATCATTTGGTAATTTCCCTTCATCTCCTTCTTTTGTTCAACCTAAACATCTGAGAAAGTCACTTCCATAATGTAGCTAATATAATCTTATTTGGTTTATCTTTCTTAGAAATGTATATGATCTTTGCCGACATCTTGGTAATACAATGTTCCTTTTGTGTTCTTGATTGACAACTAATTTATTTCTATTATGTTTTATCTATGTATAAATCGTGTTTACACCTTCTTTTATTGATCCACTGCACCTACAGAAGTGGTGTTTTGTTGAGGAGATTCAAATTCTTCATTAGATAATACTTCTGTAACAGGATTCTCATCTGTTGTATTATTATCAGAATATTCGTCAAAATCATCTTCATCATAAGCAGGATTATTAAAGTCCACTTCATCAACTTCTGGTATTTCACACTATTTAAATTGATAAAAAAAACTTTTGAAAAAGAATGGGTTTTGCAGAAGATAAATAACAATAACAGAAGCAAACTTATTAATAGTAGTTGCTATGCAATACAACGTACTGCAGAAGAAGAAGAATGCAAGCAGGAATTATAAATTAGTATAACAAATGGAACATAGAAAGAAATGAACAGAAAAGCTTTAGCCAACAAGAAGTTGGAGAAAATGGACAGAAAACAAATAAACAAAACATATATGACATTTTTGTAAATTAAAGATCATCAAAAATATCCAAGTTATTATCAGATGTCATAATACTGGGAGTGACATCTCTGATGAGTACATTTTTTCCGATTGATAATTTGAATGGAATACATACAGAATTTAAAAAAGCCTTGCTGCCGGAAAATGGAATAAGATATTTTACTGGGTTATTATCATTTAGGATAGGATTACCTCTATCTGTATTGAGTGTAAGTTTAATGATATTTAGCATATACATTTTAAAAATCAAACATTGAAAGTTACATAAGCGAACAAGGTCTAGAGAACAAGTTTCACGTTCATGAAAACGAAAACACTGAAATATATTCCTCATAAATGTGTACTGGATGTTTTTTAATCGATGCATTTGTTTCATTAATCAAGGTGTAACAACTGTCGCTATCCCGAATGAGGCCATCGGCAGCCATATTTGTGGCATGCTGACAGATTTACTATTGATTTTATATAATGTTTGGAAGTTGAAATAAATTCTTGAGTCTCAAAAAACTGTTACAAAATATACAGAAGTAAAAAGAGCGCAAACCCGTCTTTCTGTCAGTACCTATACTTATAATTTATACGTTGATTTTGCCTCAGTGTGCCCTATTGAAAATGGCAAATTTTGGTGGCTGCATGTAGGAGAAACTGCCAGGTTGCCCATCCTCCTGGTAAAAATGAGCAGAAGATTGTCTGCTAGTGACTTTCTCTGGAAGTATCCATTATATCTATTTATGACATAGTTAAACATTTAGAAAAGGAAAGAAAATAATATTAAAGAGGATAAAATAACATACTAATTAATCAGTTATATAGTTATCAGTTTTAGAAACTTCTACTTTCGTATTGTGCTCTTCTATTTCTTTTTGTGATAACATTTTATAATTTTTAGACCTGTTTTCACTAGCTCTCGTGTATCTTGTATTTGACCAGCGAAAACATTTGTTCTGTTGTTCTGGATAAGAAAAAGCAAAAGATGCACAAAAAATAGCATGATCTATGTCTAGATCTTTTATATCAGCATCTTCAGACTTTCTCGAATTTACCCGATTTTGGGTAAAATTTAATTGATTGAACACTAATCATGTTTAGTGTTGTATAAGATGTGAATTTTTTTTTTTTTTTTTTTTTTTTACAATCAGAAGTTTTTTTGCTTTCTTCATTTTATTTAAAGTTCTAATTCAAGTGAGATAGATTGTGCTTTTCATCGTTGTAATACCTTTGCATTTATTTACATGCTTTTTATTATTATTTTGTCTCCAATTTCTAAAATAATTCTTGCTCTTTTGTTTCCAAATTTACAGATGTGACCTATAGGAAGGCTTAAAATAGCCACCTTAGGTGAACTCTGTAATGACTATTTTATGTTGCATTTTCGACATGTCTTGAACTGCAGTTACAGTGAAACGTCAATTATCCAGATGCTAATTATTCGGATTAGTTGCTTGTATGGACTACTACCATGTCCCCGAACATTTAACTTAATACAATGAACATGAATCTATAAATGAAACTAATTTGTCAATTACGATGTCAACATAGAAAAGAAGAAAATAAATCAGAAACAAATACACTCGTATATAATAACATACAATTGTAACTACAATGGTGTTATAAATAACTAAATTATCATTTTAAAGAGCAAATATTGTAAATGTAATTAGGAGAGGAGACACAAAGAAAGAAAATGTATACTTACCCCCGATTGTTGCTAAGTGAGGGCCGCTTTATATATAATTTGTGATACAGAAATCTCAAGCTAATTAAACGTGATTAAAAACTCCTAACGCTCCAATTAAAGGCATTATAAAGTTCAAGTCGAAGTAATACGCTGTCAATCAACGATCGGTAGTGATTTATCGGGTGATAAAAGTTAATCACCTACCTGTACAGGTGTTAATGAAATCCATGTCGGTCGAGTTTATCTTGATCAAAGCCCTTTGACACTTGTGTTCCAAAGACTTCAGATAAAATGACTGTACATCACACATATTATATAATTTCATCATTCACAGTTTTATATTTTGACAAAAATTCGACCATTAGATTGGAAAAACAGAAAGAAATTGAAAATATAAGTAAACACTTTATTAAAATTTTTAACGAAAGGAAATAAATATTGAACAAAGAATGTTTAAGAATAATAGAAAATGATGAAAATGATAAGGAAAAAGCAAACGAAATCATGAAGAAAATAAACAGGTTTAAAGAAAAGGGGAAATTTAAGAACATAGAGATTTATCAGGATGTACAAAAGTGACAAGGGTAATATACAAGAGAAGGAAGTGAGAAGCGGTGAAGTGAGAGAATAATTAGAACTAAATATCAAAGGAACCAAAGTAAAGAATACAGATATAGTAAGATAAGAAATATATTATACTATCTAAATTTATATACAACACAAAGTATATATCCTGAGATAATAGAAAAATAATGTGAGAGTGTTAACTTTCCAAGAATTGATGAAGAAAACAAATGTATTGCAAAGCATTCATCACACACAATCAGAAATAAAACAGGCAGCAATCTAAGTAAACAAAGATAAATTCCCAGGAAATGATGTTATATCATCAAGTTTTTAAACAAAATATTTCAAATAGAATTAATCCCGATACTAGATATGGTCCAGAATAATATCCTCTTTAGCAAGCAAATAAGTAACTCAATAAGAGAGAAAAAATATAGCTATTATATACCAAGGGAAATGCAAACGAGATAATCGAAATAAATGGGAACCTATTGAGGATATTTTCTTTTCCTACGTTAATACCCGATATATTCTATCGTGTGGGACAATACGCTTGATATTTTAACAAGTTGCGCAGCCACTAGTTAATATATATCGTTTTTGGTACCATAAGATTAAATATATCCGGAATTTATGCTGGAAAAGAAAATTTTCTTTCTATTATATACGAAACTTGCTCCAAAATCGAAGCTTAGAAGATTAAACTCACTCTTCAGCACAACACCCCACCCCTCTTTTCATAAATTCACCTCACTTTCATAGGATGATCATATAAATAGCAACGACTTAAGAGAGCGGTAGGATTGGGATTACCTAATCTGTTGCAGTAAAATTACATGTTTGACATTTTGTAAACTATATGACCCTATCTGACCACAAAGCAAGTCCGATTCGGCAATGCATCACAGCGGGTTTATCATTTTTGTCAAGGAAGTAAGGGAAATAACTTTATAAAGATTCAAACGGCGTCGAGTCAAATTTCTTCAGCAAAAATGAATTTCCATGTCTGAAATGTAATGCAGTTTCTATTTATTTGTTCTAGCTCACAAAGGGCTCGGTTTTGTTGCTGCGTGTATAACTTCCGTTGGCACACACGATTTAGCGTCGCATGGCATTATGAAAAATCTTGTATTTTCACACGTGAAAATACAAGGATATATTTTGTTATCATGTAAAAATATAGGTATTAAAAATATGATAATTATTTTGCCAATAATTTTCTTTATTTCATACTTAAGTATATAATAAATCTCATTATTAAATGCGGACGATAACATACTAATCAAATATTATCAAATATAATACAAACAATTGTTTAGGACAAATTATAAATAAAATTCAACCATGTAGAGAAAAGGGAAGCAAAATATTGAATAACACCTTATCAATATAATGTATTTTTAGACCATACAGAAACCAATTTACTAAAATTTGCTATTTCGTTTATGATAAGTTCATCTGGTAACTGCGAACGTTCTTTGGTGGAACTACATATACTTGAATTTGTCTTGGCTTATTTACAAACGTTTTCTACTCCAGTAGAAAAAAGTGTATTGTGTGACGTTCTGTCGCACGCGATTTTACGTTTTGTTCATTATGACATCCTGTTTCATTGATTTCTTTTTCGTTTTACACTTGTTAGGACTCTGTAAATTAGCTTAATGGTGTATTGTGTGACGTCCTCTCGCACGCTTTTTGACGTTTTCTCCATTGATATCTTTTTACATTTTACTGCTGTTAAGACGCTGTCAATTTGCCCAAGTGAAAACAACCTGAATAACTTTTTGTATGTTCTCTACAATTTAAGCTGTGTGCTGAAAAATATTTCACACAAAGTATATTATATAATTCACGGCAGCCGAACCATAGTGGTTTTCTCTGGTGCCCCTTATGACAGTTGTTCCTGATGCCCACTCAATGGTTTTCTAATTTTAAACACTTTGAATTATCAAACTTTTTACTACTGTTTTTCAGGACAATATCGATACCTGTATTCATACAAATATGAAGGCCGCATTGCTGTGTAAAGTATGCGGTATACTGTGTTACATTAGTGTATAGCCAATGCAATTCTTACCTTTGTTGAAGAGCACCTCCAGCGAGAATGTATGCTTGAACATAAAATTCACGCCCTGAAGACAAAATATAATCTTTTAGAGGAATCGATACTTTATCTGTTTGTGGTTAAGACAAAAGTGACAATCCGATTTTCTACATTAGACAAAAACAAACTTTCTTAGAGTACGTAAAGCATAAAATACAAAGAAGAAGTTATGAAATGCTCTACGTTGACTATATAGGTAGATATAGCAATAATACGTATAATAATAATTCTTATATAATTTCCAACATAGTGAATTTATATAGTAGCAGCCAATTACAAAATAAATTAAAAATGATTAAACTTTTGCGTGTTGCAGTCGTTTTCCGCAATTGTGGGGAAAGGGTTTGAGCCCAAAGTAGTACTTTGTATTCTGGAAATCATTTAACATGGAAAAGGACAAGTGAGCTATATAGTTCTACTCCCGTCAAATAGGATCTGTTGAGAGAGAGAGAGAGAGAGAGAGAGAGAGAGAGAGAGAGAGAGAGAGAGAGAGAGAGATCAAATCTAGTAAAAATGAGGGTTGCTTTTTCGGTCCAAATAGTCAGGATAAATTCTTGTCTGCGCCAGAAGTTTTGTTACGTGCATTATACATTTTCGTGATAAACAGGAAGTTCATAGTTTTGCAAGATTTATTTAGAGGTAAATCGTTTTCATGTCGAACCTTCTATGTCCAGTGTTCTCAAAAATACATCCGTAGTACATTTAATGGTAGTAAAAAAAATATTAAAGAATAAAATGCTGAAACTTCAGGTCACTGGAATTTTTTGCTCGGATAGCTAAATAATAATGTTCTACAAACTGTCTAGAATACTGCTTGTGTGGATTAGAAAGTGGTTAGGTCCTTGGATTCTTTTATCATTCTGTTAATAACCGTACAAGGTTTGGTTCATTAAGTATTACTGCAGTGGTCAAAATTCAAAATATTTTAGAGTGATCCAAAGCGTCAGTAAAATTCAAAATATACTGACCATACTAAACATTTTTTACTGAATCTGACACAGTTATGTACGAATCTGACACAGAATCTGACACAGTTATGTATGAATCTCACAAAGGTATGTATGAATCTGACACAGTTATGTATGAATCTGACATAGTTATGTACGAATCTGACACCTAACTCGTGCGTATAAAGCCTAAGAATGGATATAACGAAATGATACGGACAAGGGTTCAACAGTGGATATAAGAAATTGATATCGTTCCTAACTGGAACTGATGAAAGTATGGAATTTCAGCCAACAAACACAAATGATTCTGTATATCAACGGATATGATCAACGTATGGAACTATCACCAAATATGATTAATATATGGAATTATAAACAAGTATGGCTGACATTTGGATATATCAACACAATATGATCAATATATGAAATTTATAAACAAGTATACATGTTCATCAACAAATATGATGGGTGTATGATTGATTTTCACATAGTGACATTGAATTTGATTTTCGCACATATAGTGACATTGAATTAGATTGATTCTTAAATGGAACACATGATGCTATTATCTTATGGCATCCAGTCAAGATCACGAGATGTTTCCGATTCCACAGCTCCCGTCCTATGGTGAAGGAACGGCCTCGCGTGGTCCTCTCCTCCCAGTCTGCCGAAGGATCCCTCGAGAGTCTCCTTATCCCGCAGAACCGCTGGTCCAGAACCGTTGGCCTCTCGCACTAAGTAAACCAATTCCGGCTAAGAACGAATATTGTGATATATATTATGCATGCGCGCGCATGAATTGACTTCCTTACGCATTAAATAATTTCATAAGAACGACTATAAGAAATTATTACTATAATAACCACGTTCGTACGTGAATTTGTCTATAGCACGAATAATCACACTAGATTTATAAGCACTCGAACATCACTCGTCATTTAATGCATGCAATTCAGCTAGTCTGATCAGCTATAAAAGTGGCTAACCTGAAGTAGACTCTATTCTATCCAATAACATGGCGTTATGCAACATAGATCTGACTCTCTATACAATTTAGAATAAATTCCGAAACATCCAATATATAAAACAATTCGATCACATAGAACGGATAGCAAGAGAGAATACATTTTCATTTTCACATACCACTACAGCCAACGATTGCTACCCTAACGCGGACTGCTTCCTGAGAAGACTCATCTGTATTGTGGCCATACAGAGACAATTAGCTCTATAAGTACCGTGCTCGTAGTCACATCTACGGCCAGCGAACTCGAGTTAAACCAGGTTGCACACTTTGAGCGTGCAACGGTGAGTGAACATAAACCAGTATTTCCAAATCGCCAAGGTTAAAAAAAAACCACCATCGGGCAACGAAACCCGTCTATATTTTCGTTCATATATAATGCATAGAAATTTTCGTACACACAATTCCTTGACAATATACTAACTTTTGACCTGCAACATGTGAATTTAAATTTGCAAAGTAACTAATTTTATACTATGCTATTATCATTAAATTTAGATTATGCTATTGTAAAGTTAACAACCGGAGATAGAGTACACATACTGTGTGGTAGAATTGATGCTGTACGCGAAGACTTTATACCAAAGAGTGTTAATTTACAATAAAATTCGTATAAACTTAGCAATTATTGCAATACTAATAACAAAAGCACACTTTTCAAATTAAATAACTTAAGTATGCTAATAATTTAAATTTTCGCTCTTAATTGGATATTTAGTCATATATGTTTGTCATTATCTTTCCATGAGTTATAGTTCAAAAGTGACACTATTCAACTGAAAGCTATCACATTGTACTCATATACCCAATGAGGGGTCGGAGTTTTTATCGATTAATCTCGAAATCTTTAACTTATGCTCATATTTTCAAAATATCTGATTATCGACATCTAATTTATTATTATTATTATTATTATTATTATTATTATTATTATTATTATTATTATCATCATCATTTCTTGGTGGCCGAGCACATTCTATGCATCTCCGCACCTTTTCCTTTTACAATTTTCGATCATCAACTATTTTTTCGAAAGCGCTTACGCACAAGTTTGTAATAATTGCATTTTCAGAATACATAAACTTGCATTATTATGACAACTTACCAGTTAATCAATCGAAATATATTTGGATGGATACACAAGTGTACTCATATTGTTATGTCTAAAATCAAGATGATTGATACACATATGGCCATTTTTACCCCAGTAGGATTACCACTACAATTGTCGTTTAACAACATATGCATTGAACAGATGACTTTAATAATTGTAACAGCCTGTCAATTAATTGATCAATATTGAGAATGCCTGTATACAGGTTTGCCAGGGGAAAATTTCACTGATCCAAGAATCTGTGACGTAACAATATTTACTTATTCTCAGATAAATTTATTGCTTAATGATTAGTGGTTTAGTGTTCCTTTCGTGCTTTATTTTAAGAGAAACTTCTCACTTCAGACCACTTTACATTTCCGACGTTTCTGCTAAATTATGTACTAATAATATCCTAATATTATAATTTGTGGAGTGAAGTGATGCTAATTTGCATTACCCCCCTCCTCCCCACCTCTGGCATCCCCACCCCAAAACCCCATCGGAATCCGTGATTATTTGTATGCTTGAATGTATAATATTATGGATATTAAATTTGATATATCAAACACTCTGCTTGGTCGATATCGTTGCAAGAATGTGTCCTACAAGTGAAGGTAAAAGGAATATTATGATGTAGAAGAAATTACCATTTCCAATTACATTCTGGAAGACAATTGACCTATTGTCACAGTAGAGATGACATAGCCTACTACGATTGTGTTTATCGAGAAGCTTTGTTTTACAATAATTTTGCCAATCGATATATAGTTATATAGTTACATTTTGAATAAAGCAATGTCGAATTGTAACACGTCATACGTCAAAACTGGTCACTAATAGGTTCACATCTGCATCAGGTGTGGAACAAGGATACAATTTGTCACTTAACGACTCTCTTGGAATTTTTCATGAATGAGATTTAAGAGTGGTTCAAAGCATTAGGGAACAGTGTTAAAATGGTGAGAAATGTCTTTCCTGTTTTGTATTCACTGATGATATTAGGCTTCTGTCGGAGGATTTAATGTGAATGTAGAGTCCTCTTAATCTTATATTTTTCTTTTTCTTTTAAATATGACCCTTACTGGCATAAACAATGCATGTTATAGCGAAATGTTATGAAAAGAGCCTTTCAAGTAATTTAAATGTTACTTTATTAATTAGTGGTGTGGTAAATGAAAGTTGCATATAAATTAACTTAGACGGAATGCAATGCATTTAGGAACAAGGGTAAAAACATAGTTCTTACCCATTATAGATCGTTGAAAACTCATTTAGTTACGCAACATCGTGTACTAGAGGATAATTATATTAATGCATGAAAATCTTAATTACAGATTTTCTAAAATTACACATATTGATTTAAATACTTATACAAAACTTCACCATGCATGTATTTTGTGATCATGACTCAAGACTTGGCTATATGAGGATAAAACAACTTCAAAAAATCCTATATGAATCTGTAGGCTAGTACCTGAGATTAATGGGTTCACACTTGTAGCATCTGTTAATATTAAAATGGGTTGTATAAATTACCAAACTAGACATCGGGTTAGTAATTTTGGATTTTGAGCAGACTAGAAAATAATAGTTTCAGATATGACTTTCGACTGAGATGAACGTCTTAACCCTTCTCTTGCTATGCAAACAATGAGAACAACCACTCTTCCTAAACACTTCCTAAACAAAGAACTGATGTAGATTTCAAGGAACATTATTGCACATGGAAACAAGAGTTATTGGATTGAAGAGATTTTGAACACATAATCATTTGGAAGTGTAACCAAATAGGAACGGTCTATAAAACAAGGTTTGAGATACATTTTTTGTTGTCAAAACTGGAATATATATATATATATATATATATATATATATATATATATATATATATATATATATATATATATATATATATATATATATATATATATATATATAAGAAAATCTCGAAGATTGATAGGAGACGAATTTGATTTTTCTTTAAATGCTCGTTATAAATAAATGAAAACTTTTCCGATACTGCCTTTATTCAGAAGTTCAAATATTGAAAGCAAAATGGCTCTGGGCATACTACACAATTTATTTTTTATGCCCTTGCGAAACGAAAGTCAGTTCTTTTTTTTAAAAAAATTGAAAGAGTCGTTCTTTTCATTCTATTAGAAATGAACTCGGGGTTCATTGATGTAAATGCAGTATTAATATTGATGCTGATGTATATGCATGATGATTAAAACATACGTCCGTTTTAGACTTGGTGTCTATTTATGTATATTTACTTCTTTGTATTCATGCACATAACATTTCCACAATTATCTATATTTTGTGAGTAGTATTTGGATACGTACCGGCCTCTTTAGCTCTGCTGGTAATTGAGCAGAACAGCTTATGGGATGGCCTGTCGTCCGACTTCCGTTCTAAAGAAGATCACATAAACTGTACAAGCTTGCGTTGCGAATAGACTTTACTCAACAGGTATACCGTGCAAATAACCTTTTTAGAAAATTACCATACGTCCACCTTACGAATTGCGATTCATTTATTCGTAGTGTCTACACTAGAAATGCAGTGCGTAACTTTACTTATCATTACATACTTTCCATTGTGAAAAATAATTTTGTTTATTTTTGGGTACAAACTGATGCTGATTTGAAATATCTTTACTTCTCAAGGCCAGGTACGAGAAGTCCTTCGCAGATTGTTCTGGGAACGAAATGTCTTAGCTAAATTTGTTCCATCCACATCATATAAAGAAGTCTGTATATAATATAAGGACCACTGTGCCGCATGTTAAGAAGTTTGTACGTGTTATAAGAACAAAAGCACTGCATACAAAGACGTTTGCACATACTATAAGGACAAAAGCATTGCATACAAAGACGTTTGCACATACTATAAGAACAAAAGCACTGCATACAAAGACGTTTGCACATACTATAAGGACAAAAGCATTGCATACAAAGACGTTTGCACATACTATAAGAACAAAAGCACTGTATACAAAGACGTGTGCGCATACTATAAGACAAAAACACCGCATACAAAGACGTTTGCACATAATATAAGAACAAAAGCACTGCATACAAAGACGTTTGCACATAATATAAGAACAAAAGCACTGCATACAAAGACGTTTGCACATACTATAAGAACAAAATCACTGCATACAAAGACGTTTGCATATGATATAAGGACAAAAGCACTGCATACAAAGACGTTTGCACATAATATAAGAACAAAACCACTGCATACAAAGACGTTTGCATATGATATAAGGACAAAAGCACTGCATACAAAGACGTTTGCACATGATAAAAGGACAAAAGCACTGCATACAAAGACGTTTGCACATGATATAAGGACAAAAACACTGCATTCAAAGACGTTTGCACATAATAAAAGACAAAAGCACATATATAAAGACGTCTTTATATAATATAAGTCGTAATGTACCGCATATAAAGAAGTTTGCATACAACATAATCACAAAATATAAAAAGTTAGCAAATATAAACTTAAAATTGTCCACTTAAGACAGCTCTAGCGTTTCATATACACACATGACAGGCAATAGGTTAGCTATGTAACGTTATCGTCTTACAACTTTCATGTAGATTATAAGTACGTTGTTAACATTTACTAACCAATGTATTATAATAAATATAACTTGCGCGGTGTCAACATTTATTTGAAAAGCATTATTTGCAATCGATAAATATTTATACAAGTTTGGAAATGTACCCCAAAGGTAAAATGTGAAATTTTTGACACACTAATTTCACCAATTGTTACTTATGGATCAGAAGTATGGCGATTCATTGAAAGAAATGCTGTTAAACTGTTGCACTTAAAAATTTGGAAAATATCTTCTTGAGGTTAAAAAGTCCACACAAAATAATTTTGTATACTGTGAATTTGGGAGGAAACCCTTACAGATCAATATATATTACCGCATTTTGAAATACTGGACTAAGATTGTCTCCTCAGATAATAGAAAGTATATGTCTGTACTTTATAACCTATTGCTTACTGACATAGAAAGCCGTACTGGCAAGAAAAAGTTGGCATCTTGAGTCCGCAAGTTATTAAATAGTCTTGGCTTGTGGGAAGTGGGGATAAATCAAGCTGTTGGGGACATAAAGATTTTCTTATCTTTAGTTCAACAACGGCTATCTGACCAGTTTATTACAAAATGGCAATCAAGAATCAGAAAATCTTCAAAAGCTAGATTATACAGAAATCTTTCAGCACATTTTGGCTATAAGGAGTATTTGAATATAGTAACAATGACAACAGTTATTAAATCCCTTTCAAAAATAAGGATGTCTGCCCTTACTTTACATGTTGAATCAGGAAAATGGAAGAAACCACATTGCACCCCAATAGATTAAAGAATATGTATATTTTGTAACGGGCTGGAACATGAGTATCGCTTTGTATTAGAATGCCAATGTCATTTGCCGCTAAGGAAGAAGTATATAAACTCTTATTTTTGGAAAGACCCGAGTATGATGAAATTTATCAAATTACTCAATTCGTTAAACTACTGAGGTTATGAATTTGAGGAATTATAATCACAGAACACTAATTGAACGTAATAACATGCAGAATACAACTTAAGAGTAATTGATTTAATTAATTTGTTATTAGTTATTTTATTTTATTTTTTCTTAAATTCACTTTTACTTTCATCTCATCTCCATTTCATAGTTTAATACATGCATTATGTGTCATATTTCTTGTTTAATGTTCTTATGATACTATTAAGAAAAGCATTTTGAATACTGCCTATATTTGATGACCCTTTTTGTGTCTTCTCATGAAGGAGTTTGTATTTAAGCGCATGATGTGATTGAACAAACATATTCTGGCGTATTTTGCAGGTCACACATTAACGTGTTGTATACTTACTTTGTATTATAATCCATGTATGCATGAACGCGGGTATGTATGTTTATGTGCATGTGTATATCTATCTATCTATCTATCTATCTATATATGTGTGTGTGTGTATGTACGTATGCGCATATATTTATGTAAGTGTATGTAAGCAGGTGTATGGGTATATGTGTATACCTATATAATGTGTACGTGTATATATACATATATAAGCGTGCTTGGGAATGTGGGTATGTATACGTAAATATGTATCTTTAGTTATTTATTGACTGTTTGTACATTCCATAGGTTTGTTTTCCTGCATGTATTAAACGTGTCACCATCAATGTTTGTAACATACTTACATGTATATCTATATACTTCCTGATGTCCAATCGGTTAAATGCAAATAAAGTTCTGATATATCATTTACTAACTAATATATTATGCTAAATATAACTTGCGAGCTGTTCACATTGTATCGACAGTGTATAATACAAAGAGTAAGCATAGTATAGCGTGAAGTATATAATTAAAGTTTAGTATACTCTGTCTGTGAAAACATTATATAAAATCTGGGCACACTTTACTAAAGCTGCTAACAAAATTAATAATTACATCTAAAACTCGAAATGTCACTTAAAAAAAAGCACAAGAATATAAAAATTATTCATGGCAATACGGTATGAGGGATTAATGTGCACCTGATAGCGAGGGACTTGCCTGATACCGGGAAGTAAATACGTTGTTTACACGACTTTGTAATACATGACTGTTCTCGCAGTCGCTACACGTCATTTGAAAGATAAACTGCGACTTGAATATCTGACTATAGCATCTACATGTTGAGATTTAATGAGTACGGAAACGACAAGATCTTGGCATATCCATAAAGATATGCATAGAATGACAACATTTAAAGCAGAATGGGCTTCTTCATATCAACGCCGTAAAATTCAAACGGTGGTAGATTGTGATAAAACATCGGATACGTTTTGTGACTCTTGTCAATATGAAGGTGTTTCCAACATAGTGGAAGATTACTGTGTTATATGCAAGGAGGGTCTGTGTAACGCGTGTTCAAGATTTCATCGGAAGTCCAAAGCAACAAGAGATCATAGGATTGTAATTATTGCAGAATGTTCCAAACTTCCAGATATCCAGATGCAATTTGCTGATGAGTTTTATTGTCCTAAGCATCACAACAAAGCTGTTGAATCTTATTGCCAAAGTCATGACACTGCCTGTTGTAGAGAGTGTGCTCATCTGGAGCACAGAAATTGCGATAAAGTGATAAATATGGAGACTTATCTTCCGAGAATTCTTCGAGATCAGATCCCCGAAAAAGTAATTGAGCAGATGAAAGAATCAGAGGTACACCTGAAATCGTTCTTAAACGAAAATGAGATTAATATTACAACACTAGAAACCAATTTGAATAAACTCATGGTGAAAATACGACACATTAAAAAGACAATCAGTGACAAATTAGATGCGATAGAGACACATTTTCGGAGGGAGGTCGATATAATCTTGGAGGAGTACAAGCTCAAGCGCCAAGAGGAGAATCAGCAGTGTTGTCGGGCACTGATAGAAGCGATAAGACATTCGTATATTCTTTTGGAACAGGTCATCAAGTCTGGGACGGATACGCAAAAATTCAATATAATTAACAAGGCAAATGCCCAACTGAATTCTTTTCTTAATGAAGCAAGAAAAGGGTATGAAGCAACAGAATCAGTGACGGTACATCTAGACCTCCACTCTTCTCTTAATTGCATCATTTCTGAAGACATCAACAGCATAGCTAAACTTCAGTCCACGACAGAGAGAAAAAAGCTCATATACTCCGAAAAAAAGGATAAGAAGCTATCGAAAGATCAAATTAGGCTACGTGGTACTAGAGAAAATAAAACATCAAAAGATATTGTAACCGAAGAGAAATCAAAGAGAGACACAGCGACAACACTTGCTGCAGTTCCGATGCGCTCCTTCCGTAAGGTAATAACGCCGATGAGACGTGTTTTACTAAGTGTCACAGCCACCTGTTGTGGATTTTCGAAGATGTTAGATGAAGACCTAAATGGCAAGTGTCCAGGTAACTCCTACCCCATCTACATAGGTGTCGTCCACTTAGAAAGGAAAGGTATAATTCTGGCCGATAGATCTAATAAAATGTGCTGCTGTTTTGATAATTCGTACAATTTGGTGAGCAGTTATCCGCTGCAGTTTGAACCGAGTGATATGTGTCTCAGTTATAGCAATCAAGTTGCACTGACATTTCAAAAGTCGAAAATAATTAAGTTCTTGACCATCGAAAACAGTGCCCTCAAGGACAGCGGCAGAGTGATGACCAGATATAAATGTTGTGCTTTAGACGCTGTTGACAGAGACGAACTTGTGGTATCAGGTGCTTGTCCAACTGAGAAGAAATGGTACTGGAGTACCATCACTAAGGGCGAGGAAATGTTTCATCATGAATTTGAACGTAATCATGCAGGCAAGTCCCACTGTTACATTGCCCTGGATAACTCCAAGGAACGTATCTATATCAGTCTTGAAGGTGATAATGCTGTGTATTGTTTTGGTCGGAACAATGGAAATAAGTACTTCGTCTTCAGTTCTGTAGATTTACATGTTCCAAAAGGGATAGCGGTAGATTTAGAAGACAATGTTTATGTCGTGGGATATCACTCTCACAACGTCATTAAGCTGTCAAAAGATGGCTCTACGTTTAAGGTACTAGCTCAAGGATTAGTGTTGTATCCGCTTCGAATTTGTTTCAACACAGAAAAGAGGAAGGTTGTACTGACCAATGAACATAACATTCCATGTCTCCGCTGCAGACTTCATAAATTTTGTGTCAGATACGATCACGACCCAAAACTTGTCTATCATTAATGATGCTTTCAGCAATGTGCACTTTCTGTGGGTAATAAAAACATATCTGTAATGAAAACACCTAGATTTTTTTTATTGGCAGACTTGGTAAGTATCAACCGGTTTTCCCTTTGTAAAATATAAGTAAAAATACGTCCCTTTGGTTTACATGTTGTCTGCAAATGAAAATGGGTTCAAGGAGAAGGGAACTGAGCAAAGAGCAAAAAGAAGCGACAGTTCAGTTATCCATAGAGAGTTTTAGTTCTCCGAGAATTGGAGAGATATTAAAAATACATTGGTGTATTGTGGCACAATTTATTAGTAGGTACTAAACTACTTGTACAATAGAAAATCGACCACTAATTGGGAGTCCTCAAAAAAGTGACGCAAGGATGGACCTCCAGCTGTTACATATTGTTAAAAGAAGTACAGAAAATCTTTGAAGGAGGTTAAGAATACTTTTAAGGACACTAGACCTTTGAAATTATCTCAGTCGAACGGGAATAGCCGTTTGAAATTTCATGGATACAAAACATGGGCAGTAAAGATGAAAATTGTGATACCGACAAACAATCGGATTTGTAAGAGAACCTGGTTTTGTCCTAAATTACATAAAACTGTAAATAATTATTGGAAAAAGTTAACATTCTCATAAGTGCTT
Source organism: Margaritifera margaritifera (assembly GCA_029931535.1). NCBI lineage: Eukaryota > Metazoa > Mollusca > Bivalvia > Unionida > Margaritiferidae > Margaritifera > Margaritifera margaritifera. The sequence continues at coordinate 4,039,712 of JAQPZY010001544.1, forward strand.
GTTAAAAACAGGTTGGTATATATTTGGCGTCGGGATGACGAGAAATGTACCCCACAATGCCCTGAAGAACACAATGATCCAAACCTCCGTGTTCATGCAAATGTCATGTTTTCAAAGTTGAATCACTTACAATGTCATGGGTACCTTTGTTGTTGTAAATGGCAACATAACTATAAAAAAAAATGTATATCACTGTGTGTGTTCTTGAAGATAACTTGTGACCAGTTGTCGCCAAGTTATTCCCGCAAGGCTCGTGGATATTTCAGTGCTGTCACTCAGCAATGCCCCCACCCCCACATTTCTAGATACACGATGCAGTGGAAACAGAACAACAAAATTCCAACCACTATGTGGCCAGCACAGAACCCAGACATTAACATAATTGAAAGTGCATGGTGAAAAGTAAAAATTGTGTTACATAGTAAAGTATATGATATTCATAGACAGCAAAACCTCATCAATGTTACCCACGACATATATGTATCTTTCACACAGGCCTGCATAAGATCCTTGTATGCATCTCTACCTATATGAGTTATGCATGTACGTAAACCTGAAGGACGTATTACGAAGTTCTTAGAGAGCTTAGAAAGGAATACATTTTTTTGTACAAAAAATTAGTCTTAAGTAAGGTGCTTTAGCTTGCAGTACTACACGCGGCGGGAAGTTTGTGTAAGTACTTTTGACCCGAGAATGTAGGTATTGTGAATCAGTAAGTTTTAGATAATAATAAAGTACCTAAATCTTTTTATATGTCCGCCAGGTTTCAGGAAAATATTAAGGACATATCATTGACATCAGGAGAATGTAACATTGGCAATGTCACTCCAATTGCTTAAGTATTTGTCACGTTTGCCAAATTAATCAACATGGTAATTTTGTAACATGGCACCAGTGATACATAGCGTAACATACCGCAGCCTCATCGCTTGTAATTTTTGAGAACTATACTCATGAGCTCTAAAACAGGATTTCTTTATTGTTTGACAAAAGAACGACGCAAAAATGCTATTCTCTTAATATGATGAATCATATCTGATTTTAAACAAGTTATATATATATATATATATATATATATATATATATATATATATATATATATATATATATATATAATAATAATAATAATAATAATAATAATAATAAATTTACTAAAATGTGCTTTTTCATTTATTTCATTTGTGATAAATTCATCTAGTGAATAGCGGAAAATATTTTCTAGTGATAGCTGAATCACATAATGTCTGTCATAACTGCAGCCATTCTTTGGTGGTTACTACTTCAATTTGGGCTTGTTTTACTTACAAACGTTTTCTACACCTGTAGAAAATTGTATTATGTGACGTCCTATCGGACGCGTTTTGATCTTTTGTTCATTATGACGTCTTGTTTCATTGATTTCATTTTACCTTTTACAGTTGTTAAGACACTCAACTTACCTAAAGTGAAAACAACACGGAAAGCTTTTTTATTTTCTCTTCAACAACACGAAGGTGAGTAGTAAGGGGTGGGTATTGAGCCTCAAGATTTTAGGGGGTGGCACTCTGGCCTCACAATGTTAAAATCCCATTGAGGCCAGAGAGGCCCCAAAATTGGAAAAATTTTTAACATTGTGGGGCCTCTCTGGCCTCAAGGGTAAAATTAACATGGGGGTCTATCTGGCCTCAAACGGGAATGGATCATAGCGGGGGGTCGAACCGTATGTAGTGACGAAGACAACGTCTTCTACTATCAAAACTGGGGTGGGGGTGTTTTGATAGTAGAAGACGTTGTCTTCGTCACTACATGACGGGGGGTGTGGGAAATAGAATTAATCTTTCTTGATAAAGGGTGGTCCTCATAAGGACCGTTGGATTTGTTTGTTTTTAGAGTACAGTTAGAGGTGGGGGCACCTCCCAGGCTTTGCCCTGCATGCAGGGCAGCTCCCCTTCCAGGTTGCTTTACTCATGCAGCGGTTGGTTTTTTTTTAATGCAAAAGGAGGATGATCCGCTTCCGGATCCCAATTCTCTTTATTGGAGTCCTCCATCATCCAGTGAGGTTTGATAGGGATTTTACTTTCCCTCTCCTCCTTCTTCCTCTCCTCCTCCTCCTTTTTTTCTAAGTCATGGAGGAGGTGCCACGCCACCTCTAGATGTACTCTAACTTGTCTGATTATTTCAGATCTGTTCATTCTCTTGAATAAACTGGGTAGCTTAAGTTGTGAAGACGTTGTTTTAATATACTAGAAGCGCGGACGTGAAGGAAAACATTCCTTATACCTAAAAAAACAAAGAAAAACATCACCCCACTACCCCGCGTCTGACGTCATTCTTTCTACGTCATTCTTGGCTTCGCGGAGTTTGCACTCCATGACCCCTGACTCTAAAAGCGCGGACCTAAAAGAAACTACTTTTGATAAAAAAAATCAAAACATACACACCATACCATCCCTAATTTTTTATTTATTTTTTTAAAAACTTACACACACTATACAACCATTGTGTTTTTATATTTTTTTTTATATAAAATTTTCACACACCACACATAACCCTTTTTTTAAAATTTTTTTTTTTAAATATCAATCACACCACACAAAACATACAAGGGGAGAAGGGTTTTTTTTGTGGGTAGACTATCACAAAAACATTACAACAAAACATATAAAACACACACATATAGATATTGGCAATATGAGAGTAGTAATCTTTTCTAGAGATTGGGTGGTCCTTAGAAGGACCGTTGGGTTTAAGAAGTTATGTGGTTGTTGTTTTAACTTCTTAGGGTTGATGTAGCCGTGGCAGTAGCTCCAGCAGGGCGGCCACGTTTAGCGATGGGTCTCACAGCTTTAAGACAGGCAGGTCTCTTTCGGGTGAAAGAGAAAGCAAATTCTTCACAGTCAATCTTGCAACTGACTTCGCCGTCAAATAGTTTGCTGGACTGCTGCATAAGTTGTTGTTGCTGCTGTTGCTGCTGCTGTTGTTGTTGTCTTTGTTGCTGCTGCTGCTGTAGTCGTTGTGCTGCCTCCCATTCTGTTCTTTCTCTAAGTATTTCTTCTCTCAGGACCTCTTCTACTAGATCATGGGCCATTTGAATGAACGTCATCGTCTTTCTCTCTGGGTTGGTCTCCATCAAATGATTCTTCACTCTTTGAATGTTAACCATAGCTTAATTCAGCTTTGTAATCTTGGTGGCGGCCATCTTCTTCTTAGAACTGTTGAGATCTTGACGAGTCAACGAGAATGACTACACTGGCCAGTGTACCGCTTTATATGCTTAACGCGCGGACGCGATGGAAAACATGGTAAGGTGTTAGATCGACAGGGAGATCATAGATAGAGGAAAAAAAGGATAGTTTTTTAGATCGATAGAAAGAGAGAGAGAGAACATAATCATTATTTTTTTTCAAATTCAATAAAAAAACCACACAACACCATATTTTTTTCAACAATAACTATTCTAACATTAAAAAACTAACCATTCAACAAGAGATTAAACAGGAACATATTTACAAGGTTGACAACGTTGGGAAGGTAAAGTAAATGTCAAACTTTCTACATCTACATCATTCTGATGCACACTACGATTGTGAGCTAAAGACAAGAGATAACCATAACGTTCACAAAACCATTGTTGTACTTTAGCATCGTTTCTAACATAGTCACTATCAAAATAAGTCAGTAAATGTTCTAAGGAATATCCAAGACTGCGTTGATGAAGATAATGGACACAATATTGTCCACACACCATGGAATCAGATCCTTGTAGTCTCACATTATTGAATCGAGTCGAGACGGCATTTCTTCTCATAAACTCGATGATGTCTTTTTCCAAAGGAGGTAATCCATAAGAATCAAAATATTCCACACAGTGAGCGTTGGGAAAGTACACGGCAATCCAATGGGTTCCTGGTAGATGACTGTCGTCAGTATTGATGACATAGGCATGAACGTTTTTTGGTTTACGATGAGGTAGTTTATCTTTAGCACATACCACAGGATTCCAAGAAGAAGTATAGGAACCGCGATTCAATAGGTGATGAAGTTCCCTGGTATCCATTGGTCTTCAACAATGGAAATAACTCACTATCAATTCACACCTGACTTTATGTTTGAATGGATCTGTCTTGTAATTCCAGGAATATTCACGTCTGATAGGTTCTGCACTCTGTCCAATGAGTCCTTCGATCCGTTTGATCTCCAGAGAAGTAAGTGGAGGAAAAGAAGAAGTCTGCAAGACTTTATACCATTGTCTCAACACGTGTTCATCTGAGAGTTGTGACCAGGCCGTTTCCAAATATTCATCCAATTGTTCTTCGCCTGTCATCATCATACATTTGTCGTGTTGTATCTGACTGGGATGATCGTTTTGACATCCATAACATTGTTCTTTAATCAGACTGTTAATGATTGGACTCAATTCCTGAGCATAACAGGTCACTAACTGTTTTTCGTGTTCTGGCCATCGACAAGCCATAAATCCAGTAAACACAGGAACTGAATTGATTTCTTCTTCTTCTTTTTCTTCTTCTTCTATTCTAGGTTCTGAATGATTCACTTCACAAAATCCCTCATCTATCTCCATAGGTTCTACGTTCTGCATCTTTTTTCTTCTAATAGTCTAGAATTACTTCTCTCAAACTGTTGATCTCTAGAGTATTATCAAATTCTGCAAACAAGACGACGTTCACTGTCTCAGGTAGAGGATTTGTAAACTGAATTTCCACTCGAAGGGGGCCTGATTTTATAGGGTGGAAATGTCCTTCATCGCTGCCTTGGTCCGGAGTGAAATCAAATCCCCACAAGGCATACCCTCCTGCATAATCGTCGTACGAAATGCCGTGGCTGGTGTTGGTGCCTAACTGTCCTGTGGCTTCATACAGGGTCAAGTAAGATCGTAAGTAATTGTTTGCGTTGACGCTAAAGTCAGGTTCAAAAGGTCTGGTACACAAGGTCTTGCCATCTCGACTGACTTCTATCTTGGAGATGTTGAAGTGCTGAAACTGGAACGGATTCTGATCGTGGACTCCGTTGAAGGCTGAATTTCTGACCATACCAAGCAGCAAACGTTTGGGGAGCTGCCCTTGGAAGATGTGATCTTCGACTATGGATCGGAGTCCAGCGGCCACAGTAAAGGTTTTCACTTCCACACGTCTTAGAGGATACTTAGCAGTGGTTCTGCTCAAGGTTTGACTGATGTCGTTGGCCACTTTTGGTAAGACTTCTACACGTCGCACATAAAGTTTGGCTTCTTGGATGACAGTTTTCCACTCGTTAGCATTAGCCATCAAATGGAAAGCGGCACTACTGCGATTTAGTCTCAGACGTACATCTACTCCGTTCAACAAATACTTGTCTTGCAACCACATGTCCAAATGCAAACGATCCATCAATTCTAAACTGTGCCCTCTGATTTTCTTTCGACGGTCGTTAAATCCCACATTGTGTGGGTCTGCTGGAGTTATATCTCTAACAAGATGACCACTACCATCAACAACAGCAGCAACCCTCGCCGGTACTGACACCTATGTGTCGTTGAAGGTATTCTCTCCTGCGGTGTCAGGTTTCCAGACCACTGAAGCATCCAGATGAGTGTTCTTGGCTTCTTTTCCATACGTCAAGAGATTTTCCAAGTAAGCACGGTAAGGGTAAGTATCCAAACTGCTGCTGACCAGTTTGTTATTCAAGTACAAATCTATTCCACTGAACAAGGAATGCATGAAATTATTGACTGGAGCGACTCTGGAATTGCCATCAGGAAGGCTGCTGTCCGCCGTTTTGATCACTTTGAGTTTCAGAAACAAGTAGCTGTCATTCAGATCGATGTAATCTTCGGTTTGTCCTTTGATTTCAAATTCGATAGGAGCTGAATCCGACAAAGACGATACAGGATGAAATTCCACCCATTGGGATTCTTGCATCGTCATCATGGTGGGAGGCATGGTAAACATATCCAGTTCTGACTTGGTACATTCGCAAGAATCTCGGTGCATCATTTTCACAGTTAATAATCAAACACGTCTAATTCTCTGATGGTTCTTTTTCTTTTCTTATTCTTTTTGGAACTGCCGTGTGTTCTTTTATGAACTTTGAAAGGATTTCGATGTCGTCGTCTCTTTCTGCCTTGTCCTTGCTGTGAAGTAATGCCAGAGCCTGAAGCGTGAAGCGTATTTACAGGATTTTCTCGGAGACCTAAAAGATCTTTACCAGTGGTCATCAACACATTTTTGCCTGCTCTCATAAAAGCTTCTTTAGGATTTTGTTTGTCGATGAGGACGTTTTGCAAAAATTCTTTTCCTTGCGTCAAAGCGGCATCTTTTAAGGCATGAAATCCTCGAGTCACCATAGGTTTCAAAATAGGAGCTACCGTCCGAAAAGCCGATCTTAACATATCTCCTAAACCATGTCCTCGTTGTCGAGCCACTCCTCGGTACACTGGATACATTTTTTGAGAGGTTAGTTACAGGGCGTTAGAGAACTTTTTTTCGAAAATGTAGTTTCACCGTGACTTTTCCTTTGTCAATGAATGGCACACTTTGTCCCAAATCTCCTTTTATACAAATGTGGACACTGTCAAAATACGATTTACTGACTGGAAGATAATGAGGATGTACAAATTCACGGTGAACGTGAAACGTGTTTCCACCTTCTTCGTACGCACCAGCAGCAGTATCCACTTTGAAAGGAATGACTCTCAGTAAGGGAGCAGCTGTGTGGCCCACCACGTTGTACTCTACCACATCGGAGTACACAAACATTAAATTCAGTCCCACGTTCAATTCGATAGGGGTGCGAAAACCATCTCCGAATTCTACGTTGCTTGCGACTTTTTTATTAGTATACTTTTTATTTCCACCCAAAATAGCATACAACCCAGGAGAAAATTCAATGGTCATGAATTTTCTGTCCTGCTCGGGTAAGTTTTTGTCTTTTTTGTCGTCAATGAGTTCCCCCTTCTCTTTAAAAAATTGCAAGATGAAACGGCGTGCCACATCATGGTAAGCGATTCGTACCCCTTTTTGGTTTTTTTCCAAGGCTTTAGCAAATTGGGCTTCGAAGACGGCTTGAATCGTCTCCACCAAATGTTTAGCACTAAAATAATACCCTTCAGGAATTCTCATGGTATGGCTCGCAAAGGGAGGAGTCATCTTCGTGAATACCTTTCTGGAATGCTCAAGGCCAGGTTGAAATTTCTCCAACTCATCATGCACTCCCTTGTTCAAGATTTCCACGATGAAAGTGTTTTGACCATCGTCGATGTTCATGATTTGCGTAGGATGAATGATTTCTACCAAAGCCACTTCCCAATGAGCATCGTGATCCAATTGGATGGATTGAGATAATTTGGCCGTGAAACAACATAAGGTGTTGTTGGGAAACACATCCATGGAACTGTCACTAGGTAACGTTAAATAAAATTGGTCGTTCATAGTTCCAAAGTGGTTCTGGTGTCCGAGGAGTCACTCAAGTGGAGAGAAGAATGATGTTCAAAAGGTTCCAAAAGAGGACTGGTATTTTGGTGGTGGTAACTGGACGAAGAAGAAGGTGGACTGGCGTTGCTCGTACTCCCGTTGTTGTGGTGACTGTTGTCCGTCGTTTTCGTAAATTTCAAAGAGGGACTGGGTAAAAGATAACCGATGCAACTGCTCAGTAAAATGGTCCACAATTGTTTGTCTCCTTGTTGTAAACTCAAATTGGCAATGGCTGCTCCGATGACACAATACACTACAAAGATTTGGCAGAAAAAGACGATTTGATTTTTAGGCACACGTTCTCCACACCACACCCAAAGCGGTTGTTTTTGTAATTCTTGAAGAGAAGAACTCTGCGAAGGAGTCGTTGAAGTCTGGGTTGCTGCTGTGTTGAATGGCATGTTGTGAGTTTACTTCTATTTCTTTTTATAGTCGACGACTTGAGAAGCCGCAATCCAAGAATCAAAACTAGGAGGATATCCTTTCCAACGTACTTTGACTTCTTCTACTCGACGTTTACCTACTTTCCGTGTTCTTTGTTCGAGAATGCTTTCGATGTCGTACAAGGCGTCTTCTTTTTTAGTCACTCGTTGTAACTCAGGCAAGTAAATGTTCCTTTGAGTACTTCACCGTGCATGTCTTCCAATTTATAGACGGGAGGATCACGACCACGGACGGGGGTAGTGACACGAAACAATTCGGTAGTCCAGTTAGGTAAATAACCTTTGTCAAAAGTACGTTTGGTTTTTCCGATGCGAACCCAATCTCCCGTCTTTAACTCCAACAAGGGTGTCTTCTTTTTTTTTTTTTTTTCTGGGGTGAACCAAATAATTTATCAAACACGGTCACTTCGTTTTCAGGGCTGACCTCTTCGGTGGCACATCCGATGCTACGATGGTACGATTGATTGTACGCTTTGACCAAACGAGGTAACACGTCGATGTACTTGAGAGTATGTTGATGTGTAAAATATTTCCACATGCGTTCTTTCAAAGTTCTTGGAAAACGTTCCACGATACTGGCTTTGGTTTCAGGATTTTCGGTAGTAAAAAAATGAATCTGTCTTTGTTTCAATTCTTTTTGAAAAGCTTGGTTTAGAAATTCGGTGCCTTTGTCAGTTTGCCATCGTAAAGGTTGACGTCCACTTTGTTTCAAGACCAATTTTAAGGCCCGTACCAATTCGGTACTGCTTTTAGAGGTCAAAGGCACGACCCAAGCAAATTTAGAAAACACGTCGATGACACAAAACAAATATTTGTGACCACGATTGTAAGTGGCTAAATGAGAGACGTCGGCTAAATCGGCTTGCCATTGATGATCGATGCCTTCCACTTGAGTGGTACTTCTAGAAAATTTACGTCGAATGGGTTTGTGTAACGTGTACGTCGATTGTTCTTGTAACCATCGTCGTACTTCGGGCAAACGTACACTTTTCAATTGACTTTTAGCAGCTCGATATAATTTTTGAACTCCTCCGTAACCAGCAGCATGGCCAGGATTGTAATAAAGGCTAGCTAACAGTTTCTCCATGATTTTTTTCTCAAGAATAAGTCAACCAAGTCCCAATACTCTTTTCTTCGTGAGGTATATTTTTGGATTGTTGTTTATGTGTCCGACGTGCTAATGGGGTAAAGGTGGATGATGTGGTTTGAATAGGGGTCATCGGTTCTGTTTTGACTTCTTTCTTCACTTCTTCCTTTTTCTTTTCTGAGGGTAAAGGGGTAGACATCTTCTTTTTCATCCAATCCGGTGTGGCTAACTTTTTTAATTTTTTAAGAGGTGGAGTTAGTAAAAACTCTTCTTCTTCTTCTTCTTTCACGGTCATCCCTGTACCGGTGTCTGTTTTAGTGGTGGTGGTGGTAACTTTAGGTTCGCTTTTCATTAGGGCCTTAAAATCTCTCAGAGTGGGTGAAGCTATTTCGTCGACTGCTTTTTTGGGAAAGAGTTGTAGACGTTGTAAAAGTTGACCGTACCGTTGCGATTTTTCTGTTTCGGACACATCGCTACGTTCCATCAGGGATTGTATTTCTTGTTGTAACTGAGACATTTCGTTGAGATTAGGATTGGGTGGTAAATGAGGTGTCCGTTGTTCGTTCCAACGATGAAATTCCATCCATCGTTTGTAAGGTACTAAAGTCAGTTTTCGTCCTTCCATTTCATCCAAAGGTACCAAAAAGGTGTGGTCTTTTCAGAGAAGGGTGGTCCTTTTTATCTTCTTTTTTTGGTTATCGCATGACCCCTCCTAAAAGCGGTCCAGCAATCGTTCCTAACAAAGGAGCTGCTATTTTTAACAACGGTCCTATCAACATAGGTAGAAATCCTCCTCGTTGTACCAACATTTTATTCTTTTGTTGAAGAGGTATTTTCTTTTTCACCATTTGACGAAGAACGTTCCGATGTTTCCCTAATTTTTGTTTCTGTATCTTGGACAAAGGTACCGTTCCTTTCAACACGTTCAAACAACATTCACACACGGTATCGATGATTTCTTTAGGAGCTGTTTGAATGAGTTGTTTTCGCATGGGAGGATTGGATTTGGTCAGGACAGACAAGACATCCCAATGTTTGGCCAGACGAGGGGGAAGTCGTCCTTTTTTGGTGGTTTTACTTTTCTTATTTTTTTGGTGGTGGTGTGCACGTTTGGGAGCCATCTTAGAGGTGAGGAGTAAGTCTGAAGTCTTTGGCATTTCACCCTTCTATTTTATACTGGAATACGTCTCCACTGATTGTTTGCACGACGTACCAACTTCACGACAGGTCTCACTCGACGTTGAGGTGTTTTCAATGGACTAAATCGTCTCAATTCTTCTTTGGATAAATCCACTAAACTTTGTAAGATGCCAGTTCTTTCTTGGACTTTGGTTTTAGGGGATGGTACTTTGTTGGTGGCTGCTGCCATGGCTAAATCAGCTGAAGTCGACGGTCCCGACGGGGTGACTTTCGAAATAGGTTTCCATTTTTGCATCAAATTAGGAAACACGGATCTTAAGTCTGGTTTTGACAGGCATCATGGTTAAAGGGGGTGAAGAAGAAGAAGAAGAAGACAAAGAGGATGTGGACGCAAAAGGAGACCTCGTCATCATTGGGGACTGTGATGGTGATGGTAAGGTTGGTGGTGTTTTGCGGGTGTACGTTTGCGTCCTAGCTGCAGTACCTCTCTTACGTCGGGTGTTAGTGGTGGTGGTGGTAGGTGTGGTTTTCTTCTTCTGGGCACGCCTTTTCTTTTTCTGAGGGCTGCCTTTCTTCTTTTTCTTGGTGGTTTTTTTCTTTGGACTTTTCTTCTTCTTTTTAGGAGTTTTTTTGGGTTTTTTGGCTTGGGAATCATTAGGATCCCATTTCAAAAGGGAACGAATCATGACCCCTACTAAAGATCCACTTCCACCAGGAGTTAAAATGATTTGTTTTTTAGTCCGTGAATCGATTCTAGGATCAGCCAGTTGTGACAATGCCGCTTTATGTCTTTGAAAAAAAACGTTGAGTTTGATGAGGGATGTGAATGATGCCTTGTAGTAATTGACGTGGCTGTCAAAGTAAACCATCGTAACACTTCTTTAAGACTCGCTTCTAACAAATGAGCACGGACTTGTGCATTTTTTTCACGACTGATGCCATACAAGGCACGAATCAATTTAGCCGAAGGATGAGGTTGAAAGGAAGCCATCTCTCAAAAGAGTGTGAGATAGAAATGACGTAGTAGGTTGTTTTTATAGTTTTTTTTTAAAAAAAGGGGATGAAGGGGACGTGTAAATGACACGACCACCTTCTTGACCCCAAGGGTGAAACAATTGGGCACGAAATCTCAAATAGTCAGGAGTGGTAGGTTTTAAGTCGATGAGTAAATACTCGTGAGGGGTTTGAGTGGCATCGTCGTACGCATAATTGAGCCGAGGAGCCCCTAACTGTTTGGCTAACACTTGTACTTGAGATTTGTCTCTGGGGCTTTTAAACAAGACCACGTAATGAGCATTCAAACTAATGGTTAGATGGGCTTTACTTTGTTGAAATAAATTTTGTGTAATGTAGACAATACTAGCATTACGATGGTGCCCTTTTCGTGTAAACCAAAGTTTAATTTCTTCTTCGTCTTCTCCTAACATGTCATCAAAAATAACCAAAAGAGTTTGACTCACGTCAGACACGATTCCATCGTCTTCGTGAGGAATACCATCCACAAATGAAATGGTTTCTCCTTGACTTTCTTTCAATAACGTGTAAGACGGTTGCCACTCTTTGTAACACCACACGATACGTTGAGGTGGACGATCAAACAAATCAGCTTTGTGTTCGATCAATCGTTTGACAAATTCGGTTTTACCTGAACAACTCGGTCCAGCAATCAACATGTTAAATGGATGGCGCAGATACAAAGCATTCCAACTTTGTCGATCTAACTTTTCGTCAATCACTTTAACCACAGAAGAGGAGGCAGACGAGGCAGAAGAAGAAGAGGATGATGTAGCCATGACTGAGGTAAGAAGATTTTTGAGAAGAAGACAAAAGACCCAAGCCATTTTATACATTTTCATACACGTTTATTTTTTTTAAAAAAAAGTTAAAAAAAAATTTTTACAAGTCATTAACACCACGAGTGATAAAGTAGCAAAGCAAAATCAACAGGTACACAATGAAGGCTCCTACTGAAACAATCAAACTGTCATATAAACACGTCAATGTACAACAATAGGTTCGTGTCCTAGTAATGAAAGACACTATTTGGGGTGGTGGCATTCTTCTGCTCGTCTTTTGTTTTTTTGAATCCTCTGACGACGTCGGTGGTAAAGTAGGGTTGTGTTCCTCAAGAGGTATTTGAACCACAGCAGTGGTGTCACGTTCTTCTTCTTCTTTTTCTTCTTTCAGGGTTTCCCATGGAGGTTCCCATTTTTTCACTTTTGGACCCTTATGGACAAGTTGCCAAATCTTTGGCAAACTGAGCCACTTCTTGTAGCCAATATTGGAAACCAAGGTTTCTCCAGGGTCGTACATCTTTCCAATTGAAAAGGTGTTGGTGTAACTCACTAGCAAAACACACTTCTTGAAATGTTTTATAAACAGATAAAGTGTGACGAATGTCTTCTTCACATGGAAGTTCCTCACTGATTTTCATCACCACTCTCAACGCTTTACGTACAATGTTTCTTTCTTGGACTGATAAAATCAAGTTTTTATAGTCTTCTTCTTCTACTAAGTCCAAAAAAGAACACAGGGTCATATTGTTTTTTGGAACTCAACAATTGAGTCCAAAACAACCACGGATCCTCCAAAAAAATCCAAGGCAAACACTTGTCCTCAAAAATAGTCCACAACGAATGTCCTGGAAAACGAATTCCAAGATAAGCAGTCACTAAGACACACACCACATAACGTCCAAAATTCAATGGAAACAGTTCTTGTATCACTTTTTTATAATCCTCTAAGGTCTGAACATGATCTGTGATTTCCTTCCACGGAATCCGTTTCACGAGTGACGTGTAGAGTTCAGGCATACCCACTCTTTTATAGCTAGGCTGCCCAATAATAGACACTTGGCATGTACCGATAAAGCATGAAGGTTCATGTTTGACTTTCCTTCCACGGAATCCGTTTCACGAGTGACGTGAACAGTACAGACGTGCAGCCTCTTTATAGGGGTCGATGGCCAAGGTAGATATCTTGGGTGGCAATTTTTTATAGCCAGGCTCCCAAGGTTGGTACCTTTTTGAGGCAGTCTCCTTCAGGATAGTAGTAGCGATAGACGTTTCCCATAATCATTCTTCTATGCCCTTGGAAGAGGGTATAGTTTAAAAATCGAGAAATGACTTTGAGTTTACGTTTCACTTGAAATCTTGACAAACTCTCGGTAAATCCTTTGGCGAACTTCCAAAGGCATGCCACAAATGTACTTGGGTAAAGTTTCCGACTTGGAAAGAAGTAACTCTCTTTTGTATTCTTCACGATACTGGTGATAGTCGTTGTTCAGAATCAGATTTCTGATGCGACGAAAGTAGACATAGTATTGAAATCGAGGAATCACTTGAAGTTTACGTTTCACTTGAATCTGAACCAACTCATCGTAAATCCGTTTTCGTAACTTCAAAGGTAATCCATAAATGCGATCTTCTAAGGTAGGAGGTATATCACTGAAAAATATGTTCTCGCAACTCCAAAGGTAAACCAGTAATGTATTCTTCTAAAGAAGTATTCTCCTTCTCCGCCATGGAATTTTTTTTTACTTCTTCTTTTGTTTGGCATCTGGCTCATCGTACCCGTACTGTTCTAAGGCTACTAAAGGTAAGAAGTGACAGTGCGGAGACCATCTGGCATGTTCAATGTAAGCTGAGTCGGTAGGCTCCCAATGGTGAAGTTTCACACCACAACTGAAACATTGAACTTTATCTCCTTCTCCCGTGTATTTAAATCCAGATCTTGCTAAACTTCCGGTTTAGGTCCTTCTAGAAATTTTTGGCCACTTGTCTTTGAATGACTCGAGTCGACTTTCATACTTGGAATAACCAAGTAAACTCACAGGTATTCTGATATGCGAATATGGACCAACATTCACCTTGTTGTCATTAACGTCAATACCAGTTCCTTTAGTATTTCCAGTTAAAACATAAAGGACGTACTGCCTCTTTAGAGGGTGGCCGATGAGTGGTGGTGAAACTTGGAGAGGGTCCTGAATCCAAGATGTTACAAGCTACGGAATCCTTTTGAACGTGTGAATCGGGAATACCAAACCGTACAGAATCCGTTTCATTGCATGGTTCTGCATCACACTCCAAGTCGTGGTGACTCATCTTTTTTTTTTTTTCTTTCTTGCTTCTTGGTTAACGTTGAAAGTTAGAATGAAGGGTTAGGCTTGGAAGGGGTTCCTTTTTTATACCTGTCGACTGTACCATCCGAAAAGTATTGTAATGTGATCCGTGGAAACGCTAAAGAAAGGTAAGCACAGTTTGGTGACCATCTGACATGTTCCAGGAGAGCTGATTTCTTACAATCCATACGAATAGTGACACCACAACTAAAACATTTCACTAAACTTCCCTGTCCAAAGTAAACAAATCCTGCTCTGGCTAAAGCGTAGGAAGTAGGTAATCCATTGTTCCTAAGTTTTTTTTGTGCTCCATCGATGAGGACAATAACAATAGTCAGGCATGTGCTTAGGCCAATTTTTGAACGTCTTCAAGCGACTGTCACACTCACCATAGTCAGGCAAAGCCCATGTTGAAGACATCTTTTCTGTTTTTTAAGAGGGTTTCCTTTTTTATACTTCTCAAATTGGCGTGTCCGTAAGGTAAAGTCGTGTGATCTGGAAGTCTCACTCGTTTTTTGGTACACGATGCGATACACTTTTTGTACAGGTCGAGTCACGATTTGATGATTAGGTAGTCGTACAATCTTGCGAGGTTCTAACGTGGCTACTTGAAAGTCTTTCACTTGTCCAGACAGTAAAGCATTTTTTAAAACCTCAAAGTTCACAACTTGGTTAGTTCCATAGTTGAGAGTTAACCCTTTGACTTTACAGGAGGGTGTGAAGTTGACCTTGCGGGTCTCGGTATCGGTACCCATAATTTTTAGGGCCAGCGCTGGCAAAACTCAAAATGGTATCTTGAGGGTGCTCGTCTGTCCAGGCTCCTAAACGATCGCCTTGAATGGTAGGGTGGGGGCAACCGGGGCGATGAATGTAAATGCAACTGTCAGTATCAAAGTACAGGACACGATCTCCCAAGACTTCTAACGCTTCGTCATACAATTTCAAACGAGCATGAGCAGTCACGTAGGCGGCAATGACTACGTTACTAAACTTGTCAGGTTTGACAAACTTGGGTTCTTCTTCGAAATTGACAATGATCAAATCCTCACGGACGATTTCGACGTGCTTGACTAGAATACTTTTGTCGTCCACCAGTTTAAAAGTACCGATAAGGATCGTCCACGTATTCCGTTTTGGGTAAGATCGTACGTTGGGCCATTTTTCCCCACAAACAATTGAGCATCACTTTCGCAAACGATCTTTTTCCTTCATTTTTTTCCACCTCTTCTAAAGTGATGCCTTCGATGTCACGGTATTCTTCTTTAAATCGTTCTTGGTCTTCGGGAGTTGGACACCACGAAGGATAAGCACTAGCTTCTTGTTTCAGTGTGAGAAATTGGTTTCACGTACCCCGAGAAAATGCCTGGATGATGGGTGGCGTCGTCTTTTTGGTATTGAGCTGTAGTTGGAAAGTGCCAGATTTCATGCACTTTCAAACAAACGGTATCCACGATCCAGAGCCCGAAACAATCGGCACTGACCCACGTTCCTGTCAACGACCGTTCTTCCTCCGTGTGGTGACAGGGATGATCTTGATTGCACGTTTTGGCACACGTCCGACATAAAGGAAACATCAGTTTTCCTTGACAATAGTAAGGCAAGATGGGATGAAACAAGTTTGTCGGAGGTAAGACTTTACATTTTAATTAATCCTTCGTATTGACGAATGTGTTCCACGTCAATGTGTTCTGTCAAAATTTCAGGGTGACCGGTGGGAAAACGAGCATATTTACACACCCAAGGATACAAAGAACACACGTCGATGTATTTGATTTCTTCTCCTTGGGATTCATTCACGTCGTACAGCAAGCGAGTGGCATTGGTTCGTCCTCCAAATAAACTGTGGCGCGGATCTAAAGGTTCGATGTCGGTTGCGTCGTAACTTTGGGTAATGGTCTTAAATTCAGGATCGGTTTTCAAACGTCGATCGTACTCGTGCTCCCACATTTCTATCACTTGGTATCCTTGACTTTCTAACTGGAGTCGTCGTTGGCAAGTCTGTTCGTATAACTGTTCCATGTTAGAATCTGAATAAGGGCTTTTCATGTCTCGATCAGGATAACAAGTAGGGCATCCGTGAAACAAACAACCCTGAAACTCGTACACGGTGTGCGGGTCTTCTAAAGTCAAATCCATCCACGGAATAACCTCCAATCTTCTTTTCTCCTCCTCCGTTTCTAGTATGTTGTATCCATTTGTCTTCTTTTTCACACAAGTAATGAAGCCAACGTAAAGCTTTGACCGAATATTGACGACTAGCAAAGAGACCCGTGTTGGAGTTGATGATGGCGAGTTGGTTATCAGGCATGAAATTTTGTCTGTAGACTAAGGAACAGGCTTTAGGTAAGGTGGCTGCATCTTTTCAAAGGATCGACCTCCCCATGATCGAGAAATAACTCTCGAACAACAACGTCTTAAAATATCCACATCCGATCGACAATATTTGAGCATCTCTTCTTGAAAGTCAAATGGATCGTTCTGGTGAGCACGGTACCAAGTGTGAAAAGCTTCTCGCTGTTCGGGTCGCATTCCGTCGGGGGTCGTAATCATGAAGGTCAGGAAAAATGAGGTAGGACGGCCTGTTGATTAGCTTCCGTGTTGAAGAAGTGAGGAAAGTAGCCTTTAGCCATTTCTGTCATGCCAAACGTTTTTGGGATGCGACTCAAAGGCATGGCCAAATAAACTCATTGAATCTTTAACTGGACTTGTCCTACTTTCATGTAGATGAGCTTTTTTTCCTTTCGATGGTAACTTCAGGTCGTTCGGTACTATGGTTCAAATAATAACTGAGTAAAAACTGCCCATCGTATCCCGAAAAATTGTGAGCTATGACGGTGGCATACCGATGACAATCTCCGTAACGATGAATGTCTTCTTCGCTCCAACTGTCGTGGGTGGTAGGGTCTAAAACCCATTCAGCAAACTCAGACAAAGTGTTCACTCCACGAAAGATTTTTCACGTCCTCCTGGAATTCGACTACAATGAGGACAGTGAAAATGAATCGATTCTTGAATACACTTGATCACAAGCCCGATGCGCCACACAAAAATTAGGAATGTGAATGCCCGTTTCTTGCATGCATTCAAAATAAAAAAAGATGAAATCTACTTGTTTCTTGTTCTTCTTCTTCTTTATTTCTTTCGTCTCTGTCTTGTCAAACTTTTGAATAAAACATCGATGATCAAAATCGACGATCTCTTGACAAATAGAACATTTTTTCTTGCCACAGCACAAAACGTGTTTCTTTGGGTCGTTGGTACGAATGAGTTGTCCACACGTGGAACACGATTTTCAATAAGTCGCAAGCACATTTTTGTTGGCGACCTTGTGTCTTGCGATGCTGTTGGTAACAAGAAGGACTGACAAAACTTCGTCGACAGGTTTCACAATGAACGTGTTGTTGTTGTTGTGGTTCAGGAAGGCATGGTGGGTAGGCTAAACAGCCCCCGACATCTTGTTCCGCAATGGAGGTGTCGCTCTCGATTATTAAACCCATGATTACATTTCTCACAGTAGTAAGAGTATCCCAAAAATCCGGTAATACTAGTAATGGTATCAAAATGTTCTTGATGGTGATAAAGATGAATGTATTTTCCCTCAGGGAAATCGGGGCCTCGAAACAGTAGAGCTCCGCGCACTTCTTGAGGGTGAACTTTCAAAGTATAATGAGGAGCCAAAACATCTTGAAGTTGCTGCATTTGAGAAATGCCACACACGGTCTCTTTAGGGATCCCCGCTTGTTTCAACAAGAGTTCTGCTTCGTTCGTTGTTTGGCTCTGTCCGATTGTCGAATGCTCTTCCAGGCTTTTTTCCATTCTTTACTCTCGTTCTTGTTAGCATAGGTGCGGCCCACCACGATAGCTCGGGCCCAACCACATTGGGTCTTGAGTATTGTTAATTTGGACGACACTTTGTTTGGTAGTACGAGATCGTCCACCAATAACGGTTTCCTACTTCGTCCACTTCCTCGAGGTGGAGCAACGTGTGTGTCATGTAGAGTGTCGCCTTTCCATCGGTGATGGTAAACTTGTCATTGGATTGTTGCACATGTTCTATTTTAGACATGACTTTGTCTGGCGTTAATTCTGCCGGGGTGCTGAACTCAATCCAAACGGGACTCTTCAAGTTGTCATGATGGATGGCTAGTCTCAAGCGATCATCTTCTTTGGCTCCACATTGCCGTTTCAAGTTGATTAAGACAGATTCCCACAAATCGCTAATGAACCCCGCCGCTTTCTCGGGAGGTACTTCGGATTTAAAGTCTTTGAAGAGAACCGTGTGAGTGTACGCCGTGGTTCTAAATTTTCGATAAGTTATTTTTTGAGTCTCTCGAAATCCGATAGTAATTTTCAGGAGGAGCCAAAGTACTAGATTGTGGTGGTGTTTCTTGGTCAGGGGTTATGGTAGTGGTTTTTGTTTTGGGTGGTTTGGAAGGTGGCAAGGTTCAGGTTCACTCATCTCGTCTTCGAAGTCACTGGCATGGACTTGAGCTAGTAGTTCCTCTAAGGGTGTTTTCAGGTGGCACGGAATACCTTCGTCGTCGTGGCCTCTTGGTTTGTTCTTGTTCTTCTTCTTCTTCAGGTTTCTCGTGGTTTGGGCGTGATCTTTTCATCTTGAACTTTACTTTGAAATTGATTCAGTTTTTTTTCACCCAGGTACCTTTATATAGAGAGAGAAGAGTATATAAAGAGAGACCTTCGTACCTTCAGAATCAGTCTTTGGTGATTGAACTTTTCAAACTGTAAAGATGGAAGAGTCAAAAAGACGTATTCCAAGAGGTATGCATCCTTCTTGGTATTATATTGGAATTATATAGCCAGAGGAAGTACAGTGATAGATAAAAGTCAAGATACTTGTTATATCTGCAAAAAGAAGGGTCATTGGGCTACACAATGTCCACAACGGCAACACCAAAACAGAGATAAAAGTGAAGATACTTGTTATATCTGTAAAGAGAAAGGACATTGGGCTCCAGAATGTCCACAACGTCAACAGCAAAAGAGAGACAAAACAAAAGATATCTGTTATCATTGTAAAGGACCAGGACATTTGGTCTTCGGAGTGCCCTCAGAAAGAACAAGCACAAGAAGAAAATCTATCAGAGGAGAGGAGGAAGCCGATTCAACAACAACAAACCTAGAAGAAGAAGAAGAACATATCATCAAGAAAAGTAAGAAGAGAGTGAGAAGAATGGAAGAAAGTGAGAATGAAGAAGAAATGGAAAACATGATTCCTGTGACGATCAGGGTTCCTATGAAGAAGAAATTCAAGAAACACAAGTGAGACAGACAGTGAACAAAAAACTGGAACTTTTGTTGTGTGTTTTTTTTTTGGTGTTATATGTTATTGCTGAATTATTTTGTAAAAAAAAATGGAAAGAATACAACAGGACTGGAGAAAAAAAGTAAGTGGTTTTGTGTTATTTTGTTTTAGAGTAGAGATGCACGCACGCACGCACTCACACTGATATACAACACCATGGGATTTTTTAAAGTTTTTAACTTGATTTTTTTTGGCAATTTGATTTCTTTTCTAGAAATCTTGGGTGGTCCTTAGAAGGACCGTTGGGTTGTTTTGTTTTGGTTTAAAAAAACAAAACTTTCAAATCAACTTCAAATGCCGTAGTCCTTTACCACGGCCCAATCCATATCCTGTTAATGCTGCTGCTACTGATGGTGTTTTGATTATGGTGGTAGTCACTGGTGGGTGGTGGTTGGTGGTTGGTGAGGTGGCATCTCACTAGAACTGGAAGGCTTAGAAGAATGTTGTTTAGCCCGTGATGGTCTTTTTTCGTTTAGGTGGTTGATGAGTTAAAGAATACTTATAGACATTGGTCATCCATTTTAACTCATATAATATCTCTTCTAACAGACTTACGTTTTTTCTTCAAGACTGATGCCTTCCTTTACTGTTTCCTTCTTCTCCTCCTCTTGTAACTGCTGCTGCTGCTGCTGTATGATTTCTTCCTCACTTTGTCTTCTTCTCTCTTCTTCTTCTTTCTGCTGCTGGTGAAGAAGAAGAAACATTTCTTCTCTTCTCGTTTGCTTATTTTTAAAAATTTTCCATCTCTTCCATTGCCTTTTTAAAATTCATCCACCATTGGTGTAGCAGTAGTAGTAGTATTCTCAAAATCTTGATTTAGCAAATCTAAATCAAAGTCTTCCGGCCGGGAAGTTCATTAATGCAGCAGCATTAATCATTGAAAGGCTCACTCCAATACATAGTACTTGTCTTTCCAGTCCTCCATGAAGGCTGTCGAAAAAGTAATAAACCCTACGAACGCTACGATACCTTTATACCTGAGATGACGTCACACCCCCACACTCTTCCCATTGGGAAGAAAACGCCGACCCACTTATAACGCGCATTTGGATTTGGTAGTTGATTCGATCCATTTCAATCCTATCGTAAGGTATATATACTACGCTTGTCTCATAAAGCTTCACCGGTTTTTTTTCTCCAGAACCACTCAAAAAGACCTAAATCATGTGGGTTAGCGTGGAAGCATCGAACATTGTCTCGGGAATGCTGTTTAATCCAGCATTCCTAATGTATGTGAAAGCCTCATGGGCTACACAAACTAACAGAATCCCCGAATGGAAAAGGCGTATCTACATCGAACGGTCAAGGATGTTTGAAGAGAGTCCTTACTCTCGAACCAGAAGTTAGAAGAAGTAGAAGAAAAGAAGACCTTAGCCAAAGATGTAAATGCTAAAACCCACAAAAGAAAAAAACCCAAAGGCCCTTCTAAGGGCCAACCATTTCTCAAGAAAAGATTAATTTTTCCAATGATTGCCTATATCTATATATGTGTGTGTTTTTTATATATGTTTGTATATTATTTTTTTTTGTAATAGTCTACTCCCGAAACAAAAAACCCTTTCCCTTATATGTGGTTTGTGTTTTTGTGTTTGATATAGAAAAAGGATAGTGTGGTGTGTGTTTTTTTTTTTTTTGGAAAAAAATGGGGGATGTTTTCCATCACGTCCGCGCTCAAGTATATTAAAGCGACGCCTTCCGCGAGTCGAACCATTCACACTTCACACTGAAGAATGAATACTGTAGACCTCTGTGCAGGAAGCTTGGGATAGGATGGTGGATGTGGAGTCCCGGTTAATGGAAAGGTTGGAGTATTGGGGAGATATCCTGCCACCAAACCATTTGTCACCAGCCAACTAGCGGCTCTCATTTCAGCGCAGGAGGTTGGTGAATGATGTTTTTGGTGGAGGAAAGACTAATAACTTCTTCATCATGTGCTCCTTGTCGTGTGGGGTTTTATCAACAAATCCCTAGACTTACTAGATGAAGTGAAATACTTCTCAGCTTGTTCAACAAGATGAATGGTCGTATCCACCCACTAGTTGTAGTCAGGCGTGAAGAGATAAATCTTCACACGACAACAATATTGTCCAAAGAAAGTTTTAGAGAAAGAAGTAGCCCACATTAAAATCTTGTGGGCTCTTGAAAGAAATAAGAAAGAAGAAGCCAGGAAAGAAAAGGATTTTCAACGGCTGAATTTAAATTGGATAAAAATCCAAGATAAATTCCGACGGATGAAACATCCTGACTGGCTACCTGATTCACCAACACTTCCAACCAAGAAAAAAAGATCCACCACCTTCCTAAACTTCTTTACCAAATGTTGGAGGAAATAAAAAATTCCTCCTCCAACGGTCCTTATGAGGACCACCCTTTATCAAGAAAGATTAATTCTATTTCCCACACCCCCCGTCATGTAGTGACGAAGACACGTCTTCTACTATCAAAACACCCCCACCCCCAGTTTTGATGAGTAGAAGACGTTGTCTTCGTCACTACCATACGGTTCGGACCCCCCGCTATGATCCATTCTCGTTTGAGGCCAGATAGACCCCCCATGTTAATTTTACCCTTGAGGCCAGAGAGGCCCCACAATGTTAAAATTTTTTTCCAATTTTGGGGCCCTCTCTGGCCTCAATGGGATTTTAACATTGTGAGGCCAGAGTGCCACCCCCTAAAATCTTGAGGCTCAATACCCACCCCTTACTACTAAGGTGTGCTGATAAATATTCCACACGATGTATATTATATAATTCATGGCAGCAGAGCGATAGTGGCTTTTCTTGGTGTGTAAGATATCTAATTTTCGCTGTTTGCTGGTGATCGCTCAATAGTTCGCATTTTAGACGCTGGCAATTATCAAACCAAAAGTTATTGCTCTATTTTCCAGGTCAATATCCAAAACTCTTTCGTTTTCACATCTATCATACAAATATGAAGAGCGCATTGCTGTGTAAAGTAAGCTTTCTAATGTGTAACATTATTATATATTTCCAATGCCATTGCGATGCTTTGTTGAAATAGTTAAGAGCCACCCACCCGTGCGAATGTATGCGTGAACATACAATTGGTCACCGTGATGACAAATTAGTATCTTCGTGAGGAATCAATACTTCATCTATTTGTGTGTAAGATAAGTGACAAACCAATTTTTTCCTCTATACAATAGATAAAAACAAAACTTTCTCTGAGTATGTGAAACATAAAAAGACAAAGGAGATGCTATTAAATACCGTACTTTGAATATATACTATATATATATATATATATATATATATATATATATATATATACTATAATGTGTAATAATTATTCCTATATAATTTCCGACATAACGCAAGATGATTTCGTATAGTAAAGTTAGTTAAAAATAAAGGAAAATTGCAAGTTGCACCTCATAATCTGAAAATCATTGAAGGTGGAAAAGAGCCAACGAGCTACCTAGTTATTCTCTCATAAAATCGGATCTGTAGAAAGAGAGAGAGAGAGAGAGAGAGAGAGAGAGAGGAGATGGAGGAGAGAGAGGAGAGAGAGAGAGAGATGCTCCTATAGCTTGAAACATTGAAATAATTCTAATAAATGAAGGTTACTTTTTCGGTCCACATAGTCAGTTAAACTTCTTGTCTGTGCCAGAACTTTGGTTAGGTGCCTCTTAGAATTTCGTGTAAAAAACAGGAAATTCATATCCTTGAAAGACTTATTTTAGAGGTAAATTGTTTCATGTCGAACCTTTGATATCTAGTTTCCTCAAAAATAAACCTGTAGTACATGTGATGAAAGTAAGAAAATGTTAAAGAAGGAAATGCTGAAACTTCAGAACACGTCAATTTTGTTTTTTATATAGATAAATAATAATGACATGCAACTATCTAGAATAATGATTTGAATCATCAGATATGCAAACTATCTAGAATAATGATTTGATCATCAGATAATTTTTCTAAATCGCTGACGCACGCATTTGTAGTAAATATAACTGTTTCAGAATGCAAAAATGTGTATAAGTAAAACAAAATTATCAGCGAATGAAAAGAAATATATTTGACTGGATACACAAGTGTATTCTTATTATTATGATTAAAACAAAAGTGATTGAAAGAAACATGTGAACATTTTGACCCCAGTAGGTTTACCACTACAATTGTTAGTTTAAGAACAATATCATTCAAAAAGATTATTACAAAAATTGGGATTGCGTTCAATTAATCGACCAAATTGAGAATACCTGTTATACAGGCGTGCGGGCGGAAAATTTTACTGATCCAGAGAATGAGTGAAGTGAGAGGATTTACTGATGCCTCAAACAAATTTTATACTCAAATTTAGTGATTTAGTGTATATTTCGAGCTTTACTTACAAGAAATGTCTCACTGAGGATCACTTAACATTTCCTAAATTTTCTTACAAAATTATGTGTTAAAAATATCCTAATTTTGAATTATATGGAGTGAACTGGTGTCCATTTTCATAAAGGATCAGATATACGTGATTATTTTATTTCTTGAATGCATAAAAACCGATTATTAAATTTAATATATCAAAGACTCCTGTTACTGTGGATATCGTTGCAATAATTTGTCCTAGAAGGAAAGGTAAACGGAATATAATGATGTAGGAGTAATTATCCATTTCCAATAACAGTCTGGAGGAAAATTGACCTCTTGTCAGAGTAGAGATGACCTAGCATACTACGATTGTCTTTATCGACATTCATTGTTTTACAAACTTATTGCGAATCGAATCTTAGAATTGTTTAGCTATATTTCAATCAAAGCATGTGTCTAATGGTACAACGTCATTCATCAAACAGATCGCTAAACTGGTTCACATGTGCATCAAGTGTGAGACAAGGAGAAACTTTGTCACCGACCGACTCTCTTTGCACTTTTCATAAATGATATTGAAGAATGTTTCAAAAAATTAGGGACAGGAGTTGAAATAGACAATTATGCTCTCTCTTATTTCATATTCATTGATGATATTAAGAAATGGGGAACGCAGTGTCAACTTAAATTTTATTATTTTTTAAAAACGAAATTATTTATTTGCATAGCATACATGTTTATAGCGAAATGTTATTAAAAGACCTTTTCAATTAAATTTTTTATTTACGGTATTAATTAGTGGTGTGACCATTGGAGGTTACATGTAAATCCAAATTAGATCTAAAGCAATGCATTTTAGGAACTAGGGTAACAATACAGCTCTTACCAGTGTTAGATCATTGTAAACCAAGTTAGCTACACAACATCGTGTACTAGAAATAGTTACATTAATTCATGAAAATCTTAAGTTTTAAAAAGTGAGATTTATCTAATGATACAGATTGAACTCTGAATCAATAATTTTAAAACTACATCCCTTTAAAGTTATTGATATTAATACTTATACAAAACGGTACCATTCATATGTTGTTGTAGTGATGGTACATGACTTGGATATATCAGGATACAACAACGTCAACAAATCCGATATAATTCTGTAGAATTAATACTAAGGGTTGCTGGGTGCACACTAATTTTGCTTTGGTGCCCTTAATAAATAAAACGAAACAAATATTCATTTATGCATATTATTTTGACAGGCACTCGTACTTCTGACTCAATATTACATGTTGCATAAGTTCAAATATTTAAAGCAAAATGGTTCTAGACATATTACACAATTTATGTTTAGCTCTTGCGAAACGAAAATCAGTTCTTTCTTTAAATAATTCTCAAATGACGCGCTTTTATATTAGTGAAAAGAAGTTTTTCATAACCATTTTAGAGGAAGAAATGAACTCAGGGTTAATTTATGTAAACACAATATCAATATTGATGCTAATGTATATACATGAGGATTAGCACATACGTGCATATTTAGACTTGCTGCATATATATAATATATATATATATATACTATATATAGTACTATATATATATATATATATATATCTATATATACTTCTTTGTGTCCATGCACAAAACATTTCCAAAATTACCTATGCTTTGTGAGCAGTATTTGGTTACGTGCTATGCCTGTTAGTATTGCATATGCATATATGAACATTGTAATTTAGTATGTTATATTTACGTATATGTCCATAGAATTTGCATAGTAATTGCATATAATACGTAGATTCAATCATGTATTCATATGCATCAATCTGATGAATATGAAGATGTACGTGAAGGTAAATATGTTTTACGTGTGTATTTTTTTCTCTGTATGATGCATGTGCTAAGGCCCAGTCATATTTATACAGTGTAATAGCAAAGTCAGTCTTTGAATACATACATGTTTGTTATGTACAGGAACAATAGCTTATTAGAATTAATGTTTGTACGTGTGTTGCTCTGAGTCTGTAGCGTATTTGAACTGGCTTTGAAATCCATGCATGTCATTCTGTCTAAGGAAATGTGTGTATTAAAATTTGTCATTGCATGTATATTTATCAGGTATATTTGCCTATGCTTAAATTTTGTATATCTATCGCACTGTTAATAAGCAGATTTTGAATGCACTTAATTGACCATATATGCACTGTACTGTGCATATCATAACATCACTAAGTATCTTAGAGAGCCATGCACATATGTATACATGATAGATATATTAATATTATTGACACAGAAGCACATAAATATGTAATTACCAAGAAAGGTTTGTAAGCAAAGAAACTGATACAATCTAAGTAGCTATAGAAAATACTGAACTGAATATAGTACTTAAACCTTTGTTTATAGGTTATGCGTTTTCAACGTGACTTACAGACTCAGTGCAAAAGAGTGTAATAAATTTGGAACTGATTTTTTGTATGTATTATATTAAAAATAAAAATCGTAATCTCCTCTCTCTCGCTCTCTCTCTCTCTCTCTCTCTCTCTCTCTCTCTCTCTCTCTCTCTCTCTCTCTCTCTCTCTCTCCAGCACAAAACCTTACCAACTGTAAAAGCATAAACTCAAACTTTCTGAAAATATAATTGGAAAATGATGACGCACTGATCATTTTAATTTTATATCCTGTACGTAGTCACAGTTTCCTATGTGTTGCAGCATCAAACATGCATGCATTGCCAAACTTATAGTTTGTATGTAATTACTTAAGGACTCTTTAAATTACCATTGCTATTTTTGGTCAGCGGTTCATCTGTACTTGCACAATGTTATTGTTCGGGCTAACATTTGTGGTAGGATAAATATGACTCCCAAAGTGTGCTGTTATTGTGGTAATGTGTAATTGAGTCTTGAGCAAGTTTTTGAATAATAGAACAATGTTTGCTTCATAAAATGTGGATGCTAAATCAATAATAAATTTTGAAATGCCGTTTTGCCCACAATTTTTTAAAAAAACCCCACTCTTTGTGGGTAATATTTACAATATAATCTACAGTATATAATGAAATAAAATTATTACAAGAAAGTATTTTTATTTGCAGTACAAATGTCCATATTTAGCCAAACGAAATTTCGTTTTGATAGATATCGCGATGATGGGATTAGTATATTAAAACTTACTATAATTATAACACATAGATAGATCAATCAATCAAGAGAGAGAGAGAGACAGACAGAGAGAGAGACAAGAGAGAGAGAGAGAGAGAGAGAGAAAGAGATGTTATTGTATTGTACAATTGTTGTCACTCTGTAACTTTAGAAAGAAGAAGACAAAGAAAAAAAAATATTCTATTTTTAAATTCAGAGCTTTATAAAGAATACGTCAAGAACATTGTTAAATCTTTTCATATACATAGATTTGGGTTAAGAAGGAGGTGTTCGGCACGTATAAAGTTTCCGAAATCAATAGATAAGTGAGGTTTTGTGACAGTGAAAGCAAATATTTGCAAACCTTTTTAACACTCTGAAAGTAATAAAACCTCTTATCCAGAAAACGAAGTAGTATTTGCTATCCGGTTCATATCAAAATATATTAACCTTGGATTGGAATTATAGAACTAACATCGTCGCTTTACATAAACATGATTCAGACGTTCTATGTGTACTACTTACAGATCTTATATTGTGAGCTCTTTTATTTCAATCCGGTCACGAACATGGAAGTGAAATTAGTTTAATTGTTTGTAAATACATTACAACATTGACGGTGAAATTCTTGAAAGGATTGTGAGATAAATTTGGAATTAAAGACTGGTTTTCAAACAGTATTTCATAAGCAAAAATAAAATAAAGTATTGAAAACAAAGCAAATCTTAAATAAAATTCATGATCATATTAATGTTGTTTGTAGTTATTAACCTAGTATTAACAGGCCTGCCAAGAAGGAGGGAGGAGGGGGGGGATTGCAGAGGAACCCGGCGATTTCTAGCGGCCAACCGTCAACTCAGTTATAAAAAATAAATTTATCTTTGCAGTAGATATTAAAATGTAGTCCTTGCAAGAGTATACGCTATGGTAGATTTCTGCATGTTTTA